>JAUJYN010000039.1:600000-1150781 GCA_030737835.1 Acorus gramineus | reverse complement strand
ATGTATATGACAAAAAAAAATTAAATTTTCATCGACTTACATTAATAAAATCATCAAAAATCAAAATGAATCAATCAAAGGTGCGAAGCAATCAAAGGCGAGTGAAGTGTCAAAATAGGCTGCTGACTAATATACAAGCACAATATGCATATATTATTCAAATAAACATTGCATGTACCTAGAATCATAATAAAAAAACTTTTCGATTAATATCAACACTAATGTATATGAGTTGAATAATGATTGTAAAAGATTAAACACGCTCATAGATTCAATATGCATAATTATACACATCCACAACATCATAAACGATTATATATATCGAAAACAAACACAATGTACATGTATTATTCATATACACCTAATGTGTATCTAGATTCAAAATAAAAAAAACTATGTCTGTATGAATGTAAATGAGTCTTCAAAATGAATGTAAAAGATTAAACATGCTCAACTCACATCTAAATGTATTGTTCGGATCGAATTGGCCAAAAACCTGAAATGATCGCCATTGATTACACCGCAAACAATAGATAGATCAAAAAAAAAAATTTCCTCACAAAAAATGAAATATGAATTATGTTTTGTGTTCAATTTCACACATGATGAATTGATTTGCAATTTCGTATAAACAGTTGGATTCAATTGAATTGATTTTTTTTTTTAAAGAAAGAACAACAAAAAAAAGATTAAATTGTAACCCCCTCCAACAAATAAGGGATCGGTTATCACATTAAACAAAGACACTTAAGAGTACAGGGGGGGTTTTAACTTTGCTACTTTATGGGGTTTGTGATAGGGCCAATCAGTTGAGGCACAAAAATTATTATTGTTTTGTTAATATTGATTTGATGCAATTATATTTAATTGCATTTATGTACTTAAACATTATTTATGTTAATTTAAAAATCAAATATTTTTTAGGAGAAAAATATGATGCAATACTAGAACATACATAAGAAAAACTAAACCAAACATAGTAGCACAAACACACTTTTTTTTTTTTAGTGGGTAATTTTTTTTTTCTTGATCAAATTTTCAGCTATCAGCAGGCTGCAAGACTCGAATCCAAGTCCCCTCACTAAAGAAGGGGTACCTCTCCCATCCTATTAAGAGAAAGTTCGGTACAAACACACTTCTTCTGGATCCAAGTGATATAGATGAGAGATCTGACACTAGTAATTAGGTTTTTCATTATAAAAAAGGAAGCGATATATTATAAAATTAAATTTTGATATAGAAGCTATTTTAAAATAGAATATAAATTGATATATGGATGTTTGGTTAGAATTAATATCTGATGTGTTATTTCTGATGCTCCAATGGAAAACGACTTCTGTTGGTGGCAGTGTCACCAATTTATGCATTGGGAACTGTATCTTATTGGTTTTTTCGCTTGAGGCCAGAAGTCAATAAAATGCAATAATTTATTTATTTATTTATTTATATTTTGCTTTTAGACTTTAGCTTCTTTTTCTTCTCTTGGAAACAGTGGGTCAATAGCAACAGAGTTCGTTATCTGTGCCTCATATCGGTGATGGAATTTTTTAGGAAACATTAAAGGTCGCAATTATTTAAAAAAAAATATACAAAAAAAATCTTTCTTTTTTAAACATTATTCCCTCCTCACCAATAATATTTAAGAAATATCTTAGATTAAATTTTTTTATAATCCAAAACGCAGATCACATATTTTTTATTTAGATTTTTTTGCATGTATATCATTGAAAAAGATGTTATTTATTTTTTATACCACTACAAATAACATATTTATTTTTATACCATTATAATTTTTCTTAAAAAAACATGTGCCCCACTGTTATCTTTCTTAACCAAAATCAAAGTTAACTATAGTTAGGCCTTACCCAAGAAATATAGTTAGGTCTTAACCAAGCAAAAAAAAAACCAAGAAATATAAATGATAAAAATAACCTTAATATAATATTTGATATAATGTGAATATTTAAATATAATAACCTAATTAATCGCTTGTTCTTTCCAAATCAATCATGAGCCATTCAACCTTACCATTTTTTTCCTTTTTTCCAATCAAGATCTAAATTTTTTTAAAATCTTTCTTTTATAATATAATATATATGATTAGTTTTTCTCAAAATAATTTCATTTTATTTCTACTCATGTACATATTAATAATTATTATGTCTTTACTAATAAATATTTTTTATGTTTAATTTTAATGTTTGTGGATTTAAGATGAAATTTATCATTTTTATGTTAAAATTAATATTTTTTTTATAAATATTGTATTTGGTAAGGTAAAATATGCAAATTAGAAAAAATAAAGGCACTTTGGTCATTTCTCTAAGACTATAACAATTTTAATAAAAATTTGGATTGAAATTAACAAGGATGGTAAATATGCATAATTTCTATATATTCTGATGGTATAAAAATAAATATATTATATGGAATGGTATAAAAATACATTGGGAGTTTTTGGATGGTATATATGCAAAAAACAATTTTTATTTTAAAAAAAATAGTAAACATCATCTACTGATGTATATGTTTTGTTGAAAAATATATATCGCTTCATTTTGAATTAAATGAATATTCAACTAGTTAAAGGAACTTCGTATATATTTACATATATATCATTATGTACATTTAGCTCATGTCCATACAAGTTAGGAAAAATGATTGACTGGTTCTCATGACCCACGAAATGCGTAAGTACGAAGTTGAAATTATTAGTGAAGTCCATAAGTTTTTTCTTGCCCTTAGCAATATTTTACATTTGCACTTGGTGATTTTGGGCTTTGTAGAGAAGTGTTTCGTGTCGTGCAACTTATTGCCTCATATTCGTTATCAGAAACATATGTTTGACTAGGTAAAATGGATAAATAACAGTTGATATATCTATTTTAATGACACTTTGAGAATGAATATATAATCATTTTGTGTTCATCGAATGCACTTACATATGATAATGACAAGACTTACAATTCATGATATATTATATCTATAACCATTTTATGGTTAACCGCAGTTGTGTACATTGAACGCTTTCTGTAGATAACTATTAAATATCTATACTTATTTGTATAAGTTTTGTATGTATCATATTATATTTCTGTATTTTGTAACTCTATCTATAAAGGATATTTCAGGTATTAAGAAAAGTCAGGGGCAAAAAAAAAAAAAAAAGAACAACACTGCAGGGGTAAATAAAAAAAAAATAAAAATAGGGGCAGTTAAAAAATTGAGTTGTTTGTTAAGGGGCATTTGAGCAATTCAACCAAAGAACCATATAGAAAATTTCATAGACAAATGAGATGAAGCATTTTTTAACAAAAAGTCCTAAATAATTGCTTATATATAAAAGGGAAAATGACAAAACAAATTTTCTAAATGTTACAAATGCCAAAATCAGCCACTTTTTAAAATTATATATAAAAAGTCTCATTTCACAATTTTAAAAACTCAAAAGACTAACATACCCTTATGTAATTAGATTATTAACGTGTCTCTAACCATTATTAAGTTATTTCACATCAAAAACCTTTTTTTTTTTTTAGAAAACAACAATGTCTCTCAAAAAATAAAAAAAACAAACACTAGCTGTGTGATCCTCTGAATTGTAGCCGTAGAGATCAATCACATTGAGATAATTCTAAAATTATTCATAATATTTCCCTAAATATATCTCTATTTGAAATCCTTATTAACATATTTTTATATTATCATTGACACATGTCGACTTTTTAAATAAGAATCAACATTAAATGGAGTTCATCATAAAAAAACAAATAAATGGATATTTATTATCGGATCATTGTGAGATACGAACACTTTAATATTTTTTGGAATTTAGGATTTTTGTTAGGCCTTTAAGGTGAGTTACAGATTGTAGGTCTATTAGGTATGGGCTTTTGGGATTAATGGGCCTAGTGTTGTTGTAAGTTGCTTGTCAGTTGTTTGGGTCATGATTGAATGATTTCTGATTTATTATTGCATAATTGTTATGCTAGGTTATCCACGTGCGAGTGTGAATCGTTGATGCACGTGCATCGGTTTGTATTGCATGGACTAGAGGTGAGTGGACTTGAGTCTCATATGTAGATTTTAAATAACATATTATGTATTCATGGTAGGACCATCTTATTTTATGAAATATAACTGCTAGTTTCGATATAAAAATATGAGCATGCTTTTGGTAATATATGTATCATTATGAGTTGTATGTTGAGATTGTGCATGCTCTGTCTTATTACGGTTTGAATATGTGGTAAATTAGCAAATGCATACATTCCGTCTAGGTGACTCGGTCTTGGTGGCCACCGTCTAGGTGGGCGTACGTCTACGTGGCCATGCCTATGAAAGGCCCCACGGGCTAGGTGCTGCGAAGACGGACATGCGTGTTCGTGGTGTTGCATGCATCATGTTGGATAGGATTGTGTGTGTGTGTGTGTGTGTGTGTGTGTGTGTGTATATATATTATTGCATGTCTTGATGGCGTTTTGTATATTTACTCTTTTGTATGCCAGTGTGGGCATATTATGATTATGATATTTTGAATACAACTATACTATCGGGATAATGATAATCTATTCACTGAGCGTGTGGTTGCTCACCCCTCATTATTTCCCCTTTCAGGTTAAAGACTTAGATTGATGGATCTCATGTAGTAGCAATCAAGATAATGATTTTTGGAGCACTAGACTTGTGTAGAAGGTGTTGGTCATTTCTTTGGCATGTAGAGGACCCATATGTATGATAGTGTGGATATATATAAATTCAGTTTTTCCTGATGTATATTGAAATTGTATTGGATTTTAGCCCTGACAATTGATGTATAAATATGGTGATGTTTTTCTTATGTTCTTTAGAATAAAATAATACTACTACTCTGAGATTTCAGGAATTAAGTTAACGAAACCAGGTTTCACTCTTCAAAACGGAGTCGTGGATTCGAAACATTACAATCCCCAAGGGGAACAATCGATGATGAAGAAGAAGAGGAAGACAATGAAGCGGGCAGAGATCGAATAGAGGGCAGCGACGAAGAGGTAAGATCCACCGGTTGGGCAATGGAACATGATCCAGAACCCAACCAGAGGAGCGTCAGAGAGCGCCACCGCGTCCCTTCGACCGGAGCAGGAGGATGGGGAACCGAACCCAGGCCATCGCGGGCTAAACCACACCGGCAAGAAACCTCGCCTCGGATGGCACACGTCTCGGTTCCTCCAATCCAAGAAGCTCCCACCATGATCGATCCAGATACTCCATCACCCAGGAGATGTCATCCATCTTGACCTCCTCGACATCCGGCCTAGGGGCATCAACCATCACCTTCTGGGGACGGCACAGGTGGCGGCGGGAAGAATCCCAGCCATCTGGTATCCACGGACCCCGAATCCAGATCCAGTGACTCTCCCAGTCAAAGATGTCACCCTGGGACATGCCGAGAACCAGTTCTGGCACCCTGGCTCAGCGAGAGATGTAGAAGGACGGGGACCGCCTGGAGGTTGAAGCCTTGACTTGATAGATCCAGAGAATCTCTGTCAGGCCAAGTTCAACTCCAGTCCTCCTTCCCAGCGCAAACACACACATCAAGATGCGGTACACGTTGGGAACGACCAAGATAGGGTGGAGGCCAAAGAAGTCAAGAAACTCTGCCACCAAGTGTGGCAGAGGAAGAGAAAGACCCCCATCTTTGAAATGGTTGGGATGGAGGAGAACGGAATCAGGATAGAGAGTGGGGACCTCATCCTCAGCCAACTTGTCAACCACAAAGTCTGAGGAGATGCCCAACTCTCTGTGAAGAACTGCAATAATAGCGATCTTCTCCATGAGGGTGGCGTAATCCATGGGACTTTCAGAAAACAAAGAAGAAGGTGAGATGGGATAGAAAGCACTTCCCACTCCACCTTTAAAACTGCTAAGGCGACGCTTCGAAAAGACGATAGCACTTATTCGCTGCATATATTGAGGAGCAATCAATGCCAAGAAGTAGATACCCTAATTTTGACTGTCTAAAAAGATGAAATTTACTTCAATTAACATTTAGAAATAACCACGCTTGGACATCTAATAGAAAACTTCCTTAGAAACCAAAACCGAAAGCCCTAAGTCCAACACTTGGAAAAATCTAAAAACCTGGACTGGGGCAGCTACTTAGAGTAGCCGCCCCATATTGGGCGGCTAGTTTTAACTAGCCGCCCCCTAAACCAACCCCTTAAACCGCCCCCTTGGGATGGGACATAAAGCAGCATGATTGCGGCGGATTGTTCCTTTTAGTCGCCCCATCTCAGCTGGTTCAACCTCAGTAATCGACTTAAGCCACCGCTTGTCAGAGATGGGACGTTTGGCAGGTCATGATGGGGGTGGCTACTTGAGAGTAGCCGCCCCTCACTGGGCGGCTAGTTTCAACTAGCCGCCCCTCACCTGGACACTGTCAGAGAACAAAGATCTAATAGAAGATCAAATCAAACATCTTATTACCCATTTTGATTTATTGTCCAGTGGACACTCCCCTGCCCCTCTTTTACTATAAATAGGGGGCATCCAAAGCATATAAATCATATTCATACATCATCAATCATCAATACCCATCACCAACCAATATCCACATTTCCATACCACCATTTCAAAACCCTTGAGAGAGAAAGAGAGTCCTATTTGTGAGTAGAAAAACATATTTCCTACACAAAATCACTCCCAAATCCATTCTCCAAAACCTAGGTTAAACCTAGCTTAACCTCAGCCAAACCCTAAACCCATTTCCTACCAAGGTTCTGCCCAAATAAAGTCAGACATCAGGCGGCTACTCCTAACTAGCCGGCCCTTATTAGGCAGCTAAAAACAACTAGCCGGCCCTCACCTATACCCTGATTTCCAAAACTCCTTTAGTCAAGTTCCCGAAGCAGAAGAGGATTCCTGTCTTTCACCTCTGTGTACGGCATCCCCGTGTCTCAGAGTGGAGACCCCACAAACTCTCCCACGAAGGCGATCAAATCCGATCCAACTTTTCCTGCTTTTTGAGAAAGCAGGTGGCGATCACAAACACCCCTGAATCCTCCTGAGGAGTTGTCGGGCACCCAGCAAGGAACCAAAACCCCCACCACCCTTCCGATAGGCGAGACCGAGCCTGCCAAGGCATGCGACAGGATCCGAATCCCTGAAGAACCCCCACACACACCGCGTCCCACAACAAGGAAAAGAAAGGAGGCCCTTCCAGGAGAACCCCTCCCAAAATCCGACATACCGACAAATGGGTTTCACGAAAACCTAAGAGGCGCTGACGTTTGAGTTGTCTAATAAGAAGACCACGGGAGGCCACGAGCCATTAAAGCTGACACAACAAATCAGCCATAAAATCCTGAACGGATCAAAGAATCCTAAGGAGACAGGTGACCAGATCTTTGATCCCCCCGAAAGGGGCAGAGGCGAGATGATTTTTCCTGATCTCCTGCTCTCTCAACAATTCAAAAGAACAGGAGAGGGGGCATCTGTGGAGGTAAAAATCTACACCACGACACGTGTCAGGCCAGGACTGACGTGTCCTAGCAAGACGGATATGGGCCATGCGTGGGACCCGTAAATCTGAGTCCGGATTCTTAGCCATGATGACACTCCCAAATGCGTTGGCACGACTAGATCCAGGATCTAGTCAGACAGTCAAAGCATCCCGCGGAAGAATACCACCTCAAGTAGTTAAGGCACGACCAGACTAGGGGTTTGGTTGGATAACCTTACTCCTCGCGTACGAGCAGGGAAGACACGACCAGACAAGAGGTTTGGTCGGGCGATCTTCCATCTCGCAAATGTACTCGAAAGACGTAACAGATAAACGAGTAGGCCAAGAGGCCCCCGAGCAGATTGGAGAAACGGTCAGATGATCACCAACGCCTGTAACTACCAAGTTGGCAATTAAGGCCCACTACCTACGAAACGTGGGTAATCATGGGTCCAACGTGGAGCATAAACATGGGGAACGTTTCCCTAGAAAAAAAACCCACTAAACACTTAGTGGCAAGGCAATTATAATGGAAATGACTTGATCCCCAAGAGGTACGTAGGCAGCCTATAAAGAGGTTGCAATATAGCACTCTAAAAGCCCAGTCAGACATTAAGACAAGAAGAGTAATATTCAAGCTACCAAATTAATTTTCTTTTCCACAAAAAGTCCAATCCGAGTTTTAATCCCACTTCTACAAGTTTAACTGTAGGAAAAATTATCCTCCTCAAGTATAATTTTAAAAAGTAAATGATTTTAGTATTTCTAACTTTCAAAAGATATTTTTAGTCATTTTCCTTATGTGAAACCCCTCCCTAACACATATATCAGAAAATTTTTACTAATTTTTATATGTACATAAAAATAAGTATATTAATTCTAACTATAAATATGAAAAATGCATCATTAATTTGCAAGAATAAAAAATAATCTTTGCTATATTATGTATTTTTGTTACTATATAACGGTTTTTTAAAGTTATATAAAGGTTTGTGTGTATCGGGAAAATGTTTTGTGGGTTTCTAAAATAAAATAAAATATTAATGTTTAAGAAACGAAACGAGATTTACTTTTGTATGACAAATAAATTAAGAAATGGGTATGCTTATAGTTTTTTTTTTCATAATTATTTCTAGTAGAACATACCAAAATTAATTTTTATGGAACATTGTTACACTCAGTCCCATTTTCAATCTCAAATGCAGTCCACCCCATATTTTTTTTCAAATAATATATCTTATCAATGAGATATTTACTTTTATAAAATGTGAAATATATAGTCCAATAAATTTAGCAATAATACTTATTATAAAAAATATAAATTTTTTTAATAAAATATATATCTCATTATAGTGAATGGAGGATGCTAATGAGGCATATCAAACTAAAATTGAAACTATACAAAAAAAAAAAAAAAAAAAAGTATGGCATAGCTCTTTTTGCATAATAAAGAGTTTCAAGATACAATGAACCAAGAGAGATTTTGGAGTAGAAGGAAAGTAAGAAGCATCTTGCTTCGGAGCCGAGCCAAAAATGGCTTCACAATCAATTTTGAAAGGGCATTGTAACACTTATTTTTTTATAATCTAAAATGCATGCAGTCTTATATACCTCATTAGAAATTCAATAAAACATATACATCATTAGACACGGTATATGTTTTTTAAATTTTTTTTTCTTACACTTACTAAAAATGAGTTCATTCAATTCAAAATGGAACGATATACAATTTTTTATAAAACATATACCTAAGTAGATGATGTTTATTATTTTAAAAAAAAATTTGTGGTTTTAAACTATAAAAAAGACTTGGGTCCGTTTGGATATGAGTTTAAGTAGATTCTGTATTTGAAAAGTTAAATATTCTCAAACTCAGATCCAAACACATTTTCAGCGTTTAGTTTTTCAAACCATAATCTTCTTTTTTAAGTAAAAAAAATCTAATGGTTGAAAATCTAATAAAACATAATGTTTCAAAATTTTAGTTTAAAACATAAGATGTTAAAAATATCATATTTTAATCCACATTTAAACGCATTTTAGTGTAATTAATTGATTAAACGTACCTGATTTGTATTTCAAGCACTATAACGGTGGAGCATAATGCCCTCCCACTTGTTGTGCTGGGTTCTGGGGATATCATGAGCTGTCATAGATGTATTTGAGCAACAACTTGCATATGTATGCATCAATTTGATGGGACATGTCCTATGCTCAATCAAATCACAATTTACTTTTTATAAGCTTATAAAAATAAAAATTCTGAAATTGTTAAAGGGTGTGGTTATTTATACTCACCTAATCCTCTTAAAATATTTATTTTTAATGTTTAAAAATAAATCAACACTATCCCATCCCATCGATAATAGGGGTATCGACAAAGCGTATTTCTGTCGATAAATATTAGTTCCACTGACTTCTTTTTCTTTCTCTCTTCTTTTTCTTCTTCTTCTTTCCACTCCTCCCCCACCAAGTTTCTCCTCCCACCATGGCATCACCTCTTCCTCCTCTCCACCGAGCTTTTCCTCCCATCACCTCTTCTGCTCTTTCCCCTCCCCCACCGAGATCCTTTTCTCATCACCTCTTCCTCCATTAACCCCAAACACCACATGACCTCCTCCTCCCCCTCCCCCTCCTCCTCCGCCGACAACAACAAGAACACCCACCCCAACAAGCGACAACTCATCATCACAACCGACCCATCCCTCTCCATGACCCCCACCGAATCCAACGTCCTCCATCTCCTCAACCTCCTCCTCTAGTGCACGGGGTCCGTCACCATGGACTGCCTCTCTTCTATCGAGTACATCTACACCTACTTTGTGCACGCACTCCACTCCCGCCTCTTCCACATCCTCGCATCCAAACCCTCCGTTAACGTTGAGTTTGTGAGGGTCACTGGCATGGGCTCCTCCGTCGCCGAGTACATGACGCTTGTGAGAAATATTGACAAAGTTGAGGCGTGCCCCGCCGTGCATGAATCGACACACAACTTGTTGATAGAGATGAACTCGATCGACACTATCTTTGTCGAATTAGACAAAAATCCTTACAAAAAATCCCTGATTCCCTTCGACACCTAATATTTCGACGGAACCAATATCTGTCGACACTCTTATTGTCGAACACCCTTATAGTAGGTCTCTGGTGACTATCGACATCACATCTGTCGACAGAAATACATGTTGTCGACACCTCTATTGTTGATGGGATGGGGTGGTGTTGATTTCCTTCTAAACATTAAAAACAAATATTTTAAGAGGTGGTGTGAGTAACTAATGGGGTGGTAATAACCGCACCCAATTGGTAAATTCCTTGGACACCCTTTTTTATTAGATAACATTTATTTTAATCTCTATAATTAATCAGATATGTGATTAACCATAATCGTGCATGATAAATTATTATTATATCTTTCTAAAATTTATTTTCTTTATTGAAAAAAATAAGTATAACTCCCTGAAAATTTATGAAAATCTATAAAGGGCTCTATAAAGTTTAAAAATCATCTTAACTCCCTAAAATCTTCTTAAAATCACAAAAAGTCAATGTCATTATTTAAAAGTGTATATTGATTTATTTAAATTTATTAAACAAATTATAGTTTTATAAGCAAGGTGTTATGCATTTTGTTGCTAACAATTTTGAGTTGAAAATGTATTATAGAATTTTGATTTAGTTTTTAAATTGTTTGATTTGATTTTGTAATGAAGTTGATGAAGCTGTAATTTTTTTTTATTTAGTCTTTGTGATAAGATTGAGGAGGTGAAAATGTTGAAAAAGAATACTCGATTTTGTAGATTAAATGTGGTTCGTCGATTATTATTTTTTTACAGTTGAGAATGACATTTCAGGAGATGGTAATGTTGAAAAATAACAGTGGTATTTTTATCTTACAAAATGACTAAATCTGATTTTATAAAGTTTATATATACTGAGTTCAACTTTAATAAGTTTCTAGAGACTTATTTCGATAATTTTGACTGAGGGACTAAATTCGTTAACTATATACACTTTAGGGGGACCTAGGACGATTTTCTAATTTTAGAGGTACTTTTTGTAATTTTAAGAAGATTTCAGGGAGTTAAGAAAATCTTCCCCTAAAATTAAAAAATCATGTATTAAATTTTGTTCCGTTTGACCAAATTCATATTTATATATCATTTATTCTATAGTGTTGTTATATTGTCATGATTACAATACTAAATAGAGTCTCATATACCTCTTTAATCATCCAATAGTCATCCAGCGATATATAGATGAATATATATCTCATTAATTTTATTTTCACATTTACTAAAAATGTATTCATTCAATTCAAAATAAAACGATATGTCATTTTCATCTAAGCAAATATCTCATAAAAAAATGGAATGATGAAGGGAGGAGGAAAAGAAAAGTTGTTATAATTCATAAGAAAATGTTTGAGACAATCCTTTTTGGGCTCTACTGCTTTAGCCAGTATGTTCTGATATTCTTTTTAAAATTATGTACATATCATTAGAAACTAATATTACTTTAAATGAATAGAATTTCTCCTCTCTTTTTCTTATAAAAAAAAATAACAAATTAAACTCATGTATTAGGAGAAACTATTATAGAGGGTGCATTTGAAAACATAATTTGAAAAGTAGTTTTTAACTATTTTATACACGATTTTTTAGGATATAATGATTTGGGCTGCTTTATGAAACACAGATTTTAAGACACACTCTTTGACAAAATTCAGTATCTGTTTGATAACAATTTTTAATTTTTCAAAAAGCCAAAATCATTACCAAAAAAAAAATTGCCAAACGAGATCTAAATTAGGAAAGTAAAAGCTGCCAAACGAGATTGTAGAAAAGACTCTGCGCATCAACCCCCATTGCCATATATTTGTGCACTTTCAGCATTGCATGCAATGTTACCCTAGGTCCACAACTAAGTGATATATATGATGTGCATTTTAATGTAAGATTGCAACATCACACATACAAATTTCAAACCGACATGGGGCATATCTCTGTACATCATACTCAATTTAATGAATTGATGTTTACACCAAAAAAAAAAAAAAATTTAATGAATTCATGTAACACCAAATTAGTATGACAGATTATACGGCCGCCAAAAATTGGTGAATTTCGGCATGCAAACCATGTGCCGAATATATATGATGTGCGGCGCCGGATATCCCAATAAAGGAATAATTGATTTTAGTGTCACATTGTAGCTCATCAAACACACACACAGAAGTTCATGGAAAAAAAAATTTAGGTTAAAATGCATCTGTATCCAAGGGCGGAGCTACAGCTCGGCTTGGCCGGGCTGTAGCCCCACCCAAATTTTTTAAAATTTTTTTTAGGTAGGTTGTATTATTACTCTTAATTACTACCCTTAATCATGGCTGATTATCCTCTATCATACCAATTTATACACGATTGATTATTGCCTTGTATAAGTTAATTAATTCCGCCATTATTTGCCCATTACACCACAGTCATTACTTATCTTGCATTGAAGAGATGTAATTCAATTTCTATCAATCACATGGTTAAACACATTTCTTATACAATAATATAAGATGAGAAACGAATTTTCTCTTACTATCAATTTTATCATGGTTTACATATTTCTTCTACAAAAATATGGTTATAAAATTTTTAAATCTTTGCTAGAATGATTTTTTTTAATCTTTACCAACTTAGATATATTGAGATCAATTATATTTTTTTCAGTTATGAAATTTGTCAATACAACACTTCACACTAAGATGAAATATCATTTTCTCGTAGCTTCTATGATTATTTACATTGAAATTTTATTTTGCTGGAAATATCTACTCAAATTGAATAAAATATGATTTATATTTTTTAAAGGATTGTAAATACAGTTTCAATAACATATTTATGGAAAAACTTAATCTTTTACCTATTTTTATATTTTTGCATATCTATGACAAAATTTACTAGAAATGAAGAATAAACTCATTTGGTTTATATAAAATTTAAATTGTTTATTAGATTTCGAGTTCATCTCAGCCCCTCCCAATATAAAATCCTGGTTCCGCCCTTGTCTGGATCATATGAAGTTCATGAAAACTGTAAGATCATCGCCTACTATAATTTAAAAATATGCACTTACGTCTCCTGTTATATATTTCTCATTAAAAATAAAAAAATCCAAACTGTGAAATATCATTTAATTTTATCACTCAAAATAATATTATATACGTACCGTTCATATATATTTGAAGTAATTAAAAGCATTCTTAGTAAAATGTTAAAAATTTCTTTATAAATGACGATTTTACTTCTCTAAATATGGCTTTATAATCTATTCAGAATGATAAAATTATCATTTACGGAGGAGATTTTTCATTTTTAACAAATTGTAGGGGGTTTTGAAATATTGTGTTTTCAGTCAAGATTAATCAAATAAAATATTCACATAATATTTCTAATCTACCAATGGAAGTTTAATTAAATTGGTTATTTGAATTTACATAGATATTTTCAAATGGTCATATGGATTTCGGACAGTTTACATCGGTTTATTTTGATTTTTCCCTAAAAAAATTCCCAAAAATGTTATTTTCACAAATTAACTTTTATATATATATAGTTTTAAAAATTTTTAAAAATTGGGTGAATCTTAATGAGGAGCCTGGTTGTTAAATTGGTATATATATATATATATATATAGTTCCTTTGAATTGCAATAGGAGCCCATTTGGCTTCTCTTTTGAGTTTTGAAGCACATCACTATCATGATCAAGTCACGCTCGACACCGCCATCGCCGTCCCATGTGGGCAGGCGATCAGGTTGCACCGGTCCTGAGACATGGAGCCCATCTGATCAGTATATTGGTGATGTACGGTGTGATGGGGGGCCACGTGTCGGCCTTTTCCACCTCTTCGCAGCTCCATCACTAGTAGTCTCTCCCCATGCATTGTTATGAGTTCATGGTTTTGGTGTCATCTTGTGACAGGCCACATGGTCTGTGCATTGCAATTCACAGCATTGTTGATAGAAAACACTGTTGCATGATTGAGTAAACAGAGGATTTGATGAAACTTGCACCCTTTTTTTATTCACTAAATGCATGGAAAATGAAAGGAATTAGGAGAAATTTTTTGGTATCTATCCATGCATTTGTGCACAATATTGGATGTATTGATATACATGAGCAAAAAAAAAATCCTTTCAGAAACACTACTAGCCACGTTTGGATAGATAATTAAATTATTCTAAAATTTATAACTACTCTAGTATAAATGAAAATAAAGTATTTTTTTTCATGTTTGAATTATTCTCGTTTTGCTCATATGGAGTGTGACATAGACTTATGTGTCCTTGATAGCTATACCGGGATGGATAACAATCCATGTTGAATAAACAAAATTTTGTTTAGTTGTCTTTTTTTATTATTCTTATTGGAAAACATAAAAGTAATCATTTTTGTTGCTATCATCACTTTAGATAAATGGTGGATAAGGGATGGGTAAGAGTATATGATTTTTTAAATGACAATTATAACCTGAATAAGTGTGAAAGATATGTGACTAATTTAATAAATGTGACAGTTTTTAGAATGTGTGTGTGAGACTGTTAGGTGAGATAAATTTTTTAAAGAGAAAATTTGATACAACTCCATGGAAAGTTAGTTAAATAGGTTCTAGTCCTTGTAAAATAGAAAATTGTCACAAGTACCCAAAAAATATGTATGGCTAACCGATTTAGTCCTTAAGTTAAATTGCTCCAATAAATACATTCAAATAAGTCCTTAAAAAATATGAAAAATCTGATTTATTCCTTTTGATGATAAAAATTCCCCTACCTTGAAAATTCTTTTGCTATCCTACACTCACTAATGGTATGAAAAAAGAGAATTGATATAACTCTCTATAAACTTATGAAAATTAAAAAAAAATCCATGTAAATCAATGAATCCCCTTAAAGTCAACCACAATTCTCGTTGGTGTGTTATAATAATTTATCAAGTAAATTTCATAAGGGTATAAGGATATTACAGTGTATGGTTAGAGTCAACTAAAAATCTGGTTAGCTTCGGTTGAAGTAAGGACTAAAATAAATATTATCTAATAAAATAGAGACCTAATTCTAATTTTCATAAGTTTTGAGGGAGCTATATAGATTTTTCAAAAATAAAGGGTGAGAGCATTCTGATAACTTTGAAAGTGCAGATAAGGTTAACCATGTACTTGATTAGTTGAGGTGACAGTAGGGACTGAAATGATATTTTTCTAATAACTTAGGGACCTGTAGCGATTTTGAAATTTTAGAGGGACTAAATCCAATTTAGCTAACGTTTGAGAGAGTTATATCAATTTTTTCCTTTTTAGAATGACATAGAATGATATTTTTATCCATTGGCATAAATAAACCCAGATAAGTTTTTGTTGTTTGGATAAAATGTGAATAAAGTGTGGATAAAGATGTATAAATGATGAAAAAAAATTAAATAATGACTGTTAATTCAACAGTTGATTTATAAGAAGTGATAACAGTTGATTTGATAATAGGCCCACATATTTTTTTGAGTTAAATAACCTGAAATAACTTAATTACAGGATTTGGTTGGAATTCATATACCATTTTATATCAGTTAATTCTGGATACACATTCTCATTTATTTCAGTCTTTCAAACACCCATTCTGAAACTATTCTGACTAATTCCCACTTATTGCGAGCCATATTCTCGAACCAATTGGAGGTTGGTCGACGATATTTTCTTAGCCATGCATCTGAAAATAGAGCACTATTACTCAGTCATCCCCACAATTTTGTTTGCAATTTTATGTATTTCGATACCTATATAATGAGAAATATATATATATATATATATATATATATATATATATATATATATATATATTACCACATAAAGGAAGGGGTATAGTGACCGCATATTATCATTTTATTATATATATATATATATATATATATAATGAAATGATAATATGCGGTCACCATACCCCTTCCTTTAGGTGCGGTAACCCTCTTATTACTATCAAATTAAATGGATTTTAATCATACGGTTGAAATACCACCCCATGAAACCACATATATCCTTATGAGTCGTGATCCCTCTTTTTTCTCCACATGCTCTCCCCCTTTCTTTCTTGTAAATATTTTATGGATCATTTTCTCACCATTTAATTAAATGCATCTCAATTGTACGGTGATTAGAAGGTGACCCATATATTAAAAGGGGGTACGGTGTTAGCACCATATCACCTCTCTCTCTCTCTACACACACACCTTAATCTTTTTTCTGAAAAAAGATATTAGGGTATAATATATTTTATCTTTTTTAGAAAAAAAATATATACATTAATAAGAGGATGTACACTTTATATTATATAAAAAAAAAAAAAAAACTGTGAGGACTGCACGGTAAATGAAATTGTGCCATTTTTCTCTGAAAAAAAAGGTCAAGTGACATGAAATTAATGATGGCTAGAAATGGTTTATGTGATGATTTTTTTGTTTTTGTTTTTTTTTTTTTAGAGGCCCATGACAAGGCTCATATATTCAAAGCTTCATAACAAGCTATTACATCATGTACAATATGAAAATTAGGAGGCGTATGAACCTCCTGTATACATCTATGCAACGTTTCTATATATGGTGAAATACAAGCACGTACACAATCATCCATCATTCCCGCTGTTGATAGAGATATCTGATTTTTAGCAACCCTTCGTGCTAATTAAGTTCTCTGGTGCACGCACGCACTCACTCACGTGAGACATTCAGAAATTGGAGGGGATCTATACTTGAATCCCATCCTCCTAATCTGTAAAGAGACTGTCCTGCATATGTGGAGGTCCTGTTCCATCTCCCTGCAATACTCTTATAAGTGATTCTGCATCACTACAAATATGTATACCTCTTGCAACAGTTACACCCAAACAAATACCTTCCACTTCCATACACAAGGGAGTGGACCACATCCTGTTTGACACATCCAGCACCCAAAATTTTCCAAGGTGTCTCTCTTACAATTACATATACAGATTCCCTAGTCATTCTTCCTGATCTGTATCTCCCTGTTTCATTAATGAGAAATGGTTTCTGTGGTTGACCAAAACATGGCATGTCTTGCTAGCTTTATAATGTGCTTCATACATATATATATGTTATTAATTAAATACTTCTTATGTGGTCTATATCCAAGGCTTAAAACAAAGATCTTAGAAAATCTAGTATTTGAAAATTCCCAACTATGCCTTCTTGCACATCTAACAACCTCCAAATATATATACATCTTGAGCAATAATATATAATTAAGTTGTTGTGAATTTCATAATATATGATAGAAACCACTGTTGCATGATTGAGTAAAAAGGGAAGAGAAGATGATTTAAATGGGAACAGACATTTTATGATGGGTGAGGCCCACCATTGAAGGCAAGCTAATGCAATGGACCCCCCAACATACACACACTCAAAACACTGTGAAGTGTGAGAAAGCATCATCCATACATGACATATACATCATGCAAAAAATCATAGTCTGGGGGCCGAAATGGGAATTTTTAGGACTCGTGCGGCCACATGTGTGCAACATATAAATACTGAGTCGCATTATAAACTATCGCTTTCACTTATGCATGATGAAATGTGTATATCTGTGAAACTGAAAAAATCTTGTACCACTGTTCCTTTGGAAGAAACCACTTGTAAGATCTTGGACCATGATGAGAATCTAACCCAGGAGAGGGAGAGAGAGAGGATTGATCAAGAACATGTCTTGTGGTCCTAAGTTAAATTGTATTTTAACAAATAGTAATATTTGAAGAAAGGAATAGGACTATTGAATGGCTTTAAAGATTCTGAAAAATAAATTATTGAATAGTTCCACATTTTAATGAAGTGTCAATCTTACTTCCAACTAGTTCTTTGTTTACATTTTGATTAGAAGAAAGGATAATATATGAATGTAAGTGTTAGTAAATTATCTAATTGGGAGTAAAGATAAGCA
Organism: Acorus gramineus; assembly: GCA_030737835.1. Classification (NCBI taxonomy): domain Eukaryota; kingdom Viridiplantae; phylum Streptophyta; class Magnoliopsida; order Acorales; family Acoraceae; genus Acorus; species Acorus gramineus. The sequence goes on along the minus strand of JAUJYN010000039.1, from coordinate 1,132,307 downwards.
TAAGGATCATAATGCAGGGCCTTGTGTGACAAAGAGTACTTGCTAATGGATTATCAAAGACAAATGCAGGGCCTTGTGTGATAAGAGTACTTGCAAATATATGGATTATCAAAGACCCACAGAGAATACAGTCTATGAAAATTAAGAAGAAATGGTGGATTACCCAAAAACACTCACAAGGAAAGGAAAAACCCTAAATTTTTGTTCAATATTAACTTCATTCCTTCCTCATTTAATTTACATGGTTCTTTTATAAGAATTAAAGATTGCTCAACAATATAATACCCCAAAACAAGAAACACACTATTAAAGCCATAGCAAAAAAACTCTTCAAATAGCCATCATTAGTTGGCTGAAATTAAATGACATTTGTAAATTTGACAATGAAATTGTAGAGGAAATCATATGCAATTAAATGACTTTATTGTCTAAATCGACGGAATTGGGTAGTTGTCTCGAGGGACTCAACGCCAAACCCCTAGTATGGCTGGATGCTCCACCACTCATTGACTTTTGTAGAAATAATATTGAAAATGATCTAATCTACATCAAGATCCCACGACACCACTCTTGAAAAGAGAAGAAACAAAATAACACTAAAATAATATTGATAAAAAGCTTAATACATCACTAGGCTATAGATCTTCTATATAATAAACTTAATTATATTCTATTAGAAATCCGATTAAGTCAAAATATAGAAATCACTAAAAATGATTAAAAAGAACATCAATACCAATTATTAGGAGGTCTTATAAAAGTTGGCTATAATTGATGACAATCAATTCTCATTTATGATGAACGAGAAATTGCCATATGAATGTTTACCATAATTATAAATTTAGTTATTTAATGGCTTTAATGAATAAATTTGACCAAAATATGCATTGTCAGTTATATAAAATCAAACTCAAAAGATCTTTACAACACATTTTAGCATGTCAAATTTCATGATATTATGATATAGTCTCCATTCATTAGGGTCAACTGCTATTTTTATAATTTTCTTGTTGGGCATCAATCTTCTAGTCGTCTGATCGCTAGAGGAACACATCAATCATCCATCCTACATCAAATTTAAATTGTAAATCTTGTGATTGTAATTTTTACCAACACAAAAAAATATTGAAGCATCATTCTCTCTCTCTCTCTCTCTCTCTCTCTCTATATATATATATATATATATATATATATATATATATATATATATGCGAATGATGGGGTGCGACCGTGCGCACGGTGCACCCCATCGTGCGCCCCGTTTAAAGACCGTCCGATCGATGGACCTCGATCGGACAATCAATTAAAAAAAAAAAAAAATCAACCCCCCGTCTCTCTCTCTCTCGCTATCTCTCGAACTCTCTCACTGTTCTCTCTCTCTCTCTCTCTCTCTCAATCTCTCTCTCAAAACCCCCGTCTCTCTCTCGAAACCACTCTCTCTCTCTCGTCGACGACGACGACGAAATCGACCCCCGTCCGTCTGCAACCTCCGTCGACGTTACGGACCGACCCCCATCGACGACGACCGCGACCCCGTCGACCCCCGTCGACGTCGCCCCCGTCACCCCCGTCGACGAGGACCGCGATCCCCGTCGACGACTGTACGGACCGACCCCCGTCGCTCCCGTCGACGACGACCGCGACCGACTGCACGGACCGACCCCCGTCGACGACGACCGCGACCCCCGTCGCCCCCGTCGACCCCGTCGGTCCGTGCAGTCGTCGACGGGAATCGCGGTCGTCGTCGACGGGGGTCGGTCTCGGTCGCGATCGTCGACGACTGTTTTTTTTTTTATTTCGATGTGATGTGAGAGACAGCGAGAGAGAGAGAGAGAGAGAGAGAGAGAGAGAGAGAGACAGCGTGAGAGAGACAGCGACGACGTGTTTTTTTTTGTTTTTTTTTTTAAAAAAACGTCAACCGTGCGATCGCGAGAACGTCGATCGCACGGTCGACGTACGAGGCGCACGATGGGGTGCACCGTGCGCACAGTCGCACCCCATCGAGCCTTTATATATATATATATATATATATATATATATATATACTCATTGGATTCGATTGTATCTCTCAGCTTATCATACCAGAATTTACTAGCTAATTATATAATAAAACTCCCTATGATGCAAATGATAGAATTATAAATACTGTTATCCCTCGACCCTCATGCTTATTATCATGAACGTTGGCAGCATGCATCCCTTATTCAATGAGGATTTGATATAAAAAGTGTGTATAACAATATAATAGAATCTCCCAAGAAATTCCCTTTAACTTAGATTCTCCCAATGCCTCAAGACTTTCTGCTGTTACGTACAATTTGCTTCCCCATTATAATATCAAAACAAATCATACAAAAAAAAAACATGACCTTAACAACCTCGTTAACCCATGTAATATAAAACCTTATATTATATATTATATATTAAAAATTAAAAAAAAAAAAAAAAAGATGCGGTTGCCTGGCTCGAGAGCAATAAATCTCCAACTTTTCTTTGGCATTTCTCACACCGACAAAGGCCAATGCGAGGTTTTGGAATTCGGAATGTTGTTTTCTTGTGGTCAATTTGTCCAAACCCAATAAAAGCTTTTTTAACCCTTCTCAATTTGAAACAAAAGAAAAAAAAAAAGGCTCATCTTCCAAAAAGACACCACCAACAGGAGGGGTAAAAATATAATTTTAATGTGGGGGCATTCTGGGAAGGAAAGTAGAAGAGCTTTTGACTGGAGGACTTTAGCTTTAATTAACCATTCAAAGGTGGGGCCCGTTCTGGGAATAAATTTTGTGTGGATAGAACCAGTGGGAGTGGGTGGAGGTCGTGGTGGGGGCATTCTGGGAAGTGAACAGATTGTACTCAGTGGGTGAGTTTTTTTTTTTTTTTTTTTTCATGTTACACAGGGTCCATAGACGAATCGAGGGAGGAGTTTTCTAAAAGGAAAAAATCCATATAACCCATGTAAATTGTCTGAGATTCATATAACTTTTTGATTTTATCTGAAATTCATATAACCTCTGTAAACATAAATATTAATTTAAATAATTCTCTGAGTTAAATTTTCATTGACAAATAAGAAATATTTTATTTGGTTAACTATAACTGAAAACACAGTATATCAAAAAAATTTAAGCTTTTAATTTTTTTTATAAGTTAAAGCTAAAAACTGTTATCAAATAAACCGGCTTAAATGTATCATCATTACTTGATTTTGTCTCTGACACAGTATCTTGAAATATGTGTTCCATAAACTAGCCATCATCATTACACTCTCAAAAGATGTGCATGAAACATCTAAAAGCTAAAAGTTGATTTTTAAAGTTGATTTTTAAACTGAATTTTCAAACACACCCTTAGTCTTCTTCTCACATATTATATCCCTTATGGCTTGGGAGAAATGAGGCTTTGTTTAGGGGCTCGATCGTCGCAATAGATGGCATTTGGGAGAATGCAAAAGGTTTCATTGTGGCTTATGGATGCTTCTGTGCTGGGGCGTCACTGGTAAGGGTGCAATGGTCTTTGATCATGGCTTCATGATGTAGGTTTTGTTTGGAGGGAGAGAAATGGATTTCGCCTTTTAATCTATTTCCTTCTCTCTGCCTTAATTTATTTAGCTTATTTCTTTTCACTTTTGGTTATACTCCTTTTATCTTAATGAAAAGAAGTAGCTTGCCTACCAACTAATTTAAAAAAAAAATAAAACATTTTGTATCCCTTTAAATTACGTTTTAAGAGTTTTATGCTTTCTTCAAAAACTACTGTCTTCATCAGTTTAATTAAAAATAGGTTGAAGATTTTAATTCTTATAAAATCAAAAATTGTCAAAACCTGTTTCCAAACCGTTATTATAAAAACAATTTCAAGTGAGTATAGCACGTGGGGATATTTTAGGAATAACCACATAACCTACTAATATGAGTAGGTGTCAATGAAGGCCAGACAGGAAAATTTGTGTTGTTTCTGTATAGCAGTACAGCACAGGTGAACTCACACCCTATGTATGTATAGCAGTCCTTATAGATAGCATACACAGCCATAAATGTTAAAGAAAGGTCATTGTCTTTGTATTTAATTATTGGGTACTTGTGACCAAAAGACAAAGCCAAAGTAATTCTTTTATATATGTATTGCATTTTCCATTACATCAGATACAAAATTGGTGAGCCATAAAGAAGCCCCTTCAAAATATGGGGAACCTCTCCCAAACATTGGCCACACCTAAATCAGTAAAGGAAATGCTCCGCAACCCCACCCCAAAAAAAAAAACTATAAATAAAATTCCAGGAATATCCCCCATTCATCCCCAGGGGCATTCAGGGAATTACCATCTACACACAGAATCCAAGGAAGCCAGACCTAAATTCAAAACAACCATTCCCACCCCAACAAAACAATCATTTGAAAAGACTTCAAATTTTTTTCAAGCAAGTGGAGACCTATGAGGGGCTCCCTTCCTTCTGTTGCTCAAGGAGAGGACGATCTGTGGGAGGAATCCAGTCCCTCTCTTTTTCTTGACCTCAGTAGAATTCTCAGAATTCACAGAGTTCTGGTGCTGGTGATGGTTGTGGTTGTTTTGGCTTGATGAGGTTTTATAACTCATCGGGTCCTCCAAAATCGAATTCGGAGTGGTCATCTGGTCCTCGTCCTCCTCCATGATGTCTGAACCATCCATATGGAGGCTCTCAAAACGTGAGACTGCAAAATCTGACTCGTCTAACACGTATAGGATGCTCGACAAATCCTCCCCCTGCAACACAAAATGATCCACCTATGCAAAACATCCCAAATTATTTTTTGTAATTGAATGTTAGTGATGTTTAATGTACATAGTTTGATTGATCATTCCATATGTAAATTAACAAAATTGGATAAAATACAAATGGATTGTTTGAAGAAGCGCAATATAAAAGGCATAATGATTATGGTTTTACAGCAATCATGCTTAACTCAAACATATTTTAAAATGATCTCAACTTAAGAAGAAAAAAAAAAAAAAAAATTCTAGGCCCCATTTGTAATCAATTATCAAATAGATTTTATATTTTCAAAATCAATTTTTTCATTATCGGTCTTCAATGAATATTTCTCAAAACTTATCTTTTAATTTCAAATTTTGATTTTCATGTAAAAGCTAAAAAATCAAGTTTTCATAAAAAGTCAATAAACAACTTTTATATAAAAAATTCATTAAAAGTAACTTTTAGAAGATAGTTTATTTTAATCAATTTAGAGTCTAAAATGATTTTGAAAATTTGTTCCAAATGATACCTTAGTTATAGAAAACAATAAAAAATCAGTAATCTAGAAAATATATAGCTTTCTAATAAGAATTAAGTTTTGAAAACAGTTTTAAAATGAAAATCTCCATTTCAAATCCCTTAATAAACATTATTGAGCCAAAAAATTTGTAAACCAACATTCATAATTAGTCTTATATTCCCAAAATGAGATTGGGTAGGTGTGCTCTATTTATTATTTATTTTATTATATTACCTTGCAAGAGAGAGAGCAATAGTGGAAAGGCTCTTGGAGGATCCTGTCACAAGTGAAACAGATGTTGCCAGAGCCCTTGAAGGGCCTATTCTGTGGCCTCTGGTTCAAAAACACCACCTTAGCCCTGTTGATTGTGTAGGGCTGCAAATTCAGATAGAAACAACAATTAGAAGATATATATAATATAAATTCATGAACCATCATTGATAATATATATATATATATATATAATTTGTCTCAAATGATTTTGAGGTTCTTCTACCTGAACATAAGAGCAGTCAATCAGCTTTTCAAGATCTCCTAGTCGAACCACGTCGTGATAAACGTAACGCCTCACCTGATTAAACACAAATTGTTTTCATAAAAAGAAAATTTGAGCAAACTATGGCCATTTTTATTCAAGTTCAAAATAATAATTAAAATAGACAATGGTCGAACACTGGAGAACAAAAGAAAAGAACAAAATCAAGAAAAAGAAAAATAATAACCAGTTTTTGTTTTATAAATTGAAATCTAATATAAAAAATAAAAATAAAACTATATGTACTCCCACAGTTTTTGTTACTTTTTAGTACAGCATCAACAATTATTAGCTCAAGAAAGCAAACAATGACTTCACTGTATAGGATTGCTTTTCATGCAGATTGTGTTTGCAATTATTGTCTAAGCATCTTCAATATCTTCAATGTATATGTTAGTTAAATAAGATGTTAAAATGTCGTGTCAGCATTTTATACCTCCACTACACACTCATTTGCTACATTCCTATTTAATTGGTTGTTGTTGCTCTAATGGACTAGCTAAATAAACTAGCCAAATCAATAGTGGGCTCCATCTCTACATCCATTCAACCTCTCAAATGCATTTTTTATTAATTTTTTAAAGAAAACTATCATGTGGGGCCCACATTTAACTAGCTAAAACACTAGTTACAGTTAACATGGAAGATAACATATGACAGGCAAGGCCCACATTTAGCTTATCCTTAACACTTTCATTAGAGCAACATTTTTATATGTTACGTAAAATATGACACTAACATGTTAGTTAACATATCCATTGGAGATGCTCTAATTTAATATAGGATAAGTAAAAAAAAAAAACATTTGGTCGTGTATTTATTCCCAAAAAGTCCACCCCAAGAGTGGTGATATTATGGAGAACAGATCATCTTAAAATCCGATCAGACGGCTGAAACTTACGTTACATGCTTTAAAAAAAAATACATGTTAAAATATTATTAATATTTGAAACTTGAAACAGATAAGTATTAGAAATGTTTTTTGAAAAAAATAATTTGAAGGAGATAATTATCATCACAACTAAATAGAAAGTCATAAAAAATATCAAAAGTAGAACAAATTGTTAATTCGCAAAATCAATAGTGATTACATAGAAATAAAATAAAGATTTGAAATATTAGTTAACAAAAACCTTAAAAAAAAAAAAAAAAAAAATAGAAATCATGTCTAGCAAATTAAGTAACCAAAAACATTGATTGACATAAAAAAAAACATAACATACATGCAAGATAAAATTTCAGAAACTCATTAATTACAGAACCGATATAACCACCCTTCCTTAACAAAGTACCCACTCTCATCAATTGTTAGTTTATTACGTGAGTTGTTGGTGATAATATCAAAATCTTTTCTTAGTCAAAGAAAGTAATAAATTTTTCATCCAAAAAGAGAACAGACCGTATTGAGACATAATATTTTGAAAAAAATAAAACCCAACAATAATTTCTCTACAAACATTTTAAAAATTCTGATAAAAACACACAAAATTCACACCCAATTCAAATCCAAAAAAATAAAATAAAACCCCAACAAAGAAAAGAACCCAAAATCCCAAAAGAAAAATAAATTCAAAAAACATGTGAAGAACATTTTTAATTTAAAAATATATATATAAATATAATTGTTAGTTTATTACTTGAATATTGAAATCTTAGTCACATAAAGTAATATATTTTTCATCCAAAAGGAGAACAGATCATGTATCTCATAAAGTATTGAAAAATAAAACACCCAAAAAAATCCATATAAACACCCAAAAAGTAAGCACACAAAATTCACACCCAATTCAAATCCTTAAAAAAACAATGTGAAGATCATTTTTAAATTTTATATATATAATTTTTTAGTTTATTACGTGAGCAGTGGGTGATAATATCGAAATTTTCTTAGTAAAAAAAAGTAATAAAATTTCCAAAACGAGAGCAGATCATACATCTCATAAAGTATTGATTAAAAAAAAAACCCAAAAATTCATATAAACACCCAAAAATTAAGCACACAAAATTCACACCCAATTCAAATCCCACAAAAAGAAAAGGAAAGAACCCAAAATCCCAAAAGAAAAGTAAATTTCAAAAAGCGTGTGAAGATCATTTTATTTTAAAATACACACACACACACACACACATATATATATATATATTAGTTTATTACGTGGTAGTGGGTGATGATATCGAAATCTTCTAGTCAAAGAAAGTAATAAATTTTTCATATATCTCATAAACTATTCAAAAATAAAACCCAACATTAATTTCTCTACGAATCATTTTAAAAATTCAATGAAAACACCAAAAAAGCACACAAAATTCATACCCAATTTAAGTCCAAAAAAAAAAAACAGCAAAGAAAAGAACCCAAAATCCCAAAAGCAAAATAAATTAATTAAAAATATCTATACATAAAGAATTGGGTCATATATCTCATAAAGTATTGAAAAAAAAAACCCAACAATAAATAAAAACACCTAAAAAGCACACAAATTTCACACCCAATTCAAATCCAAAAAAAAAAAAAAAAAAACCAAAATCCCAAAAGAAAAATAAAAAAAAATGTGAAGATCACTATTAATTTTAAAAGAAAAACTAAATATAAATATAATTGGGTCACCTGAAGGAGAGGATGAGAGCGATGAGAGGGGACACAATGGTGGCAGATGCTCCTGCAACAGCCCAAACAGAATATGTTCTTCTCATTTTTCTTCTTGTTTTCATGGACTCCACAATTCCCAAAAAATGTCTCCAACATCAGCCCCTCCAACCACGCCGGCTTCACCACTGTCATCTCCGACGACGACGACGACGACTCTCCGTCTCTCACTCTCACCATCTCTCTCTCTTTTCTTCTTTTTTTTTGATTGAGTGAATCAAATAAAAGCTTTTTTTTTTTTAATGTTTCATTGATTCTGTGAAGTGGGTGTGCTTTGTCTGAGGGGACTGAAGAAAAAAAAAGGAGGAGAAGAAGAAGAGTTGGTATTTGCTTTTCTTTTTAACGAACCCCTCTCACAGTCTCTCTCTCTCCTCCTCACTCTCTCTCTCACTCAGTATTTTTGAGAGAGACCTTCTATTTATAGCGGAGGCGGACACGAGAGACCTATTGTTTTTTATTTAAGTATTGATGTACTCGATTCATTTTGAGATCCGTTTTACAGCTTCATATGTTATGATAATATAGTATATGATTTCTATCACAGTATATAAAATAAATTTTTATTATTATTTTTAACTTAAAAAACAATACAATATTTTATCTTAGTATATACTTTATTTCATATAACAGCATGCATTTCATTTGAAGAGTGTATGATTTAAAAAAAAAAAACCAGGGTGAACTGCAATTGAGCCTGCAATGGGAAATGGAAGTATCATTTTCTTTTTTATTTTTTTAAGGGTTAAAGACATCTACATCATTGCAAACATGGGCAATCATGTATAAATCTATGTCAATGTTGGAGTAAACGTATAAATCCATCAAAACTCACAAAAATCTAATTATCATCTCGGGTTAAAATTCCACTCAAATTTGATCATTATGTAACTCTATGGACATTATAGTTCTCATAAACAATTATAATGACAAACTAGTCCCTACAAAGACCTAATTACCCTTATATGACTTTTTATGTTTCTTCATTCCCGTAGTCCGTAGAGGCGTTATTTGAAAATGGTAAAAAAAAATTGAGATAATTTAGTCATTTCATGGTATAGATTTAGAGTTAACTAGGGTATGTTGGATTATAGTTAATCTCTGTTGACACCAGGGATGTATATGACTTTTTGTGAGTTTTCAAAGATTTATATATCTGCCCCAACTTTGATAAAAGCTTACATGAGATTACCCATGTTTATGAGGACGTGAATGTCTTTAATCCTTTTTTTAAGGGTAAAATGCATCTGCACCAAAAACATGAAGTTTATGAAACCTGCAAGAACACTCTCTGTATTTTAGAAATATGCACTTACAACCCCTCCTTAATTATTTTATATTTCTCATTAATATAGGAAAATCGATAACATGAAATATCATTTTATCACTCAAAATAACATTTTATAGTTGTCATCCATATATCTAAAGCAATTTAAAGCATTATTACATCTCAAGTTAACCATCAATATATCTTAATTAATATAAACCATCAATAAATTTCAAGCAACGGTATTTTTATGTTATTATTTTTCTCATGTTACCATTTGATGTATTGGCATATTTTTAAAATACAAGGGGTGTTTTTACATATTTTACAAACTTGAAGGGGTTAAAATGCATTTTATCCTTTTTTAAATAATGTTGTTGTTATGAATATAATTGATAAGGATAATGTTACGTAAAACCTTGTAGCCCCAATTACAGTTTATATGTATTTTAAATTTTTTAAAAATAGTATATATTATCTAATGAGGCACATACTTTTATTAAAAATAAAACACGTACTTCAATGAATTGCATAAATGCATTTATAAAAAATATGAAAAATTTCTATCAATGTATATATCTCGTTAATGTGATTATATGCTGTAATAATTTTCTATCAACGCACGTGAGACTAGATTTTGTCGGAAAAAAAAACTATGTGCCTACTCGATGGATAAAGTGGAGCGAATGATGAATTGTGGTTTTATTATTATTATTATTATTATTATTATTATTATTTATTTTTTTTGGCGGTTAAAAAACAAACACTAAAGTGAACCTATCAATTATACAGAAAAAAGTTCATATTCTCTGAATCCGTCGACTACGATATATTATATATATTTTTTTGTATAATAGGTATCATCTTTTAAGATTTAAATAATACTTATTATGTAAAAAAAAATCTTAAAATTACAATTTTAAACTTTATAATTTCGTGATGGAATGTCACTGAATCACCGTCTATATTTAACATGTTAATTAATTAAAAAAAATCTTTATTTACTTATAATCTAAATGGAACACTTTTTTTAATTTAAAAAAAACATAAAACACATACTTGGTAGTCTATCCTAAATTATTTGGCTGCGAATATTAATAATCGAATCCAGATCTCTAGGGTTAACCCTAAGATTGATTTAGAGAAATAGGTTGCTAGGCATGCTCTTAAATGTGGCTCCTAAATACAAAATGGGTCATACCCTTTTGGGGGGTTCTTCAAATATAGACCGCTACATGTTTGAGTCATTATGTGAGTTATGAACACGACTTTTTGCCTGAAGTTCCCGCAGACGTCACCAATTAAAGGGGTGTGAATCCCTTCAATCAATTAATGTAGACAACGAGGAGCTCCTCCAATGAGTGGTGATCCAACTACTCATAAGTTGCATCTACACTCAGAAACCTGACACCAGTGTTGTTCCGGTCAAGGGAGTTCTGACACTCAAATCAATAAGGATTCTATGGTTTTTTTGTGAGAGAATGCTTGTTAACGGGGAATGGCAGCTAAGATACCCTTTATTGTTTGGGTGTCTCCCCTTTTATGGTGAAAAAAGACAAATTGAGTGTAACTATCGCTACTAGTTCAGCGGGATATTCAGCATCAGAGAAGATTTTTCAGAACGTGCTATATTGGACGAACTATTACAGAATTCTTCACGTGGCCACATCGCTCCATTTCAGGCGAACCACGTGGGATCTTGTCAGTCCTCTGTCTGGATGAGCACGTGCCTAGGCAGTATTGGCTAAATTGGGTCCTAGCCATGCGTGGCCGTATCCAGATTGTTGACCAGACCATTTTGTTTAGAGGTGAGCCCTTGTAGTTCTATCCTTGGGGATTAAAACTCGGGACTAGGCTTTGAGGATCTCAGGTCTCGAACATTATGACTTGTTTCCTCTCCTCAGAAGGATGTATGGGTGCTTCTACTCACAGAGTTGGTCTGGTTGCATTCGAATAACTCGATTAAATCAAACTACCTGTTAACCTGTTTACCGATGACACATGTTGTGCCCAAAATTTATACGGCTACAAACTAAGTTTTTTTTTCTTTTGAAGAGCAAATAATAAATAAAATAAATCATAATAAAATAGGAACAAAATAGATAAAACAAAATATAGAGAAAATGTGAAAAATATTTTATAAATTAAATTAAAATAAATTCAAATACATAACAAAATAAAATTCTAATAAATAGGGATAAAAAAACTTCAATTTTTGAAGATTCAGTTGCCCTCTGAATGTGGGATTCTAAGCGAGGTCGCCCTAGTACCCTGTCTTTAGATCTCATCAAATTCAAGAACAAATTTTTTTGAAAATCAACATTTCTAAATACGAATATTAGTTTTCCTCATTGACATAAAGATAACCAACTCAAAATTTAAGTTTTTTTTTCACTTTTTTTAATTTAGAGATTATACTTCTATGATAGAATGATTATTCAATTTTTTTAATATTATGATATCGATTAATATATAAGTTTACAACAATTTTTTTTGAAGATTTTTGGCGCCCTCTGAATATGGGGCTTTAGGCCTTTAGTAGCCTGTGTTCAAATCTCTTCAAATTCAAGAACAATAATTTTTAGATAATCAACATTTCTCTAAGTACAAATATTAGTTTTGCTCATTGACATAAAGATAAGATATCCAAATCAAAATTTAAGTTTTTTTTTTTCACTTTTCTAGAAATCATACTTTAATGATACAATGTTTATTAAAATTTTAAAGATTATGATTTACAATATATATATATATATATATTGTTTATTTTTTTTAAAATGTTAGATTGATATTATTTCTTTATTCTGTTCTTAAAATATTAACAGTGATATTTTTGTAAGTAATTGACGTATCGAAGGCCACTGCCCTATATCGGACGGCGGAGATTGCTTTGAATTGTTTTGGAGTCGAAGAAAACTTTTGCTATTTTGCCGTCTTTTATTTAGGTTCCGTAAATAGCCTTGAAGTTTGAGTGGAACTACGGGGAGAATGCCACTGTACGGACTGGGAGTCAGGGAACGTGATCACCCGCAGTATTTGCAGACTCTTCTTTTAACTTTTTTTCCCTGCAACCTGACAAAAACCAAACAACTCCCCATAAAAACATGTTTTCATCATTAAAAAGAGACCCTCTTTTTTTTTTTTGTTTTTAATTTTTTACAAATATTTTAGCTCATGTTCGAATAAAATCTTATAAAATAAAACTTATTTTAGGATATACAAATATATCAGTATAAGTTAGTATAACAGTCGACTAATAAGTGATTTTGTTTTTTTGATGTGTTTTGAATTATTTACGTTGGATAACCTATTGATAAAGTTTTTGTTGTTTGAGTGGACAATGAGCTTATATATTCTGTGAGTGGGATAACCTGAAATAACTTTAATTTCAAGGGTTGGCTAGAATCTATATGCTATTTTAAACCAGTTTATTCTGACATAGGTTATCATAGGATATTCACTGTATCCAAACATCAAAAATTACTTATTTTGCTTTATTTTAAGTTATTCCATGACCTATTTTTGTCCTGATAGATTATGATATTTTTTTTATCTTAAAAAATGTTATACTCAATCTGGTTTTAAATTTAAACGCATTCTATATGTATTTTTTATTTTATAAAGAGCATTTTTTTTAAACAAAAACCATAGATAGTCGGCACGAACTGATTTCACTAAAAGAATAGAGATAAGAGACGTGCAAATTTAACCAAAGAAAAGAGCCAAAACATAAAATGAGCTAGGCACGGGAGCACATGGGGGTATCAACCCACCGTTTTTAAAAGACACTGTTATACACAATCTTTTATATAACTCCAAATACAGTATTATATACTTCATTAATCATGATATATACCTCCTTAAATTTTTTATTCACTTCTAAAACAGGCCCATTCAATTGGAAATAGAGAGATATACATTTTTATCAAAATATTTACATTATTAAATGAGTTTTACTATTTTTAAAATTTAAAACATGTGCGAATTGGTCATATGATAACATTTGGTGATGCACCAAACATTATCTTATTTTTTTAAAGACTAGAGACATCATCAAGTGATATATGTTCTTTTATAATAAAAAAAATTAAATTGTATATTTCAATTAATTAAATGACATCGTTTTATAAAAAATTAAATATACACCTCAAAAAAAAAGAATGTTATTATTTATAAATGAAATAATAAATTTCTTGTAACGAAATATATATCTCGTAAGTGTGAATGTCACTGAGCCTACCAACTCTCATTATTTCGTTGTGCTGCGTGTATCTTTTTCCTTTTTGAGCGTTGATACAGGCAATTCATTTTGTAGCCTGTTTTGTAGTCCCATACGTTATGATAACATAGTATATATAACATAGTATATACTGCATTATAATAGTGTATGACCCAAATTTTTTTTTAATTTTTTCAACATAAAAAAAATATATTAATGTATCTTAATATATATTTCATTTCATATAACAACAGGCATTTCAAAGAATGAATATATCATTTAAAAAAAAAAAAAACAGAATAGACTGTATCTTTTTCCTTTTTTTTCTTTTTTAAGGGAAGATGCTTCCCTATTGAATGTGGATAAAATTCATTGGGTCAGCCCAATTTTCCTGCCAAGACTAGTGACCCAAAATCTATGTTTGTAATTTATGTATGGTTCATGGGCCCGGCAAGATGGGAAATGTTATATATTGATAGGGTGTTGTTACACTCTCAGCCATTTTAACCATTCAAAATATAATTCTTAATACCTTGTTAAAAATCAAGTTCAAAATATAATTCTTAATACCTTGTTAAAAATCAAGTGAAATATGTACATCGTTAGACGATGTATATATTTCATTAAATTTTTTTTTACATATATTAAAAATAAATTCATTCAATTAGGAATAAAGCGATGTAAACTTTTTATTAAAGCATATACCTCTTTAGGCTATATTTACTATTTTAAAAATAAAACATGTGTGAACTACGTTTTGTATTGTAAAACAGACTAAGTGTAACATTTTCCATATTAATATTCAAGCTTTGTTAAAACATTTTTATAGTCTTATATACCTCGTTAGCTCCATTTATTCTCACTTTAATAAGGTATATTGATCATTGGAATTTTTTTATAAATTTATAATGATACAATTTAATTCATTAGTGTATGTTTCACCTTTCACAAAAATACATGCCTTATTATTGAGATATATGATTTTTAGAAAAATAAAAATACGAGCAGACTGTATTTGAGACTGAAAATATAACTGAGTGTAAAATTTTTCAAGTTATCTTGGTAATCAATTTTGCACACAATACACAATTTAATTTTTTTAAGTAAATATACATTTTCTAAAATATAATACACACACGCATACAAATAAATTGAATGCATTTTTTTAATAATAGATTGACCTATTAAAATATATACTATAACGTGTTTAGATGATTTTATATTCTACATCAGGCGACATGACATTTATAGGAATGACTAATGAAGTATTTAAATGTAACAATGCCTAAGCAAGATATTGTTAATGGGCCGAGGCCAATTTCTTGTTCTTGATTTATTTATTTCTCCTTTTTGTTTTTGTTTTGTTGGCTTTGATACACTCAGTAGTCTTATAGTTTTTATAATTCGCTAACGTAATATATAGTATACAGTATACACTAGGTTAGAAAATTTTAAAATAATTAATATATGCTTTTACTTTTTTAAAATATGTTATTTATTAAACACATATATTACAAAGTTTAAAAGAAATTCAAAGGGCACGTCTAGTCCCACCAATCCTTTCTTTTACCCCACCAATCAGGAAAAAAAAAAAACGATGTTTTTTTTATTCCCATCGATCCGACCAGGTCGACCAAACTTGGTTGTCATTTTAAGTTTTCGACGACCGAACTTGGTCGTCATTTCATGTTTTGGAGGACTTAACTTGATCGTCATTTCAGGTTTCGGGCGACCAAACTTGGTCAAACAGAATTTGTAATAAAGTTTATAATTTTTTTTCTTGAAAACATAATCCCATGACATGTATCCTCCTTGAATCCTTCATACCACTCCAAGTCCGAGTTGTAATGTAGAGAAAATCATTCATTAGTATCAAATGTAGAACATAAGAACAATTTTTTTATATAAGTGATGGACAAATTTTTAAAAACCAAATATAAAATGTGTTTAGATTAACTGGTATGTTTTTTTTTTTTTTCAAACAAAGAATCCGCTTAACTACGAATTCAAACGAAGCTTAAAAATATATATATATATATATATTTGTCTAATAAGATATTTTTCTATAAAAATTTGAATTAATTAAAAGTATATCTACTTACATTTTTTTCAGTCCCTTAATTGTTGTTTGGATAAAAGAATAAATGAAGAATATGATGGATAAACCAAAAAAATTATTTGTTTACAAAGAATAAGTAAATATAGTTCTGGATCCTGTTCAATCTATTTTAGTCCCCAAAAATCTTAAATGACAACCAAGTTCAGTCGTCTGAAACTTAAAATGGCGACCAAGTCCGGTTGTCCAAAATTTGAATTGGCGACTAAGTTCGGTCGATTTGAATTGATGGAAACAGCTTGGTTTTTTTTTTTCAATCGGTGGGGTAAGTGAAACGTTTGGTGAAGTTAGACACGCCCAAATTCAAAATTCAAAACATATTTAAAGGAACTCCAACATTAATGATGGTTCTTGGTCCATTTTAAATCTACCATGGGCTTTGGGATGATATTGGTTTGGAAAATGATATGTGGAATCCATGTGCAGCTCCATCCGTAGTTTACATTGTTTTTTTTGTAAATAAATATGCATTTGTCTATTAAAGTACACAGTCTTATATAAATTAAAATATATATTAAGATACATTAATTTATTTTTCAATGAAAAAAGAACAAAACTGCAGCAATTTTTAATCATTCCTATAGCTTTTTTTTAATGTCTGGTTCTTCATGATCTGGCTTATATTAAATTTAGTATAGTATACGGTGGCTTAGAAAACTTCTAAGTATATGCATTAAATTGATTTTAATACATATTTTATTTCACCTGAATGTTTGTACTTCAACAAAAAAAAATATATACGCTTAAAAAATTAGAACACGTTCTCCTATTATAGAAATGACATGAAACATTCGCCTATTATCCGTGCTATATGATGGTTTTAATTTGGAAAATGATATATCCAGTCCCATGTGAAGTCCCATTTATAGTACTCATTGGTGCTTTTTTTTTTGTAAGATAATATACACTTGTCCATTGAAGTATAATATTGTTATAAAAAGTGAAGGGGTGTACACTTAGATACACTAATGCATTTTTTTCTTTGAAAAATAATTTTTTTTAATTTTCATACACTATGGTAATGCAGTATATATTGTGATAGTGCAGTGTATATACACTGTACTCTAGTAGTGTTTAGAAGGTTGGGGGACAGCTTATGGACTACAGATAGGGTTACAAAATGGACTGAGTGTATTGACGCACTTGTAATATGTCAATCATGAGCCATGCTCAATGTAGTTAATGTGCTAAGGCTAATTCCTTGTTTCTTTATTTATTAGAATAATAATGATTTTTAAGCCCCAAATTTTAGACCCTATCAAAAGCCTCATGAGTTGGCACATATACAATACCCATTATACCCTTATATTGTATTTTTGCTATTATTGCTCCCCATATTTTGAGGAGGTGGTTACAATTTAGAATGATTGTATCAATCCCATTTGTTCTTTTAAGTTTTTTTCTTGTGTGATCCCTTCCAATTGAAGATCAATTGACGGTAAGTTTGAAAAAATCAATTGACGATCAATTTTTTCTTATGTTATGGGTTTTGAAAGTTCTGTGGATGAAGATCAATCGATGGTGAGTTTGGAAAGACAGATTTTATGATCTTGGTAGGTAAAAAAATTGGATTTTGTTTTTGGAGTTCTAATGAAAAGTTTTGTTTGACGGTTTTTTTTTTTTTTTTTGTCAAAATAAGATGTATTAGGTTTCGGTTCTTCTAATTCAGTTTTGATTATTTGGATTTTTTTATTTTGATTATGTTTTTTAGCTTTGTTTGACATGTATTGAATCTGAATTTCATTTTAAATTCAGATACATGGCGTGTATCTTAATTTACATGCATTGTTGTGTACCAAGTATGATCTATACAATCATTTATGATTGTGTGTTTTGTGTATAATTATGCATAATGTGTCATTCATCATATTTTTTAGCTTTGTATCAGCATTATTCGACTCATTTACATTCAAGATTTTCAAATGCAGTGCACATATATGGAATGTGTATTTGTTAATTCAAATTCCAGATACACATGTACCTGAATTTGAATTCTAGCCCATTTTTTTTTAATGTATTTGTTAATTCAAATTTCAGATACACTTGTATCTAAATTTAAATTCTAGCCCATTTTTTGAAGGTGGTTATTTTTATTTTTATGGTTGATGTTCTTTTATTTTCACCAAGCAGAGATGGTGTTTCAGATACAATCGACCTGTTTATTTCGCAAAAAAAAAAAAGCGATGGTGAAGTATCGATTGTGGGAACAAATCTGTCCTTTTTTTCGTTCGTATGGTTTCGCCTAAATTGGAACCTTAAAATTCAAATTTTTTGAAATCATATTAGGTCTTATTGGTGCCACCCTTTGTGGGATTCAGTTACGATAGTAAGTTGGAACCAATTTTTAAAATTATAAGAAGGGTAGTCTTGTCATTGTCATTTTTTATGGTTAGAAAAAATTAAATGGGAAACCGATAGGAGAGTGTCACCTATTGGGGCTCACAAATGGGGCTTAATTTCTGGGGCCAGGTAGCAACATTGTTATTAGAATATGCTAACACTCATATCATTTTACATTACAAAACGCACTCTGCCTATATTTTTATTTTTTTAAATAATATATCTTATCTAATGAGATATGTATTTTTATAAAATGTGTAGTATACAATCCAATAGATTGAATAACATTTAAGGGTTTTTAGTTTCCACCCCCTGTAAAACTAGTGAATTATTGAAACCCCCTCTAAAAAATGTATTTTAATTAACACCTTACAAAGTTATTGCATCTTTATTAAAAAAAAACCCAATGTTTAATTTCTACCCCTTCTAAATAAATAAATTATTTAAAAACCTCTCCAAATACACATTATTATTTTAAGACCCTTCAAATGTAGATTGTCTTAATAAGAATCACATACGTTTAATCTCTTGCAGAAACTGTTCATACTAATTTCGTATCAATCATTTTTTAATGGGTTCTATAACAGGAGATAAACTAAACTTTTTGTAAAGGAATCTACAATTTGCAGGGGTCTTAAAATAATAATGATTTTTTGAGGAGGGTTTTTAATAATTTACCAGTTTAGGAGGGGTTGAAAATAAATAACCTGAAATGGTTGGGTTTTTTTAATAAGACGAAATAACTTTACAAGGGGTTAATAATCAACTCAATTTTTGGAGGGGGTTTTGGATAATATGCTTGTTTTCTAAGGGATGGAAACTAAATAACCCTTATAGAAAATGTAATTTTTTTTAACAAGATATATACCTTGTTACAGTTAGTTGAGGTAGCTAACCTATGTGTTTGCATTTGGGAGTGTGAAAAACCTAAAAGGCTATGTTTTTTTTGGTGGAATTCTGATTTATAAGTGATGATTATATAAGTGTTGATGATTTTAAGCGGTTCAGAAAAAATACTGTTTGATTCAACGGAAAATATAAGCATTTATTCAGATAAGTGTGTTTGATTCACTACTTAACGATAGTGCTTAATACAAAGGTGTTTTGGCCTATTTAATAAGTGTTGAATGTTATTTTAATATTTGGTTGAATATTTGAAAAAATGCTTATTTTTTCCATTAAAAAAGTATTTATTTGTTCCATGAAATATATGTACATTAGTGAGTGAATAATGAAATGCCACACGGAAGCCTATATATATTAACCAATAATTTGGATTGAAATATCAAGATAGAATAATGGTGAATATGCACAATACGTAAACCACATTAGAAAACCTGGAGAGTACAAACTTCCCAAGCATGTGGACTGTGGAATATTTCACAATAACCTAATAATTCGAGAGCTGTATATCATCTCATTATACAATGAATATCCTCATAATATTACAGATTTTTTCAATAAAAAAGGGTCAATTGCCCAAATATCGTTAGACCAAACCCCCAATTTTTTCCATATACCTTGACTTTTAAATTTTTTTTTTTTGCCTCTACAGAGATGTCCCCTTTTTTTTTGTATACTTCACCCATGCTACATTACATTTTGCTACCCAAATTACTCCCATTATGTTTTCTTCCCCGAAAAAAATAACTTCCTTCTCTCTTTCTCTCCAAATCACTTTGTTTTCTCTCACACTCGAAAACCCTCTCTCCCGGCGATATCCTCTCTCTCGCGACTATTTTATCTCCCCCACGACCATTCTCTCTCCTCAATGAAACCATCTTCTATTCTCAATGACCGTTTTTTCTCCCCAACAAAACCAACCTCTCTCCCCAACCTTCCATCTCTCTCAGAATTATTGGTGGCTCCCACAACCCTCTCTCTCCTTGCCAAAACCCTCTCTCCTCAACACAATCTCTCTCGCCAAAAATAAAAGTTGAACCCTAACCCCTCCCCCATGCCATCCAACCATGGCTGAATCCCCAATGTTGCATCAGAGAAGAAGAAGTACATCAATCCCAAGAGATGTATGTAATTTCTGTTAGTTGGTTTTATATTTATGTAATTACAGTAATTGTTAAATTCTTGTAATTTACTGTTATATTAGTGTTAGATTGCGGTTATGTGAATGATAGATTTTGAATGATACATTTCTGTTGCATTGTTGTTATGGAATCGATTCATGTACGTCATTGATTGCATTTTGTAATTGGTAATAAAGTTTTTGTAATGTTATATATGTGTCACTTTTTGGCCTGTTGGTAACCATTGGAGCATTTTAGCAGTTTTTGAAATTTTTCATTTTTCGATCGGAACCGCAAAATTTTGGATTGTTAGCTATCGTCCTGAGTTAGAGGACTCCGATTGAAAATCTAACTGCATATTATGTGTCCTGGTGCCATTTTAAGCCACTCATGAAAATTTCATTGAATTCCGGCAACGTTTCTGAAATTTCGCAGTTCCGGGGCGTATCTGGGTTTTTAAGTCACTTACTATATAAAGGGGTGATCTAAAAATCACATGGCACTATTCATCATCCCTACCAAAGCTTTCCCTCTCTCCTCTCTCTCCTTTTTCTCCCTTTTGAGCCCCTTAGAGACCTCAAACCCAAAAACCTAAAGCATAAGAAGTGTAGATCGGGTCCCGATCTACACCCCGGTGCTTTCAAATCCCGATTTCGACCAACCTAGCCCTCCCATCCGTCCCCTTTTCTCCTCAGATCTGAGCCAAATCGGAGGTGGGAGTTGGTCTCGGTGGTGGAGACCCTTGGAGAGGAGTTTCGGTGCGCGGAGAGCTACCGGACATCCTTTCCTCCCCTCGGTAAGCTTTCTTTCCCTCTTTTTCATGCTTAGATGCTTGATAGGGGGGGGGGGGTTTGGGGTTGGGTGGTGGTCGGCGGCTGTGGGTGGCCGTCGGAGGGCTGGGGTGGTGGTCGGAGGTCGGTGGGTGGTGGTAGAGGTGCTCGGGTAAGGTGGAAGGTGGTCTCGGGCAGCAGGCAGCACAGGCAGCAGCACAGCAGCGCAGGCGCACCCGCTGGCAGGGCGCGCGTGGGCGTGCGCGCGGGGGGAGCTGGTGGCCAGCAAGGCGCGTGTGCTGGGCGTGCTGTGCGCGGGTGCGCTGGGCGTGCGGGCGCTGGGCGAGCTGTGCGCGAGGTGTTGGTCGAGCAGCTGTGCGCGAGGTGCTGGGCGAGCGGTGCTGGGGGTGATGGCCGAGAGGGCAGTGCGTGCAGGGGCGTCGTGCAGGGTGCGCGCGGGGCGAGGCGCTACGCTCGGGGGCGTGCGGGGTGCTCACGGGCCAGCGCAAGGCGTGCGGGGTGCGCGCGGGCGGCTGCGCTGGGGCGCAGGGGGCGCGCGGTGCACCCGGGAGGCTCGGCGGCGTGTCCAGGCGGCGGGCAAGGGCCCGGTGGTGCGCTGGGTGCGCGGGCTGAGGCGCGGTGGTGCACCCGGGCGGTCGGGTGGCCGTGCGGGTGGCTGCCGGGGGTGCGGGTGGTTGCCGGGGTGCTCGGGCTAGCGTGCGTGCGGGTCGTATGCACGTTTGCCCAAGTGTTGAGTGTTTGGTTGTGGGTTTTGTGTATTTTTGAGTCTTTTGGTAGTGTTTGCGGATTATACTCACCAATTAATACCCTGTCTTGCAGATCTCGACGGACGGTCGCGCGTCGACCCGATTTCCGGTGAGTGGGACAACCCAACCCAGTTTGGGAGGCGCTACATGCATTTGGGCGTGTACCGTCCTCCCCTGGGGCACATAGTTAGTATTAACTGCTTTGTTATAATCCATGTAAGCATGATGTGTGTGTAGAATGCATGCCACCCTAGACTTGTATGTTAGGGACTTGCACCCTTAAGATTTGTGCATGAGCCGTGCATCCTGTCACCCCGCTATCATGCTAGGAAAGCCCGACCTGAGCATGTGTCCTATTAGTTTGATTTATTTAATTAAATGCAAGCTTTAATATTGTTAGCATGCCTTGGGGAATATAAGGGGGCCTTGCGAGGTTAACATTGAGACCCGGGTTAGGGTACTCCGTGTTCCTCGTTTGGTTGTCGGATGTCCTACATCGGGACCTCAGGTTACCCTCCCAAGGTCTCTTTTCCCCATTTATGTCTTATTTATTTCCCCGCATCCTGGTTATGCGCGCTGGTGGAATTCTGAGGAATTCAAGACATTAGAGTTGTAGAGATGTGCTGTCAGCGGATCTGAGTGGATCATATGCGATGGATAGGCTGTTCTGTTCCCTTCGTTGGATCCGTGTAGAGACTACCTCGGCGTTGGAAAGGTTGTCCCGTGCAGGGGCTCCCACCAGTAGGCGCCTCCTGATTTGGTAGAAGGACTGCGCCGAACGTGGGAGTGGCCAAACGACCTACGGAGTGAGGAGAGACTATCGGTGGACCAAGGGTGACCAACAGCCTAGTCAGTCCCAAGAGCCTAGGTCACCTATTGAGAGGTGAGGGTGAGGGTATGGTGGGCCAGCGATGCGACGACCCACAGGATTGTGTATGGATGATTATCCGCCCATTAAGTCCCAACATCCTTGGTCACCTATTGAGGGTGAGGGTGAGGGTGAGGGTATGGCGGTTCGGCGATGTGACGAACCCCCGGATTGTGTTGTTTATCCCGCTTTGGGGCTATTGACTTGATTTAAATGTGGTTAATATGAACTGTATGCATGGGTTGTGCTATTCACTGAGCGTGTGGCTCACCCCTCGCATCAAATCTTTTTCAGTGATCACTGAGGAGGACTTGAAGGAGGAGCTTCCCGAGCAACTACACCAGTAGCGGAGTAGCGCCACGTCCCTCGAGTTTTGAGGCCATCAGCACCCTTCTCTTTGTTGTATGTATATACTTCTGTGCTTGGGCACCTAGTTTGGATTATGTATGGATTATATTTGTGTGTATATGGACATGTTGGCTCTCACAGGACGTATGATTATGTATCGAGTCTGTAGTATGTTTTGATTACAGATTCAGTCTTTTAGCTTCCGCATTTGGTGTATATATCATGTCAGCCCTGCTTTTATCTGTGTTGTCATTTTAGTTGTTGTGTGAGTATGTTATTGATTCCTGTTTACTGATATCATATATACACTTGCCGCGTCCCGGGGACGGCCGCCCTGGGGCGTGACATGGGTATTGGCTTTTATTTAAGGGTTAAAGACATCTAAGTCCCTACAAACATGGAAAAACCCATATAAGTCCCTACTAAAATTAGGACAGACGTACGAGTCCCTGAAAACTAAAAAAAACCCAATTATCATCCCTGAGTTAAATTTCCATCCAAATATAACGGAATATTCCTAAAATATTCCATCACATATAATTGTATAGACATTGAAGTCCTTATAAACAGTCATAAAGACAAATTAGTCCCTGCAAAAGATAAAATTGCCCCTAAAAGACTTTTACATTAAATTGTGTATATATTGTAGTCCTTATAAATAATCATAAAGACAAATTAGTCCCCGCAAAAGATAAAATTGCCCTTGAAAGACTTTTACATATAATTGAATAGACATTACAGTCCTTATAAACAATCGTAAAGACAAATTGGTCCCTCTAAAAGACAAAAATACCCTTGAAGGATTTTTACATTTAATTGTGTAGACATTGCAATTTAAAAATTAAATACCCTCTAAAATACTGTAATTTTTACACAATTAAATATAAAAATTCTTTACGATTTGTCTTTACGATTTGTCTTTAGGGGCATTTTTGTATTTTACATGTACCAATTTGTCTTTACGATTATTTATAAGGACTGTAATATCTATCCAAATAAATATAAAAATCTTTCAGGGGCAATTTTTTCTTTTGCAAGGACTAATTTGTCTTTATGATTGTTACAGGGATTGCAATGTGTACACAATTTAATGTAAAAGTCTTTCAGGGGTAATTTTGTCTTTTACAAGGACTAATTTGTCTTTATGACTGTTTATAAGGACTTCAATGTCAACACAATTATATGTGACATAATATTCTGGGAATATTCCGTTAAGTTTGGATGGAAATTTAACTCAGGGATGATAATTGGGTTTTTCTGAGTTTTCAGGGACTCGTACGTCTGTCCTAATTTTAGTAGGGACTTATATGGGTTTTCCCATGTTTGTAGGGACTTAGATGTCTTTAACCCTAAATTTTAATATTCGTGAATTGGTATTACATTTCTATAATTAGTCATTACATGTTTATGATATCACTCTTAAATTTTAATATCTGTGAATTAGTCATTATGGTAATACACACTCTAGGTATATATGGATGCTACATGACTACTCATTTTCTTGCGTTATAGGCTAAGTTGTGTATATAACATTGTCACTTGAGGGGAAAATCTATGAGAGATGAAAACTAATATACTTTCCTATTCAGGGTTTATATTCTTTGGTTTGCTTTACATAACTTGTCATTATCACTCTTGAATTAATTAGCTTCTATCAATTAATTAGAACTTTGATACATGATTATTGTAGTATTGTTGGAGATCAAATTAATCACCATTAAATAGTCTTAGTTAATTATGTTGCCTTATGTTTTGTAAATGATACTTTTTATAACTTCATAATAAATTTTTGTAAATTGTTACATTTATGTGATTGGGCATTACATATTTGTACTAATGTAATTTGCATATATCTTGCACAAATGATCCGACAAAAAGTTGTTGAAGAAGAAGGTGTTCCCCGAGGATACGTTGGTGTATGCATGGCTATCTTAATGGTTGCCATTTGTTTTTCTTTTCTTTATTAATTTATACATGTCATGCATTTAATACAAAGAACATAATGCAGGTGTGGTTGTATGAGCACATTAGACTAAAAAAGCCATCAGCCTATGAAAAAGTTTCAAAATTTTTTTGGTGTGAATGTCTAGCATATCATACATTTATTAGGATTGACGTCCAACGTTGTAATTCAAACTCTTGATATGTCTATTTTTGTGTACATGACTTTCAGTTCTTGAATATATTGTAAAGACGCTATAGAAATGTATGTATAATCATTCTACATTTAAGCATCTTTGTGTACATTGAATACTCTCTGGAGGTAAGTATTAAATATTCATAACCATGTGTACAATATGTGTATGCATCAATTATATTTTTGTATTTATGTAACTATTTCTATAAGTACCTATGTTAGTTATTGCAACTTGTACATGTATTTATGTAACTAACATATAACGTTCTGTAAATTGTTAAGAAAAAGTTAGAACTCCGAAGCGGCTTCAACCACCTTTGCATGCCATCTTAATTGATCTAAATAACAGACTCATTGCCATGTAAATCTTTATTTGCAATTTCCTTTCCATGCGTCATATGAGATATTCATCTCAAATTGTTTATTAAGTTATATCTTCATGTCATTTGTGGCGAATAGGGGATTAACTTGAAGATCGTCTCTAACAAGTTTAATAACTCATTTCCTGCCGGCCTTGGAATGCCCTACTCTTCATAAACCACCCCCACATGTTTGTCCTTGAACATATGTCTTGATTTTAAACGATCTCCCCCTCCATCCGTATTTTATGTAACACATGTGATCAACATCCTCTGGATAAGATATATGCACATCATATTAGTACAAAATTGTAATGTCGATTCACATAAATATAATTACAATTTACAGAACTATACTAATAAATTACAGAAACTATCATTTGCATAATATAAATAATCATTTACAGAACAGAAACTACCATTTACAAAAATGAAAAATTCAATTACAAAGACTACCAAAAACATAAATTATCAATTACAAAAACTACCAACATTACATATCAATGTAATATTTACAATATAACAACTATCAATGTAATACCCAATCACAACAGAAACTGTCATTCACATAGTGTAATACCGCAACTACAACACAATTACACTAAGGATATTATATAATGTCCAAACTAAAAAAATATAGATATACCAGTTTATGGAATTAAACTAATGTCCAAACTACAACAAAATTACAGAATGTAATGCGCAATGTAAGAACTATAACATAACAACTACTAATGTAATACCATATATCATTTGCATAACTACAACACAATTACATAATGTAATGCCCAATGTGACAACTATAATCAATGCACCATTATATTGTTAAATTAACCATTTACAAATATGTAAATGATAGAGATTTACACAAATATACAGAAATATAGTAATCATGTACATATATAAAATGCAAAAGTATAAAAACTTGATAAAAAATTACAGAATATAATAGTTGATATACAAAAATCATTCACATAACAACACTTAACATAATGGAATATAAAGCAAACCAAAGAGTATAAACCCTTATACACTCAAAAAAGGAACAACATCAACATAAACTTATTCAAGTTGCATTGGCATTTTATGTAAAGCAAACTAAGGAGCATAAACTCTGAACAAGAAAATATATTAGTTGCCCTCTCTCATAGGTTTTTCTAATCCATCCTTAAATGCGAACTTTATTTCTATTTTCAGCTCTCATTCAAGTCGATTCTATTGAATGATTGGTCTAAACTCAATAACTACTACCACATGTCCTCTACTTATTCAAAAAAACAAAGAGACCCCAAATCAGTCAACACACATTAAAAACATTCTTTCTAAAACTAAGATTAGAAGAACCCAAAAGAAAATGAAATTAAAACAACCCACATAGAAAATGCATGACCTTTGTGGTATCACCTCTTTAGCTCTTCTTCTCTTCTCCACTATCACCGTTACCTCCATTGCTACCTCCATCGCCGCCGCTCACGGAGTTCTCAGCCTCTCCATGACCGGACTTCAGCCTCGGAGAAGGTGATCGATGAGTAGTGCTCGTTTGGGGAAGAAAGAAAAAACACTTAGTTTGGGGAAGATGAAGAAGAAAAATAAAGGGAAAGTGATTTTCGTTTGTCTTATATGAGGGGGTAATACTAGTATTAAGAAAAACAGGGATAAAAAAAATAAGGGGACAAAGCTGCAAGGGTAAATATAAAAAAAAGTCAATGGGCATAGAAAAAAATAAGGGGATCGGTCCATGGGTGTTGGGCAATTTACCCAAAAAAAATCCCAAGTGGCACTGAATATGTATAGACAAGCATGGTGTGATGTAACTTCTATAATCACTTGATAGCTAGGATTACAAGGAAAAAAGATGACAAACACCATCAACATACAACACAAGCACGCACAACATCCAAAGATCATTATTCCCATTGGCCGTGGACCTGCGTTGGCCCTCTCCATCCTGTTTCAGATTGGAAATTGGTTATCCTCGAGTTAGTGCGTCCTACGCATTGAGTCAACCCACATGAAAGAATGTTGATGATCCCACGAACATGTAAGACCACAAAATATAGCTATTGAATACAAACACATGGACAGAATTGGAAGAGTCGATGTATTTCATACATAGATCTATCACTCATCAATCTCACAGGGCAACTCAAAAACCACCGGCCATAGTTTTGTTGTGTCTGGGCCACGTGGAAGGTCATCAATCATCATCCACAAGCACAAAAATCTCAAAATCGGTGCTCTTAATGCTATAAAAAATAGTACAATGTTGTACATATGGTATTTTAATGTACATACAGTCATAGAAAAAAAAGATGTCATCGTTTAGACATTAGGAGATTGGCAATCTCCTCTCGTGTTCTATTCATCTCTAGTTGAACATTCTCGGGCTAGACACTGTCATATAGTTGCTCGGTGGCATAGTTTTCATTAGTGGTTGTGTTTTCAAACCTCTCAAACAGGGTAGGTATCAACTCGAGTTTCCCTTCTAATGTAATGGTGGATGACCATTGTTGCAACAATAATCCGGATTTGGATCTTGTATTGATAGGGGGCCATCTTCTTCAAGATAGGGAAGAGCACTTTTCACACACCAAATTTGTGTTTTATTAAATTCCGCAATGATAGGTGGAAATAATTGAAGACCTCCTTGTTTTGGAGTGTTGAACCCCCCTCCCCCCTATAATCTCCTAACCAATACCTTACAGTACAATAAGGTGCGCAGAATTCCCTTTTGTTGGTATATCCAGTGTTTGAAGGATAATATTTTCTAAGAGGAGGCAATGGAAACAATTTGGAAGGGTCTCAGATAGTTTCGGAGAGGATGTGCGAGTCATGTGTGGTTTCTTCTCACCCGGCTATGACATAGGTGAATAGCACATCGAATGAGCAAATGTCAAGCATATTTTGCATGCAATCACTCTGTTAGCCTCGGTATGGTACATGGTTGTCCTTGTCTATGAGTATATTCACAAGTGTTCCATCTAGAACCCCTATACAATCCTAGAAATCAATATTACTAACCTTGATGGGTTTACTTTCAGTGATGATGAGGGGGCATAACTTATATTTGATGGGATATAAACTTTTAAATGCATAAATCATATCTTGAATGCCAAGTAAAATCGAGAATTAGCTCGTTAAAATTTGGTTGGGTGTTCGGACAAAATCGGGTAGTTGGATGATCAATTGATCTAGTTTCAAGCATGCCTTTAGGACCTTTCTAAAGTGACAGGATATGGTCTCCCCAGAGTGTTAGAATCGGTCATGACAATATCTGTTCCTAGCATTATGCCTAATTGTTGTTCAATCAATATGTGCCTCGTGTCTTTCAACCAATCTTCATTTCATAATAGTAATACTAATCTCTTGAACACATGTTGTTCATGCGAAATAATTCGAGACATAGGCGTAGTTGTCCATTGAGTTTTTCAAATAAATATTGAGCTCCACCCAAACCAGATTACGAAATATTCTTTGTTCCCTACATTGAGCAAAGTGTTTGTGTATGAAATACACAAGCAGAAGAACGATGATGTAATATTGTGGATTCCATAAGATTGGACTTATTTCTAATACAAAACATAAACATCCATACAGTATAAGCATCCCTACTTTCCTATATTTAAAAACACGAGCATCCATAGTTTCCCTTACAACACATGAATTGAAGAAACAATAATTTCATTGAAGGGAATTTGTAGCAGCCTCAAAATGTAACAAAAAATATAAACTTGAGAACAGGAGATGAAGTATCCTTCCGAAAACATGTTACTATGATCAACATGACTAAAATAGTATTTCATTATCCACACACCTAACACCAATAGAAATCAAATAAATATTATTTTTATAATTGTACCATGTAAAAAAAATAAATACCGTTGTTGATACATTATTTGATCAATTCTAGGTTTGAAGCAAATGGTAAAATGTTATGAGCAATAAATGCAATATTATAAAAGAGTTATTATGTATAGACAATGATACATGAATCACTTATCTACTATTTTTGTGTTTCATATATCTTGTGCAGCTATACAACTCCCATGAATGGAGAAAACATTTTCTAATGTATCCTTCCTTTGCTTGGAAGCATTAATATTCATTGTCAATCAATCCTTGTGTTTTATGGACATAGTATTACATGGATAAAAAAAGATATATAACTTCTATGTAGAACATTTATTGTTTTCATTATTATACCTTTGAAGCGCTATATACAACAAACAAAGTAAAATTTGAAAAAGTTTAAAATACAATACAGTATCTTTAAAATATATAACTTGCAACACAACCATTGCATGTATATGTTAGGGCCTTAACATTATTAAATTGTGGCAATTGATTAATAAAGTATGTAAATGTCAATTTATACCTCTTTATTTGTATATTTATCTAATGATCTTGAACATGTTGATTGGTATCAAAAGATCCACGGAAACAAAGGGTTTTTTGCATATATACCCCTCTCAAATTCCATTATTACTGAAATACCCCTCTTGTGTCCTCAATTGCAAAAATACCCCTCTTATATTTGAAAGGCATGCAACCGTACCTTTTTGTTAGTAACCATTCAGAACCCAGATTGAACCATGGTTAGTTTTCTAACCCACCCTAGCCAAATTACTAGATTACTCCCACTTAAATCTCAGTCCTTAAAACATTTAAAAATTTCATCTTTTTCAAACATCCAAAATTCAAATTTGGGGAAGATAAAGAAAAATTTATCCCTCATTATTGATATTTGTAAAATTTCTTTTCTTTGTTTTTTTCTTTTATTGATGTCCACATTTTATATGAAAACTGACAATATCACTTGGGGTGTGGGTTGGAATCTCATTTCCATGAGGATTGGTTTGGGTTCACCGATCATCAAAAATGAAAATAAAGAAACTAAGAATATGTGTTGTGAGGAAGAGAGAGAGGATTTGGATGAAGAAGAAAGGGAGAGGAGAGTATAGGAAGGAGGACATGGAGGTTAGGTGGCCTTTGAAAGGGCATTTTAGACAATTTATGGGGACTTAACGATGACTAAGAAAACTTTTCTAACCAGATCTCACGACATCTAACCATAGGGGCACCGTTGCACAACTTCCAAATGTAAGAGGGGTAGATACAAGAGGGGTATTTATGCAATAATGAAAGTTAAGAGGGGGATATATGCAAAAAACCAAAAAAAATGTATTGTTTAGCTTTTATTCAAAAATTTTCAACGTTGAAATGTCTTGAACATCCTGAAGAGAGGCAAAGTTTAAATGTTCTTCTGGCAATGTGAAATATCCCCCAGATAGCTCTTGAATATCATCGTCGAAAAAGTGTACCTTGGATCATTTTTCTCTGGTAACAAAATTTGTTTAGCATTATTTATGATTTGAAACAAATACACAAAATTGGACATAAAATGAAACTGTAAAAAGACTTACTTATGCATCGGCAAATATGAGATTCAATTATTCTTTTTCTGGTGTGTTATTTTTGTTTGTGTTTTTCTAATAACTTCAAGTTTCAGCTTGAGATTTTTGCTAATTAAATTAATATTAGAGATAAACAAAAAAAACAGAAGAACCCAGAATAAACAGAAAAAATTGTAGAAAAGGTAAAAGGTGAACATAAGAACCCAAAAAAATTCAAAAATGTCCAAATATCAAAATACAAGAACACACATATTAAACTTAAATTTTACCAATCATATGACCCTTTTTGTGATTGAACACAGAAACCCTATCAAAATTTGATATACAAACCCAAATCTTACCCTTTTTTTGTAATTTTTGCTTACCGTTCACACCTGCGTATGAAAGATTTTTGGGTGCCCATGCCTTTTGTTCTTTCTAGGGAGGCCAGAGATACTGTGAGGGAATGATGTCTGTCCTTTTTTCCACCTTTCAGAGAGAGAGGAGAAGGTCGCTTTTAGAGAGAGAGAGAGAGAGAGAGAGAGAATGAAGGTTTAGAGAGATTCATCCCTTTTTTAATAAGCCAAAGATAGTGAAGGTTTTCATTTTTCTTTAGAGGGGATGATCTGCTAGAATTTGCATTGGCACCCAATTTTTGTACATACCCAGCCAAAGAAACTAAACACACGAAGAGTGAATGCCTTTGAAGTATTTTAGACGGGTAAAATGAAAACAATTTGTTTGGTTGCCTATTTTGTCTTATGTGAAACCCTTGCCTTTTTCATTTGTATCCCTAACCAAAGAAACAAAACATGTGCAGAGTGAAAGTCTTTTTAAGCATTTTCGAAGGACGAACATGGAAATAATTTGTTTGGTCGTCTATTTTGTCTTCTTGTAAACCCTTGCTTTTAAAGAATTTTGTCTTATGTGAAACCCTTGCTTTTTTTCATACGTACCCCCAATCAAATAAACAAAACGATAAAGTCTTTCAGAATTACAGAATGGCAAACATGGAAACAATTTGTTCGGTCTCCTATTTTGCCCTCTCGTGAACCCTTACTTTTAAGAATAGTAGTAGATATTAGGTGTGCAATTCGGTTAATTTGATTATTTTTTTGTAAATCCATATTGAATCAAATTGTAGTCACGTGTAACTCAAAAACTAAATTGAACTACAAACTTAAAACTGAATCGAACATTGTTTGGTTAACCGGACCTAAACCAAACCGAATTATTAAAGATAAACATATATATACCCAATTATTTGTTTTCTTCCTACCAATTTGGGTTAGTTAGAGATTTTTTTATGGTAGGTTACAACTTTACATAAATATCAAAAGGATATGTGATATCAAACTTAGTGTATTCACATATATGTGATATACACTAATTCTTTTACTCACATATGTTGGATACATGCATTTTTGGCAACGTACAACACTTTTATATAGTTTTATATTTTGTATTATAACTATAATTGTCATCACTTATTTGAAAATTTATTATTCTATTGTTAAATTAGTTTTTGTGATGAATCAAAATACAAATGAACTTTACAGATGATAGTATTAGAAATGTCATTGGACAATACATTAAGTTATGCTTGTCTATTTTATCATACTTAATTATTATGTTTAGAATTTCATTTATTTTCCTTTCACTTCTCTTCTTAAACAAGAAAAATGCTTACTTGTTTTATTAAACATGTT
The DNA here is from genome assembly GCA_030737835.1 of Acorus gramineus. Lineage (NCBI taxonomy): Eukaryota > Viridiplantae > Streptophyta > Magnoliopsida > Acorales > Acoraceae > Acorus > Acorus gramineus. The sequence goes on along the minus strand of JAUJYN010000039.1, from coordinate 1,099,558 downwards.
CAAATCTCTAAACGATTTGTGCAATGAAAAATTTCAAAGATATACTTGATTTTTTAGTGATTATCATGAGCGAAAGATATGTGAAACGGGGAACGAAATTGTTACAAGATCTGATGGTGTTGATAAAGAGTATGATTTTGCTCTTTTTCTCCTTATTATATCATAAGTATAATAAAATATTTTCATGTTTACGTATATTGTTCTAATGCGACAGGTTGGAACCGATAAAATTGACACCATGGAAAAATTGTGGGACTAAATACGGATCATTTTTATTTGAGTGTGCTGACAGTTTTCCGTTGATTTCAGTGACAAAAATGAAGATCAACAAATATAAATATTATATTTCATTGCACATCATTTCTTATAGGTACCTTTATTGTGTTATTGTCATTGTCCTTGGATAATTTTTTGAATAATGTTATATGTCAATTAGTTTGCAGGTGTTGATTCTTTATCAACGACGATTATTTCAAAAGTGCTTGTCAACCCAAAAATACCAGAGGCTGAAGACATTTTAGCATGGTGAACATTCCAATTTAAGCAATGTCAATTCATTTTTGTGGATTACACATTCATGGCATGAATTTGTTCTATGATGCAGGAGAGCAAAAAACATGCAATCTTTGGAAGCGCGGAAGGGGTTTCAGAATGCCTGTCATTGTAGGTCCATTTGAAATTTTTGTGCCTAAAATAGCGAAAGACATGAATGCTATATTTGAGCATTGTGAGGCCTATAAAGAAGAACATGTAGCAACCATCATCCAGGGCTAGCCCTGAAAATTGATTTATTTAGTTGGACCCTAGGCAATCTTTTAAAGAGGGGCCTCTATATACATATTTAACAAAAAAAAAAAAATAGTTTGCTTGAATTTTACACTTATAAAATATAAATAATATTTTACAATCATCAAAATCATAACATTTTAAATTATTGGATTGAAATTGAAATGGCTAGAGAGGGATACATTACTATTATGGTTGGAGATTTAAGGAGAAGAGAAATTTTAGGCTTGATTTGATAAATGAGATAAACTAATTCACCCTTCAATTAAAAAAAAATAACACATCTCACTATCCATTTTTTTTTAAATTCCATTGATCACATTGGGCCCCCCCCCCCCCCCCAGGTGGGGGCCCTAGGCAATTGTCGTTGTGGCTTCTATCCAGGGCCGGCTTTGCCATCTTCATGTACTCATGCATGTAAATTTGTGTATAAGTAAAATCTATCATTTAATATTATCGGTAGACAATTACTACCCTGATAATATATTACTGAACAAGCAGAAGTTTGAAATTTTATAAATGGGGGAGAAAAGAAAATAGAAATAGCATAATAGTATAGATAAAAGCAACAATGACAAAAAAAAAAAAAATCACGCCACCCAAAGTAGGAGAGGCTCCTACCCAGGGCATCCATCGACCAAATGCTCTCTTAAGCCATAGTGGATAGACACCCCTGCCGGAGGTCCATGCCACTCTTGCCTGCAATGTAACGACCCCACACTTGCTTAAGGCCATAGATTTTTGAAGTAATACATTTGACAGATTTTTGAAGTAATACATTTGACCCCTAAAGATTACCTCATTGCACGTGAGTCGTGTAGCCCAAAGAGCTGCCAGAAAACAAGCTCCTTTCAATCATAACAACCCCACTCTTGAGTATGTCAAGTTACACTGTCAAATAAAAATAATAATCGTTTCCTTGTTTAATACATGTTACATGTTTTGCTATGCTCAACATTCTGTGGGATCATCAGAAACAAATTATTCTCCGTGTAGTTATCTATAGAAAATTAAATTGACCGACTAGAGTTCAAGCTCACAGGTCACATTTTTTGGAGACATCGCATAGAATCGATTGGGATGCAAGCTAGATGATTTAATCCAAGGTGAGATCTTCATACCCGATTTATAATCTCTGGAATTATTATATAGATTACCAAATAGAATTATTATAGTTATGTTGTTCATGAATTACAAGAGGAGAGAGCATCAAAAACTATATAGTTGATATAACAATGAAGGACTCCTACTTCAATGTTAGATGCTCAAAGGATGGATTTAACAACATGACTAAATTGAATGTGTTATCCTTGGAACGCGCGATCAGTCCAATAACTCCTACAAGTTAGAAACTAAAGATTGTGTGTTTGCAAACAAAGAAAGCAATGAATGATCAGTTACTAAAGAAGCAGTTGTATATAGTTATTTTGCCATAACGACTTTTGATCCACATTAATGGATGATGATCATTTTGAAGAATAGCATCTATATGTGAAGCTGGTGCAGCATCTTTTTGTACTATCGCACCCAAAAGACGATTGGATGGTAAGAAAACGTGTCGATATGATTAGAAGTTCAATCTTTTATATATTCTTTTAATCATAAATACAATTCCTTGAGACTTAGGTGGTGTTTGGTTGAATATGTTTTCAGCATTTATTCAGCTGAAAGCTAAAAATAAGTGCTTTTTAGTTTTCATCTTGGTTCACAACATCCATAAGTCCTAAAAATAAACAATTAAACCCAAATAAGCACTACCCCCGTATGGCATGGAACGTAAGACAAGAATAATGAAAATAAATAAGAATAGCTAAAAAAAGTTGTTTGTTTTGATAGAATAAACCCCGATAGTTATGTTTGGATAAGTTAGAATAAGGCCTGATAACTATTTTTAGGAAATAGTGGAATTGCTTATCAAGGTTTATCTATGTCAATGGATAAAAATACCTTTATCTGTCATTTTAAAAAATTTATCTCATCTAACAGACTCATACAAATTCCAAAAACTGTTACATCTATCAAATTAATCATATATCACTCACACTATTCTCAGGGGGTATAGTTGTCATTTAGAAAATTATAAACTCTTATTCATCTCTTATCAATCATTTATCATCACTTTATCTAAGGCAAACCAAATAATAAAAAAGTCATTTTTAAATTTATCAATGAGAATAACAAAAAAGACAATCAAATAAAAAATTATTTATTTAGCCTGGATTATTATTTATTTCAGTATAGCTATCGAGAACAAATAATCTAATGTCACACCCTTACGGGGGTTAATAATTTTAGCCAACCCATCTGCACTTATTTTCTCAGCGTTTGCATTACTTGGGTGCGAAAAGACTGGTATACCCTTCTCAAAACCCAAAATTACCAAAAGTATATAACCCCTCATTTGGCACTCTAACCTCACGAAAAAATTTTCAGAACCCTCCCTAGCCTCCTCACCAGATTGACCTCCACACACTCTCTTCACCAAGAAAAAAAAAAAAACTCAATTCGACGCAATGGATCTGTTCTCGTCGTCAGAGGATTTGCCGTTGATCACTCGAAAGTAGCGGTTCCGGTCGCTGAAATTGGTCAACGTCGGCATGGATGAGGCCATCCCAGAGGAACCCGTCGGGGAGGGAAAGAGGAATCTGTTCTTTTGTGTTCTTGAATTTCTTGTTTATAGGTTGAATAGAGAGAGGGAGAGAGGGCTTTGTTCTTTGTGTTCTTGAATTTCTTGTTTGTAGGTTGGATAGAGAGAGAGGGAGAGAGGACTTTATTCATTGTGTTCTTTAGTTTCTCGTTTCTAAATTGAAAAGAGAGAGAGGGAGAGAGAAATCTGTTTTTTGTGTTTTTGAATTTCTTGTTTGTAGGTTGAATTGGTGCAAAGGGAAGGTAAAATTTCTTTATTCTTGGTTAGGTTTTCATTGTGATTTATTGTTGTTTGCGTAGTTACGTGAAATTAACAACTATTATTATCAGCGTTATCATTTTTATCTTTATATATTTTAACTTATGATATGTTGATTCTTGAGGTCTTGAGAAACTTGTAAATAGATTGAACGCATTATTATAGACCTTAATTTTTGAATGAATTTAAAGTATTCAAACCAAACATTAAAATAACATTCACCATTTATAAAATGGATCAAAATACCCTTGCATAAACACTACTAATAAGTGGTTAACCAATCACAATTATTAAAGTAAGTGTTTATTTGTTTTGTCGAACCAAATACAGTTTTTTTTAAAACCCTTATAAATATGAACATTTATAATTTCTGTACTTATAAATTAGCATTTAAAATCAGCATTTCGCCGAACCAAGTGTTATGTTTGTGTCACTTTTGAGTGATTAGATATTATGTTTTTATTTCTTTTTAGAGTTCAGGCACTTAATTTAAAAATATAACTGCATATCGGTGATCCTAGTATCTGCTTTGACTTACCTATAAATTTTCATCGCGTTCTGACATCGTTTTAAAAATTATACAGTTCCAAATGGTATCCGTGTTTAGCTGTTATTGGGTTTTGGTTGGTTGTTTGATTGGGTGGGTGGTGACTCTAGGCAAGTATCACCCCATTCTCCAACCCTTGGTTCCTAAGTCTCTATTAGAGGTGAGTGTAAGGCTAAGTATACCCCCTCCTTATCTCATCACACCAAGCACATTTGTACCTCTTTTGCCCCCATCTCACACTCAAAACTCTAAATTGAGTTTAATCTCTCTCTCCCCCTTTCATTCTCTTTTGGGCAGCCCCTTTTATGTGTGATTTTTGGTGATACAAGTGAAGATGAAAAGAAAATGAAGGAAGAGTGAAAATGATGGTGAGTATGTGTGTGAACCTTGTATTTTCCCCCACCTCCCTCTTCTTCTCCATGGCATTCTTTTAACCTCATTGTTTGTTTTGGCTTATGTGAGGGTGTTGATCTAGTAATGGTAGTGGCTATGAATGAGTGATGGATTGATTGCTTGTGGTGGTGGTGGTGGTGGTGGTGGAATCCCTTGTGTGCAATCCTTTTCCCCTCTTCTTCTCATGGTATGTTTGTTTCCCCTTTGTGTCATGTAAGTGTTTGTGTTTATGCTTCAATGAAGTATGAGTGTTGTTATCTAGTGCTTTGAATGGTCAGCAAGGATGCATAGGTGTTGTTGTATGTGTTTTTCCCCTTTTCTTGTTGTTGGGAGTTTTGTGTTATAATATGGCAGATTTCTGTCCTGTAACAATCCTTGTGAAACTAGTACTTAGAGACATATTTTTAGGATTGTGTCTTCATATGATATGATCATCCATATGTCTAGATTTTATATATGAAATTTGGTATCATAATATTATGTGTGTTGTAAGTTAGAACCTGACTTGCATGGACTGTTCATATTCGCATAGGAAATGACCAGTTTCTAAAAATATTTTATTTCGGCCATCTAGAGGCCAAATAAGATTATGACGTCTTCACGGATTATGATCCTAACATGTCAAAGAATGTGTATGATTTATTTCAGAATTATTGGATGTGTATTTGGTGCTGTGGAGATTAAAGTTTAGTGCTAGTTGTAGTAGATGTACCAGTTTTACTTGATTGTGTGTCAAAGAGCTATTATGCATGATGTGAGAACCATCAAGAGTTAGTGTCTTCATGAAGTTGGCTTGTATGTGTGTTAGGAGACTTCATATTTTAATTGAGCATCATTGATTGTGTTTTGCAGCTTTTGTTGACAGAACTCGCGACGATCTAGGTAATGGTGAGTGGTTCGATCCACCCACTTAGGAAGCGCGTAATACATGTAGCCGTGCTCCGTGTATTCTAAGAGTGCCGTAGTTATGTAGTGTTCGTATAATTGACGTATTATTAGGATTATAACTTACCATGTTAGATAACGCATGCCATATATTTTTATAATTTGTATTTTGCATAGACAATTTATATCCGTACCCATTACTTGTTTGTCCACCATAATACATGCATAAATAACCATATTTTTATACATCTAATGCTAGCATGATATTGTATCTTATGTATTTAATATCATTGAATATGGTATGCCATATGAAATTCGTATATTGAATTTGCTCCATGATTAGTTAAATATGTGGTATGCTATTTATCATTAAGTTTGTATGGTTCCATACTTAGCTTTGATATATTATGGAATGTTAAAACTAAATACTTGAATACTAAACTTTGCCTATCAGTTATAGGTGTGTGTAGGACCCGCCTTTGGGGTCATGCTAGGACATTATTCAGTTGTGAATATAGTTAATCTTCCCGCATCCGAGGGATGCAACTTTATAGGAATTCATGAGAATTCGATAGCGTATCAGTAATGACTAACCGATAGTGGAGGATTCATAAGGGTTATATTGTGAGAGTAGAGTGTTTCTTTTACACATCATCGTGCGTTGAAGCTGTCCAGCGTCGAAGCTTTCCTGCGTGGTGCTGCCATGATGTTGGAAGGCCGCCAGGAAGAGGGCTATCGGATGATGTAGGGCGTTAGCGTATTGATTTCTCCCAAAAGTCTCTTGACATCCCTATGGGCAAGAGTGAGGGCACAGTGAGGGCACTCCATTGCGTGATGTTCTGTTATTGTAGGTTATTCTATGTCTTGGTTGAAACTATTATTGTACTATTGATGTGATATAGATGCGGTGTGTGGCTTCTTACCATTCACTGAGCTTGTAGCTTACCCTCCGTGTATTGTTCCTCTACCAGAGGCTGAGTTGATTTCTCCCAAAAGTCTCTTGACATCCCTATGGGCAAGAGTGAGGGCATAGTGAGGGCACAGTGAGGGCACGCCATTGCGTGATGTTCTGTTATTGTAGGTTATTCCATATCTTGGTTGAAACTATTATTGTACTATTAATGTGATATAGATGCGGTGTGTGGCTTCTTACCATTCATTGAGCTTGTAGCTTACCCTCCGTGTATTGTTCCTCTACCAGAGGCTGAGTTGATCTTGAAGGAGGAGCTCCATGAGGTGGGATTCTAGTAGTTGTTGCAACGTCTGGTCTTTCGGTTCTGTGAGCGTGAGGCCGTCAGCATTCCTCTTACCTATATGTTATGGTATTCGTGCTTGAGGCACATTCGTTATTTTTAGTTTATTTTGACTAGACTTGGTTCTCACGGGACACTAATTGTGTTAATTGGATCTGTAATATTACTTTGAATTACAGATTTATGTCATTTTACGCTTCCACACTTTTTGATAAGCTATCTATTATCATTGCTTTGTTAAACCAGATACGTCATGTGTTGGATCATCAATGTATCCCTTGGAGTCATTATTGACCTCTTGTATTAATCACTTGATTTTTATATAATGCTACAATCCGGGGACGGCCGGGGACGTAACACCAAGTGATTTTAAACGCATGTATCTTACCTAAAAAAACTCTTGTAAAATGGGTTTTTATCGGCATGCAATCACCAATTGCAAGGATGTAATCAGCAAACACGAACTATTCTTTGACATTTTGCTCAAAGTGGCTGCTCTCATACTTGAACCCATGACCTGTTCATGTTTGATTGCATTATATCACTTAATAGTTATCATAAAGACTTTCATCTAAGGTTCGGTCCACTGTAGATATTTTGGGGAGGCGGATTTGATTATATTTTTTTGATGGGTTTCATGTGTTTTAAGTTTCTTTATTTTTCATGATTATGTAATATTTTTTACTCTAATGTTGTAAGTTCATTGTGATTTCTTTCTCTTCACATTGGCTTTGCAACATTGGGGATTGGTCGTGCCTCTCCTGGTTGCTATTTTCATGATTGAATCAAATGTTGTTCTGATCAAGACTTGAAACTGTTTTTTATTTACTTCGTTAAAGCATCATCATGCAAGATCATTGTGAATGACTGAATTTTCTTGCATCCCATTGGATTTTGATTCAGATGTAGCTGCTTTAAAAAAATTTAGTTAACTGTACACCCAGCATTTGTTTAGGCTTAGAGTGACATAGTCGTATCCACTTTTCAATATAATTTTAATCAAAAGTTCATGAAGAAGTCCCTTGTCATCTCTTTCTAACTTTTCATTGCCATGTGTTTATTGATGTTGGTGTAAGCAGTCAAAGCATTCACTACCCATCAACTAAAAAAATGTTGTTGGAGTGCTTCCCATAAAATTATTATTCCCAAACATGTTTGTGAAACAACAATGATATGATTATTCTTGTGCTGTCTCTGATGCTCTGTATCTGTGGCAAACATGGTCTCATCTCCATTTTCATGTTGCATTTGTGTAATCAATGTGGTCAAACAATTTTACTAGTTGTTTTATAAACTGCAATGTTTATATTGATGTTAACCATTCTACCATTCAACAATTTTATTATAACTCGCATTCGGTTCACATCTTTATACAAGTGATCTTAAGCACGAAGGCTGGATAAATTTGAACGAAGGCTGGATTGGAATCCGTTGGTGGATAAATTTGAACGAGGGCGGGAAAGGAAAGATCTTAAGCACTAGCGGACACTTGGTTCTGTTGGAATTTGTGACCAAAATACATAATCCATTATTCTCTAATTGCATGGGTTGTGGACGTTACCCTCACTACATATAAATGTTTATTAATTATTAATTGCATGCATGAATGGAATTCATTTGCATGAGTTACAAAATGGAACGTTTTGAAGAATTAGAGCTTGAAATGTATAACATCAAAGCTCATCTTCTTTAGTGTGTTTTGATAACAGAGAGGTTACACCTATTCACATGATACATGTATATATGTTATCGCCTTTGTCTCTTATGTAAAATATTGACGGTGAGAGCCTCTCTGTTACCCACTATATCACACACATATACTCAGAAAATGAGAGAGAAGAAAGAGACAGAGAGAGAAAAATAATTCTTCTTTTCTACTGATCTCAATCAAGACTTATTTATTTTATTCCGGGCATCGACAATACAAGGATTTGATTCGAGGACCCCACTTGATTGCACCACGGTCCACGGGGAGTCGGCGGAATCTTGCGGGTCGAGTTGTATCTCGGGAACGTTATGTCGGTGAAATTCCGAGCATATGGAGGACATATTCATTTCAAGGATAGCATCTCCTATGTGCCTCTCGACCAGGCGATTCCAATCCTTTTCTCTCCATCTTATTATTTTTATATTATCAATAATATTATATATGAGTTCTTCATATTAATCACTCATTGAGATACAACATTTTTCATGATTTCTGAGAATTAGTTCTAACAGGTTCTCCTATAGCGGTCTTAATCCAATCTCCTCGTTTTCTTCCTTTCGATCTTTACGGTACCGAAGGGTGTCCTACAGAAGTTTGAGGGAATCCGTCGTCGTTTCTATTGGAGTGGCACACATGGTGTTACGCCCCGGAGCGGCCGTCCTCGGGTCGTAGCAATATATATAAATATCAGGTGATCAATAGAAGATGTCAATAATGACTCCAAGGAATACATCGATGATCCAGCATAGACATATCTAGTTTAACAAAGCAATAATAATAGATAGCTTATCAGAAAGTGCGAAAGCGTAAAATGACATAAATCTGTAATCCAAAGTAATATTACAGATCCAATTAACATAATTATTGTCATGTGAGAGCCAAGTCTAGTCAAAATCAACTAAAAATAACAACATGTGCCTCAAGCACGAATACCATAACATACAAGTAAGAGGAATGTTGACGGCCTCATGTTCACATAACCAAAAGATCGAACGCTGCAAAACTATTGGAATCTCACCTCGTGGGGCTCCTCCTTCAAGATCAACTCAGCCCCTGGTGGAGGAACAACACACGAGGGGTGAGCTACATGCTCAGTGAATGGTAAGAATCCAAGCACCACATCTATATCATATCAATAGTACAATAATAGTTCAACCAAGATATGGAATAAAATATAAAGATAGAAACAATCATGCAAAGACGTGCCCTCACTATACCCTCACCATTGCCCATAGGGATGACAAGAGACTTTTGGAAGAAATCAATACGCTAACACCCTACATCATCTGGTAGCCCTCTTCCAGGTAACCCTCTTCATGGCGGCCTTCCAACATCATGGCGGCACCACGCAGGACAGCTACGACGTTGGAAAGCTTCAACGCACGATGATGTGTAAAAGAAACGCTCCACACTCACAATATGACCCTTATGAATCCTCCACCATCGGTTAACCATTACCGATACGCTATCGAATTCTCGTGAATTCCCATGAAGTTGCATCCCTCGTATGCGGGAAGATTAACTATATTTACAACTGAATAATGTCCTAGCATGATCCTAAAGGCGGGGTCCTACATGTGCCTATTACTGATAGGCAAGCTTTATTATTCAAATATTTAGTTTTAATATTCCATAATATATCAAAGCTAATCATGGAACCATACAATCTTAATGATAAATAGCATACCACATATTTACTAATCATGGAGCAAATTCAATATACGAATCTCCTATGGCATACCATATTCAATGATATTAAATACATAAGATACAATATCAGCTAGCATTAGATGTATAAAAATATGGTTATTTATGTATGTATTATAGTGAACAAACAAGTAATGGGTGCGATACAAATTATCTACGCAAAATACAAACTATATATATATATATATATATATATATATATATATATATATATATATAGGGTGACGATAGGGTGCGACCGTGCGCACGATGCACCCCTCGTGCGCCCCTAATGTCGACCGTGCGATCGCGTCAATCGCACGGTCGACGTTTTTTTTAAAAAAAAAACAAAAACGAAAAAAAAAATTTCGCACGACCTCTCTCTCTCTCTCGACCTGCCTCTCTCTCTCGCTGTCTCCCTCTCTCGAAATCGGAAAAAAAAAATCGCACGACCTCTCTCTCTCGCTGTCTCTCACCCCCGTCGCCGACAACCCCCGTCGCCCCCGTCGACCGATGACCGCGACCCCCATCGACGACGACCGCGACCCCGTCGACCGACGACCGCGACCCCCATCGACGACGATCGCGACCCCGTCGACGACGACGACGACCGCGACCCCGACTGCACGGACCGACCCCCATCGACGACGACCGCGACCCCGTCGACCCCCGTCACCCCCGTCGACCCCCGTCACCCCCGTCGACCCCGTCACCCCCGTTACCCCCGTCGACGTTGGCCCCGTCACCCCCGCCGCCCCCATCGACGACGACCGCGTTTTTTTTTTTCATTTTTTTTGTTTTTTGTTTTTTAAAAAAACATCGACCGTGCGATCGCGAGAACGTCGATCGCACGGTCGACGTACGGGGCGCACGAGGGGTGCACCGTACGCACGGTCGCACCCCATCGTGCGCCTATATATATATATTATATATATATATATATATATATATACACCCCATTGTGCGCCTATATATATATATATATATAGTATGCGTTATCTAACATGGTAAGTTATAATCTTAATAATACGTCCATTATATGAATACTACATAACTATGGCACTCTTAGAATACACGGAGCACGGCTACGTGTATTACGCGCTTCCTAAGTGGGTGGATTGAACCACTCACCGTTATCCGGATCGTCGCGAGTTCTTCCAACGAAAGCTGCAAAACATAACCAATGTTTCTCAATTAAGATAAGAAGTCTCCTGACACACATACAAGCCAACTTCATAAATACACTAACTCTAACTCTTGATGGTTCTCACATCATGCATAATAGCTCTTTGACACACAATCAAGTAAAACTGGTACATCTACTACAACCAGCCCTAAACTTTAATCTCCACAACACCAAATACACATCTAATAATTCTGAAATAAATCATACACATTCTTTGACATGTTAGGATCATAATCCGTGAAGACGTCATAATCTTATTTGGCCTCTAGATGGCCGAAATAAAATATTTTTAGAAACTGGTCATTTCCTATGCGAATCTGAACAGTCCATGCAAATCAGGTTCTAACTTACAACACATATAATATTATGATACCAAATTTCATATATAGAATCTAGACATATGGATGATCATATCATATGGGACAAAATCCTAAAAATATGTCTCTAAGTACTAGTTTTACAAGGATTGTTATAGGACAGAAATCTACCTTACTACAACACAAAAGTCCCCAAAACAAGAAAAGGGTAAAACACATATAACAACACCTACGCATCCTTTCTGACCACCTAAAGCACTAGATAACAACACTCATACGTTTTTGAAGCATAAACACAAATACCTACATGACACAAAGGGGAAACAAACATACCATGAGAAGAAGAGGGGAAAAGGATGCACACAAGGGATTCCACCACCACCACAAGCAATCAATCCATCACACATGCATTGCCATAACCACAACTAGATCTACACCCTCACATAATCCAAAACAAACAATGAGGTTAAAAGAATTCCATGGAAAAGAAAAGGGAGGTGGGGGAAATACAAGGTTCACACACACTCACCATCCTTTTCACTCTTCCTTCATATCCTTCTCTTCATCTTCATTTGCACCACCAAAATCACACACAAAAAAGGGGGCTGACCTAGAGAGAATGGGAGGGGGAGAGAGAGAGAGAGTGTGTAGCGACTCTGGCTTTTAGGCCGTAATTAACCTGCTTTTATGGTATGATTAGTATTCAAAATTTCTAATAATTTGGCATGGTTAGATTCCTCGTTTTGTTGGCTTTCCAATGCTTTTTACGGATTGTAAATCAGATGCGTATAGATCAAGTTGTGGACCAAACAGTAACAGGGTGTCAGACAGTGTCTGACGGATCTTATAGCTGCCATCGAGCACATGGGCGACGGATCGGGGAGAGCCGTTGGAAGCCTGGGCCACGGATGCTATAGGAGCCGTCGATCTGGAAAATCATATTTTCAAAAATAGGTTCCGTTTTTGGAAGGAACAGGTGCATTCATCGGGATTAATGCAAATTATTGCTGTCGTAATTGTTTCCTCAAGTCTATGAAAGGCTTATAAACCTCTTTTTCTCTTTCATTGCCTTGAAACCCAAGAAATTTCAAACCCTAAAAGATCTTCTTCTTCTTGTTTTCGGCACCATTGTTGAGGGGCTCGGGATGGGAACTCGAGCAAGGGTTTAGGTGAGTTTTCTAAAGAGTTTTAAAGAGTTTTTGGTTTATAATAATTCCCTTTGGATTTTCTTTTAATATGATCTCATCGATCTCACACGGTTCATCGATATTTAGACTTCTAGACTTTCAATAAAGTGAAGAGATCTATTTTTGTGGAGTTTTAAATTCCTAAGGCTTGTTATTAGTGTTTAAATTTTTTTGATGCATTTTTTCGATTGTCATGATCAGTTTGAAATCGTTGGTTTAATTAATACAAGATCATGTTTATAGGGTGGATGCTTAGCGAAAAAATCGATTTATTTTAATGTCTAACATGTGATCTACTTTTGTTTTTCCCTGATCTTACTTCCTTTTTGTTTTTAGGTAGCACTTGATGGATAATGGATTTAGATGATCTAGGTAAGGAATTAAAAGAAGTGCATCTATGATTGAAGTTCATTATTCCCTTTTTGTGGTGTTTGTTTTGCCTGTTTATAGGTACATGAGTGGAGTTTATGTGCTTGCTCTTGATGAACCATTTTGAGACATAAAGGTCTGATCCTCATATTTTTTACTAAATGATTCTATATTGTGGTGGAGGGTTCTACCTTTTTCTGCTTTTCATTTTTTATAATTGTTGATTATATATCGAAGGTTATTCATTTTACTCCTTGATATTTTGGATGCATGGTGAATGATTTGGAGGAGGATAATATTCATCTTATCTTAAGATATAAAGGTCTGATCCTCAAATTTTTTACTATTTTCTATGATTTGAACCATATCTTTTTTGTATATATTTAAAATTGTCCTAATTCTTAATATTTGTTGATTATATTTCGATGACTATTGACTTTTTCCCAAGTTCAACGTGGATGATTCATGCGATCTTAAGATCTTGATTGATCTTGGCATAAGAAGGCCAGAACTCTTGAATCTTTATTCATGTTTTTAGGCTTTGTGAAAAGTCAAGTTTCATATACATTAGTGTTATTATTTTTATATGAATATTTATACTTTCCTAGATATGTGATACTTTCCTATATTAGTGTTGTTATTTTTATATTTCTATTAGAAGTTTAATATAATTCAAATACCTTTTTTTCATACTTCTATGGTGATTCAATTTCTAGATCCGGAAATAACTGATCGCTTTTTTTTGTTGAATAGGTTTTGAAGAGAGGCAGTTATCATTACTTACACAGGTACCCAACAAGATAACGCACCAAAGTTGCTGTAAGTATCAATTCTTCTTAACATTTTTATGTTTATATTTTTTTAATCATGTCCATGCTATGGGGTGACAGTGAACACTTTATATTTTATGTTTATTTTTCTAATAGTGTTCGTGATCTAAGGTAATGAATAAGAAGTTCTATTTTTTTTTTCAAGAACTTGGTTTGATTTAATGACTCTGAACCTATTTTCTTCTTCTTCTTTTTTATTGATTTTGTTAGTCTATGCTGGTAGAGGTGAATTGTGTTGGTGGGTGTGATTAACGATTTTGCAATTTCTATTTTGATTTTGATTTTCAAGTGGATCTGTTTTTTTTAGGTGTTTTTCGCTTGATGAATTGATTAGCCATCTAATGATACCTGAAGGTATGATGGTGTCATCAGTGAACAAATTGCTTTATGAATAGCTTGTTACTTTTTTTTTCGCTTGGTAATAGCTTTTTACTTATGTATGTATGAACAATTGTTATGTAAATGATGACTACTAGCATGTTAGTTGCATTCAGACATACTAAATATAAAAAGGGAAACATTTGGCTATACTAGGCTCATGGCGTGGCATCAATGGTTCATTTAAAACATCTTTGTTTATACTGCTTGCAAGTTAGCGCTTTGTAGGTCATGTTTCTTTTGGATTATATTGCTTCTACAAATTTAAACTGCCTTGCATTTGTATATTTTTCTAATAATGCTTCTGCTGTCATGCATAAAGGTTAGCACTAGAAACTTTTAATATGAAGTGATTCCTATCACTTTAAAACTATCTCAATGACATAATGTCATTGAAGGAATTATGCAATTGTTATTCTGATTTTAATTATATATATTGTTTGCTTTTGAGGGGGGATTTTGTTTTCTTTCCATTTTGTTAATAGAGTTATACATTTGGGTGATGAAGCTTTTGATATAAAAAAAATACAAATTATTTCCTTTTTCCTATATATATATATATATATATATGGTTTCGACTCAATATCTTCACTTGTTTACAAATTTTGCACATGACAATATCTAAACTTTCAAAAAACACATTGTTATTTGTTATATATGTGTCACTTTTTGCCTTCGGGTAACCATTGGGACATTCTGGCAGTTTTTCAGTTTTTTTCATTTTTTGATCGGAACCGCTAAAATTTTGGACTGTTAGCTATCATCCTGAGTTTGAGGACTCCGATTGAAAATCTAACTGCATATTATGTGTCCTGGTGCCATTCCAAACCACTCACGAAAATTTCATCGAATTCCGGTAACGTTTCAGAATTTCGCAGTTCCGAAGCGTATCCAGGTTTTGACCGAGCGAGAAGTCATTGGGAGACTTGACTTGGTCAAATGTGGGCCCATGACTTGGTCAACCCCTTTTGTTTTCTAGTGTGGATGGGTTGACCCAAGTCAAAACCACACTTAAACCTCCCTAATCCTAGCTTAACCTAATCTTTTTTCACTAATTGAGGGTGTGAGAGTGTGTGGTGTGTGTGTGAGTATAAAGGAATCCTACGACAACATCCCCCCCACTATTCATCATCTTCTCCAAATTTTTCTCTCTCTCCCTCTCTTTAAATCCACATTTAGACCTAGCTAGGGTGCTTGAAACCAAAAACCCTAAGAAGAGAAAAGATAGGTGAGCTCCCGATCTATCTTCCGGTGGTCTCGGATTCAAGTTCCCTCAAGTGTGACCCCTTCTCATGCCCCCTTTTCTCCTCTGATTTCAGCATCTTTGAGGGCTGAAGGAGATCTTGGTGGTGGTGGTCCTTGAGGTGGTGTTTCGGTGCGCGAAGAGCACCCGTTCTTCCTTCCCTCCTCTTCCTCTCCTAGGGTAAGCTTCCTTTCCTTCCATTTCTTGTTTAGATGTATGTTAGGGTGTGTTTTTGGGAGTGAAAGAGGTGCTTGGTGGTTTGGGAGTGGTTGTGGGAGCTGTTGGTGGCGGTTGGGGTGGTTGGGCTCAGCTCAGGTGCGTGCGGGCAGCGACGCGCGCAGGCAGGCAGGCACAGGCGGGCGAGCTGCGGGCAGGCGCGTTGGGCGCGTGCTGTCGGGCTCGCTGGGCGCGTGCGGTCGGGCGCGCTGGGCGCAGTGCACGGCGTGCGCGCGGAGCGCTGTGCAGGGGCGCGTGGCAAGCGGGTGGTGTGCGGGTGCTGCGCAGGGGGCGTAGTGCGCGCAGGGCGAGGGGGGAGTGTGTGCGGGGCACTGCGCTGGGGCGCAGTGGGGGCGGGTGCGCGTGGGGGGCGCTGCGCTGGGGCGCAGTGCGCGCGGGTGCACCCGGGGCTGGACGAGCGGGTGGTGCGAGCGGGTGGTGCGCGCGGGGTGCGTGCGGGGTGCTGCGCAGGGGCGCAGGGCGTGCGGGTTTGTGCGCGAATTGCTGCGCTGGGGCACAGTGAGCGCGCGGTGGACCTTGGGGGCTCGGCAGCGTGTTCGGGCATCCGGGCAGGGGCTCGGCAGTGCGCCTGGTGCGCGGGCTAGGGCACGGCTGTGCGCCTGGGTCGGGTGGCCGTGCGTACGGCTGCCGGGGGTTCGGGAGTGAGTCGGGGTGCTCGGACTCGCGTGCGTACGGGCCGTATGTACGCTTGTCCGAGTGTTGGGTATTTTAGTGTATTTTTGTATATATTTGTGTATTTTACTCACCGAGTTAATTCCCCTGTCTTGCAGATCTTGACGGACGGTCGCGCGACGACCCGGTTATTGGTGAGTGGGACAACCCAACCCAGTAGGGAGGCGCTATATGCACTTGGGCGTGTACCGTCCTCCCCTGGGGCACCATGGTTTAATATTCACTTGTGTAATATGTAATCCATGCAAACATGACTGTTATGTAGTATGCATGCACCCTAGACCGTGTATGTTAGGGACTTGCACCCTTAGGATATGTGTAAGAGCCATGCATCCTGTCACCTTGTTATCATGCTAGGAAAGCCTCGACCTATGCATGCGTCCTATTAGTTTAATTTATTAAATTAAATGTGAACTTATGGTATTTTAGCATGCCTTAGGGAATATTAAGGGGCCTTGCGAGGTCAACATTGAGACCCGGGCTAAGGTACTCCGTGTTCCTTGTTTGGTTGTCGGGATGTCCTATATCGGGACCTCATGGTGCCCTCCCAAGGTTTCTTTTCCCAATAATATTATATATGTTGCCCGCATCTTGGTTATGCGCCCTGGAGGAATTCTGAAGAATTCATGACATTAGAGTTGTTGAGATGCGTTGTTGACGGATCCGAGTGGATCATATGCGTATGGATAGGCTGTTTCTGTACCCTTCGTTGGATCCGTGTAGAGACTACCCCAGCGTTAGAAAGGCCGTCCCGTGAGAGGGCTCCCATCAGTAGGTACCTCCTGATTTTGGATTTGGACTGTGCTGAATGTGGGAGTGGCCAAGCGGCCTACGGAGTGGAGGAGAGACTATCGGTGGACCAAGGGTGATTAACAGCCTAGTCAGTCCCAATATCCTATGTCACCATATTGAGGGTGAGGGTGAGGGTGTGGTGGGCCGGCGATGTGGCGACCCACTGGATTTGTGCAGTTCCTGCCATTTTGTGGCTTTTAATAATTATTTGTGGTTAATATGAATTGTGATGCATCGGTTGTGCTATTCACTGAATCGCATAATTTTTCTCCAGTTATCACCGAGTCGGATCTGAAGGAGGAGCTTCCCTAGAGACTTCATCAGTAGCAGAGCAGCGCCACGTCCCGCGAGTATTAGAGGCCATCAGCATCCTTTCTTTGATTGTATGTATTATATTTCCGTGCTTGGGCACCGTTTGTATATTATTTGGATGTATGTGTATATTGGCTCTCACAGAACAGTTGATTATGTATCGAGTCTGTAGTATGTTTTGAATTACAGACTCAGTCTTTTAGCTTCCGCTATTTGTGTATATATCATGTCAGCCCTGCTTTTGTCTGTGTTGTCGTTTTGGTGTTGTTTAGAGTATCTTATTGATCTCCTGTATAGACTGCTGATATCATGTATACACTTGCCGCGTCCTGGGGACGGCTGCCCTGGGGCGTGACATTATTAATTAGCCATGATGTCTCCTAAAGTAGTACTATATTTTTATCTTTTGTTTTTGTTATATATATATATATTTTAATGATAGCCGAGCAAAGATGGTGATTAATAACTTTGTTTAGTTTAGATTGATAAAGATATCATAATCTATTTGATTTTTCACATCATGTTATGTTTCTAACCATAACAGTCATTCGTTTGTGTAGCCACTAATATGTTCACATGTAATGTTGAATTTGATTTCTATTTTTTTTCTCATGTGCAGGAACTGTTATGCCTGTGTCATTTGGAGCTTTAATTTTTTTTATTAGAGTCGTTAAAATTTTGGTTTTTACTACCTATGAGAGTTGGAGTGCTCTGATTGAAAATCTAACCACATATTATGGGTCCTAATACCGTTTTGTACTACCCATAAAAATTTCATCGAATTCCGGTAACGTTTTAAAAAATATACAGTTCCGAATCGCATCCGGGTTTAGCCGTTAATTGGTTTTGGTCGATAAGATATTTTTGATGGATATGGTGCTCCAGGCACGCACTCCTGGGTGGTTGGTGGGTGTTGGTTGGGTGTGGTGAGGTTAACCCTTAACCTCTCTCTCTTATTGGTGTTTGATGGAAATGAAGGAGAAGAAGAAGAAGAGAAGGGGCATGAAGGAGGTGCTTGTAGAAGGCGTGTGTGTGTACATATTTGACATTCATTTTCTCTTTCCCCATCCCTTGCTCTCTTTCTTTTCCCTCTCTAATCCGGTCCCCCCCCCCCATGTGTTTGTGTTTATGCATCAAAGGAAGGAGTGGGAGTGTTGGAGGAGATGGAGGAGGTGTTGGTGAGGGCGTGCGCACGAAGTCGAGTAGTTGTGCCCCTCCATTGATTCTCTCTCTCTAGGTGAGTTTTCTCTCCCTCCCTCTTTGCATTTGTGATTATTGATCATCCATGGGGTTTGGGGTAGGCTATGCATGCTTGGGGGTTGTGTATTTGG
Organism: Acorus gramineus; assembly: GCA_030737835.1. Taxonomy (NCBI): domain Eukaryota; kingdom Viridiplantae; phylum Streptophyta; class Magnoliopsida; order Acorales; family Acoraceae; genus Acorus; species Acorus gramineus. The sequence goes on along the minus strand of JAUJYN010000039.1, from coordinate 1,080,541 downwards.
GGGCTGGGGGGGGGGGGGGGAGGTCGTGCTGTATCGGATGTGTGCGCAAGCGTGCTTGCGGTGTCACGCCCCAAGGCGGCCGTCCCCGAGACGTGGCAAGTGTATATATTATGTCAGCTCGGGGACGGCCGCCCTGGGGCGTGACATATTATGCTAGATATTTGCATGCTAGGTTAGTATAGCTCGTATATTGTGTAGAACTCCATATTCTACCATATACTTGCCTATGTATTGTATTCATGTATGAATGATGATGTTTGCATGTATCTTGCGTGTTTATATGAGTGTATAGAATATGGTATGACTTAGGTAGTCCCTTCTAGTAATATCCAGCATGATTAAACCTTGGTTAATAAACGAGCACATGCCTAATATTCTCTTGCGATAAGACTTGAGGGCGTGGTGTAGTTGTTGCGCCCATGCTAATGGGGCAAAGCTATGACCAACTTCTAGAGATGATGAGCTCTCTCTCGCCCTCTCTCTTTGTGCGGACTGAGTAAGTAGATATGGTTCCTACTTGACTCGGGTTCGTTTGGGAATATTGGCATGCCCTTGTTAGTGCGCGAGATCGCTCTTGACCCTTCCCTTTTAAGTTGGTGATATCCAACGCATGTTAGGGTATACCTTGTATGCTTGTATGCATATTATTTAAGTCATGCTTGATTATGTATGTTGCATATATATTGTTTATACTTTTTATCCATGTTAGGGAGTATCCCTATAATTAATTGTTATGTTATCGTGCATGTAGTTCATGTACATAACTATGATATAATTCTCCTGTAATATATATGCGCATGTTAAAACTGATTAGGCCTATCTGAAATAGGCGTGGGTATGACCCGCTGTCGGGTTGTACCTTATTAGTTAGAGCACTAGCTATGTAATCGCTCCCTTGCATCCGAGCGATGCAGTCGATTGGAATTCAAGAGAATTCATTATCTTATCGGTTTTGTTAAGCCGGTGGTTATGGCATTAAGCTAGGCCTACCCATGTTAGGCGAGTGTATGAACCGCCTATTGGGTTATGCCTTGGGTTTATCTCTGTGCGAGAGCAGAGGTGACTCCCTACGTCAGAGCGACGCATCTCTATGGAAGTTTAAGCATATTTTGATAGCATCGGTATGGGATTATCGAGGATAGTTGATTTTCCATAGGGTTCGCATTGCGAACGTGAAGTCGTCCTCCCAATATCGTCATGCACCGAAGCTGCCCAGCGTCGAAGCTGTCCTGTGTAGTGCCACCACTTGTAAGTGCTACTGATGCGTACTGCTGTACCCATCTGGCGGATGTACCGATCGTGGAAGGCCGATAGGTAGAGGCTACGTGGGAGAGGGCTACCGGATGATATTGCGAGCGTGGAATCATTCTCCCCTTCATTGGATCCGCGTTGAAGCTGCCCGACGTTGAAGCTGTCCTAACAGAGGGTTCCCTGTTGTAGGTACTACCGATGCGGTCAGCAGATGTACCAATCATGGGAGTATACTAGGTAGAGGCTATTCAGGAGAGGGCTACTGGGTGACGAAGGGTGTAGAGCAAAAGGATTCTCCCAATAGTCCCGTGTCACCCTTAGGGGTGAGGGTGAGTTGTAGTCACGTCATCTCGTGACTCTTATACCCATTGAATATACTCTGAGTATGCTGCTCCTAACGCTCGATGTATCAAAATATATCTCTACCTCATAGCGGATGGACTCATTGTATCTTGTTAACCAGTAACACCATGTGTTATGGTTAACAGTTGTTCCTCCCCAAGTGTCCCAAAAGCCTCCCTCCAGGGAGTGGGGGCGAGGGCGAGGTATGGTCGCGCTATCGCGTGACCTTGTTATCCTTTGGGTTTCTACCCATGTTTTTCCTTGAAAGGAAATTGCCTTAGTATTGAATTGTTGTAATGGTGTTTGGTTTTCAGCCACTCACTGAGCTTGTAGCTCACCCCTCGCGTACTGTTTCTTTTACAGGGGCAGTGTTGGGCATGGAGCTAGAGCTTCCCTATGGCGTGGTCTTACGTGCGTGGAGCGTTCTGTCCGGCCGGTGGCGAGTGCGAGGTTGTCAGCAGTCCTAGAGTCATGTATTTATTAATCGTGCGTGTTGCACCGGTTGTATTTTATTTGGACTAAACTTGGCTCTCACATGACAGTGATTGTGTATTCGAATCTGTAATAATGTTTTGGTTTACAGACTAAGTGATGTTTTATGCTTCCGCTTTTCAGTGAGCTATCAGTTATCATTGCTTTGTTAGCCTTGTATGTTTTATGGGTGTCATTGTTGACCTCTTCTATTGATTATTGATATTGTATATATTGCCACGTCTACCGCCCTGGGGCGTGACAGGAACATTGACTGCTTTGTTAAAAGAGAAGGCAATGACTCAATAAACAGTTTCAGACAAATGATGAGATTGGATCTACATTTCCTTTTTCGTTGAGACATCCATTTGTATTATCAAGCATTCTTATCAAGTGGAAAACTTTTTTTTTCTAATAATTGGGATTTGTTTTCAAATAATTGGTTCTTGTTGTTGCTATGACATACATTTCCTTTTTCGTTGAGACATACATTTGTATCATCAAGCATTCTTATCAAGTGGAAAATTTCTCTTGTTTTTGGACCATTATTGAGGAGCTCGGGAAGAGAGTTTGAACAAGGGGTTTTGTGAGTATTATTCTCTGTTTTGAAGAGCTTTTGAATGATATAGATCCCCTTTAGAAGTCCCTTGCATGTGTTCCTGTTTTTTAGGTTTTTCCAACAAAAGAATGGTTTCTTCTTCTTGATTTTTAAGTGTTTTTGTGTGATTTCGGATCCATATATTATACCAATGATATGTCGATGATTTAATGATGTTTATACAGGTTTTTGATGATGTATTAGATCTCACGTATGTACTTCGGATTCATGGATCTCTTAAGTTTCCTTCTTGGGTTTTTCATAGTTTTGATGGATTTCATATGATTTTCGGATCCTTATGTTATAGTTATGAAATCATGAAGTTTTCAAAGTACTTTACAAATCTTTCATGTCAAAAGAAAGGGGATAGGTATATATCATGTCTAGGGTTGTTTATTAAGAATAAAATGCATGTTTATAATTGTTTAAAGTCTTGTTTTGACCCTTATATGCATAGATCTGAACCTATACATGTTTTTCATGATTATTTTGGTGTTTTATCATAGATCCATGTTAGTTGTTTATGCATATAATAGATCTACGGTTTTCAAGGATTTTGGAATATGTTTTAATTGTTTCTTATATATGTTTTATAAATCCTTGAAGGTCTAGGGTTATATATAAAAAGATATCATGCTAGGTATAATGATATGTTATCTCTCGGAGTTCTCAAAAGATTTTTATAGAGTATATTCAGATCCTTATGTGTACCAAATGTTTTTAACGTTTCATCGATATTTTTCCCTTTTTCCATAAGTTAGGGTTTTGAATCGATTTTCTTTATATGATCTCTGATTTATCTCCTAAATGTTTTGTATCATTTACATATTATATATTGATTTATTTTATTATGAATAGATCTGAGTTTTGAGAAATTGAATAAGATTTAATTGGTTTTATATACGTGTTTTTTGAATCGTTATAGATGAGGGTTTTTAATTGGATTTCTTACACACGAATGATCTTTGATAAATATTCTTTACTGATTTACATTGTTTTACATGACTCATATATGTATATAAATGATAACAGGTATTAGGTTATTTTTAACAAAAATTAAATGGTGTTTTATTGCTTCTGGATCTGGACAGCCCTTGTAGGAGCCGTCGGGTCTGCTTTTGGATGGCTCCTAAAGGACCTGTTTGTTCTATCATGGACGGCCCATGTTGGAGCCGTCGATTTGTCTCTGGGTGGCTCTGTTAAGAGCCGTTGATTTTTTGTTAGTATGGGTACCATCAGGTTTCGTACTATTTGCACACATTGTGACCTAGTCGAATCGTTTCAAGTCAGGTTAGGTTACTATAAGATTTCTGAAGTTGTTTGTGTTGTTGGACTGAAGGTGTGTCACGTGCCAAGGCGGCCTTCCCCGAGACATGGCAATATATAAAGTATCAGCTATCAAGTACAAGAGGTCAACAATGACTCCAATAAATAACACACAAGCTGGTAAAGCAATGATAACTGATAACTCAACTGAAAAGCGGAAGCATAAAAATATCAATAAGTCTATAAGCCAAAAATATCATTACAGACTCGAATACACAATCAATGTCCTGTGAGAGTCAAGTCTAGTCCAAATAAAATACAGCATGTGCAATATGCACGATTTACAATACATAAAATGACTCTAGGACTGCTAACAGCCTCGCACTCGCCACCCGCCGGACAGAATGTTCCACACACACAAGACCACGCCACCGGGAAGCTCCAGCTCCACGCCCAACACTGCCCCTGAAAAAGAAACAGTATGCGAGGGGTAAGTGACAAGTTCAATGAGTGACTGGAAACCAATCACCATTACAACAGTTTAATGTTAAGGCAATTTCCTTTCAAGAAAAATATGGGTGGAAACCCAATGGATAACAAGGTCACGCGGCGGCGCGACCAACCTCACCCTCACTCCCGGAGGGAGACTCTTGGGACTCTTGGGGAGAGACCATACCGTTGGTCGAAGAGACGCGGAATTATTGGTCTACACAACACTACTGGATCATCTACATCGATACGTAACCGGACCCAACAACTATGGGAACAGACGAAAACGAATGGGTCATGCGGCGACGTGACTTCACCTCATCCTCACCCTCACCCCTAAGGGTGACACAGGACTATTGGAAGAAAACCTTTTTGTTCTACACCCTTCGTCATCCAGTAGCCCTCTCTCAAGTAGCCTCTACCTGGTATACTCCCATGATCAGTACATCTGCCGAACGCATCGGTAGTACCTACAGGTGGGAGCCCTCTGTCAGGACAGCTTTAACGTCGGGTAGCTTCAACGCGGATCCAAAGAAGGAGAGAACGATTCCACGCTCGCAAAATCATCCGGTAGCCCTCTCCCGCATGGCCTCTACCTGTCGGCCTTCCATGATCGGTACATGAACCAGATGTGTACCGCGATACGCATCGGTAGCACCTACAAGTGGTGGCACCCAAACAGGACAGCTTCGATGCTGGGGTGTTTCGACGCACAACAATGTCAGGAGGAAACCCCACACATTCGCAAAGCGAACCCTATGGGAAAGTCAACTACGCTCGATAATTACATATCAATGATATCAAATACTCTTGTACTCCCACATGGGTGCGTCGCTCGGACACGAGGGGTTACCTCTGCTCTCACGCAGAAAAATGCCCAAGGCATATAACCCAACAGGCGGTTCATATACGCGCCTAGCACGGGTAGGCCTAACTTAATGCCATAGCCACTGATTTAACAAAACCGATACAACAAAATTCCATGCAAGTGCATCACACGGATGCAGGGGCGATTACATCGCTCGTGCACTAACTAATGAGGTACATCCCGACAACGGGTCGTACCCACGCCTATTTTAGATAGGCCTAATTAGTTTTAACATGCGCATATATATTACAGGAGAATTATATCTTAGTTATGTACATGAACTACATGCACGATAACATATTAATTAATTATAAGGATACTCCCGAACATGGGTAGAAAGCATAAACGATATACATATACCACATACATATCATGCATGGCTAAATAATATGCATACAAGCGTGCAAGCATATAAGCATACCTCATACAAGCATATTAGCATACAAGGTATACCCTAAAATGCGTTGGATATCACCAACTTAAAAGGGAAGGGTCAAGCGCGATCTCGCGCACTAACAGGTGCATGCCAATATTTCAAACGAACCTGAGTCGAGTAGGAAATCGCATCTGCTTACTCAATTCGTACAAAGAGAGAGGGAGAGAGAGAGCTCATCATCTCTTGAAGTTGGTCATAGCTTTTCCCCATTATCATGGACGCAACAACTACACCACGCCCTCGAGTCTTATCGCAAGGGAATATTAGGCATGTGCTCGTTATTAACCTAGACTTAATCATGCTGGATATTCCAATTAATATGGTAGTATTACTCATAGGGACTACCTAAGGCATGCTTATTCTATACATTCATGAAAACACACATCACACATGCCCATACATGAAGGGCGCATGCATACATAATAATTCACACATGAATATGATACATAGGCAAGTATATGGTAGAAAAGGGGGTTCTACGCAATATACGAGCTATACAAGCCTAGCATGTAAATATCTAGCATATTTAGGGTGCAAAGAAGCCCCATGGATGCGCGATGCACGACTACGTGCATCGAGCGCATCCCGAAGGGTTGGATCGAACCACTCACCGCAACTCGGGACCTCGCGCATCCCATCCGACGAGATCTGCAAGGTAAGGGCATCAGAATGGTGAGTATAACCACATTAAAACACTTAGAATTTAACTAGAAATGCCAAAGACTTAGACATGCACGCATACGGGCTCGCACGCATGCGAGCACGCACGTACGCACGCATGCCCGAGTGCCCCAGCACCCACCCGAGCCCCTGGGCAGCCCCGCGCGTGCCCCTGCACGCGCCCGCATGCGCACGCGCGCGCACTGGCGCCCTGCCACATGCCAAGGCGCTCCCTGACGCACTACGCGCACTAGCGCGCACGACCCGTGCGCACCGCGCGCTCTGCCAGTGCCCGCGCGAACCTGCACACTTGCTCCGTGCGCGCCCAGACCCCTTTAACCCCCCTCCAACTCTCTTCACACACCCTAACCCATTCATCTATCATGCATGACCTCCCTAATACCCAAACATGCATAAAAACCCAAATAAAGAAGAGGAAAAACTCACCAAAGAGAGGGGGAAGGGTAGGGGGAGATGTAGGGGCACGCAAGCGCCTTGACCACCTCGACCACCACCACCTCCATCTTTGCTTCTCCACCAGCCCTTCCATGGCTGAAAACAGGGGATAATAGGGGCATGAGAGGGAGCTAGAGAGAAGAGAAACAACAACAACAACAACAACATCAACAACACACACACACACACCTTTCCCACTTGCACTTCCTTCTTGTGCTTCTTCTTCTCCTTCACTTCTCCTTCACTTCTCCTTCTTAAATAAACAAAGGAAAGCAACCAAAAAGGGGAGCCAAAGAGGGGTCGGATGGATTTTTCTCACTTGTGAGAAGGGGAGAGAGAGAGAGAGAGCTTTCAATGCCCAAAAAAGGGGTGGTTGAAAGGTTTGACCTTGGTCAACCTAGCCAAGCTACCAAACAAAACAAGTTGACCAGTCAATGGTCAACTTTGACTTGATCAAAGTCTCCCTTTTGACAATCCAGTATCGACCAAAACCTGGATACGATTCAGAACTGCATGATTTCTTAAAACATAACCGGAACTCGATGAAATTTTTATGGGCAGTACAAAACGGTACAAGGACCCATAATATGCAGTTAGATTTTCAATCAGAGCACTCAAACTCCTGCATGTAGCTAAAAGCCAAAATTTTAGCGACTCCGATCGAAAAAAAAAGGCTCCGAATGACAAAGGCATAACAAAGTGAGTGGGTTTAGTCTCCTATATAGTTTTCGAAAGATTTTATCGACATGTCATGATGATTTAAATTGCTATTTTATGTATAAAACTCGAGCATGTCATACTATATAGGTGGATACCTTATTACGTATTGTGTTAAAAATATATAACTCTTTAATCTGTCGCATGCATATGTTTTGGAACAAAAATAAGTGTTGATCATGCATGCATCGCATCTCCTAGGTGGGGCAGCCTAGGTGGCTCAGTCTAGGTGACTATGGCTTAGAATGGACCCAAGTCTAGGTGATTTCGTCTAGGTGACTTATGTCTAGGTGACATGTGTCTAGGTGACACGATTTCTTGAGCGAAATCCTTATGGCTAGGTGCCATGGAATACGGGCATGCGTGTCCATTGCATTCATGAGCATCATGTATTTGGACAGGATTTGATGAGACCATACATTTTGAAATGAGAATTTTATTAAGTTCTTGTTATTGGAATATCATTTTATTGAATTTGCAAATATCATTTTATTGTATATTGCGAATGGTTTTCTTACGATATCTTATTAAAGATTATTATTTTGTGATATACTGTATTCACTGAGCGTGTGGTTGCTCACCCCTCCTTTTTCCCATCTTTCAAATTAAAGCTAAGGCTTAGATTGGTGAATCTCGTGTAGCTGCAAACGAGATCGTGGGTGCGAGAACGTTAGACTTGTTTGGTCAAGAGACTTGACCAATTTTGTTTGGCATGTAGTTGGCCCATCTTTCTAATAACTATGATTATGACAAGTTGTATATCTTTATGTACAAGTTATATCCAGACACATTGAGAGTATTGTTGAAATCTTAGATGTTTTAGTATCTTTGAAGAATGAAGTTTTTTTTAGTATTATTTTATTATATCTCTGGATAAAAGGAAAAATAGAACTCTAAGATTCGATGAATTTGGCTAACGCAACCAGATCTCACACTTCAAAACGGAGTCGTGGATTCGGGAGCGTTACAAGTTGTCTCAAGGATGGAACAAATTTCGTTATAAGAGTGCCAAGAGAGATCTTCTCACAGACAAAGTGATAATCAATGGCAATATGTTTAGTACGGGCATGAAATACTAGATTTATAGACATATAAAGAACAGAGAGATTATCACAAAAAAGAGTATGAGGTTTGTCTTGATAAATGCCAATATCACGAAGAATAAAAGAAAGCCACGTTAATTTAGCTGTCGTGGATGCCATAGCCTGATACTCTGCTTCAGCCGTTGATCTAGAGACAGTCGGTTGCTTTTTCATGTTCCAAAAGATGCAATTAGAGCCTAAGAAAGTGTATTCGACGGTGGAACGTCTCGTAGTCAGGCAACCAGCCCAATCGGCATTAGAGAATGCATATAATTCGAGACTACTATATTTTAGAATGCAAAGACCCATAGATAGTGTTCCTTTGACATATCTGAGAATTTTTTAACCATCTGAAAATGTTCATTTGTGGGAGTATGCATGTGTTGAAAAACGTATTAACTACATAACATAAATCAGGTTGAGTACGAGTTAGATATTGGAGAGAGATCCTACAATCTTTTTGTATTTTGTCACATCAGGATAAGGGGCATCTTTATTGGCTAGAATGCCTGATTTGGAGGCCATAAGAGTGGCAATGGGTTTACAGTCAACCATATCCATTCTACGAAGCAAATCAATCATATATTTAGATTGAGATAGAAAAATTTGACCACTAAATGGTTGAATCTGTACGCCCAAAAAATAGTTTAATTGACCAAGATCTTTTATGCTAGATTGATCTCCCAATTGTATGACAAAATCATCCAATAACTTAGGCTTGCTTCATGTGGGAATTATATCATCAACATAAACCAATAAAATCATGATATGATCTCCATTGTTAAATACAAATAGGGAATAATCAACCATACTGCATCGAATGCCATATTCAAGGAGAAAAGAGCTAAACTGATCATACCAAGCCCATGGAGCTTGTTTCAAGCCACATAATAAATGATACAATTGACAAATATGATTAGGCATGTGAGTGTCTACAATGCTTGGTGGTTGTTCCATAAAGACCGTTGTGTCAAGATTACCATGTAAAAAGGCATTTTGACATCAAGTTGGTGAAGCATCCTTTCACTGTAGCTACAGTGAAAACTATGTGAATAGTGGCTGGTTTGATGACTGGGCTGAATGTTTCGATGAAATCAACACCTTCTTGTTGATTATATCCTTTGGCTACGAGTCGAGCTTTCAATCGATCCAAGGACCCATCAGATTTGAGTTTTGTTTTAAAAACCCATTGACATCCAATGACATTCATGTGAGGCTGCCGTTGTACAAGAACCCTTGTTTGATTTTTATGTAAAGCTTGCATTTCATCTATCATGGCTGCATGCCAACTTGGGTGGTTGAGAGCACATTTTATGGTTTTTGGTTTAGGAGGAGTGGTTAGTATAGTGACTGTGAGGGCATATTTGGGGTTGGGTTTGTGAGTGCCAACTTAGCTATGGGTGGTCATGGAGTGTGTGGGGTTAGGAGTTGGTGAATGAGGTGGAGTAGGCTAAGGAGATAGTATGGGAGTGTGTAAAGAGAGTTCAGGTTGAGTTGAAGTGGATGTAGGAGATCTAGTTGGTAAAGAGAATGGAGGATGTATGGGTTGTTGATCAAAGAGACGAGCATGATTTTGGTCAATGGTTGGTGGTAAGTGAGTGAGTGAATCAATGGGATTTTGTAAAAGTGGGGGTGATAACCAGTCAAGAAGGGGAATGCCATCAATGGGTTGAGGAGGTGGTGATGAAGGTTTAAGAAAAGGAAATGTATTTTCATCAACCACGACATGCTGAGAGATGTATACACGACTGGTTGGAAGATATAGGCAATGGTAACCTTTATGTTTATAACTATAGCCCATGAAAATGCAAGGAAGAGATCGAGGTTTAAGTTTATTGTTTGTGTAGGGCCGAAGATATGGGTAGCATTGGCAACCGAAGGTTCATAGAAATAAAATCATAGGTGGGCTATTTGTGATGAAGAAGAAAGTAGGGTATGGTCATGCCGAGGGAGGGAGAGAGTAAATGGTTTATAAGTAATGTGGAGGTGAGGAAAGCTTTGACCCAATATTTTTCAGCATAGACGCATGAAGCATCATGGCAAGCCCTAATTCAACCACATGATGATGTTTTCTTTCAGCCATGCACTATTTTGTTCAGGAGTACGAGGACATGACAATTGATGAGTGATGCCTTTATGAAGTAGGTGATCAATAAATTTCTGTTTAGAAAATTCTCCACCATGATTGGAGTGGAATACTTGTATTTCTCTTTGAAATTGTTTCTCAACCATATCTTGAAAGATGAAAAATATCTTGTAAAAGTCTGATTTCTATTTGAGAGGATAAATCCATGAATAGCGAGAAAAATCACAGTGTATCTTGACAATTGGTGCATATGCCCTATTATTTGAAGAAATCAAAGGAAGTCCAGAGCTTTTGCTTAGAGAACAACTCTTGCATAAACCAAAAGTCTTTTTATAACAAAAACAAATTTATTGTGCTGCAAATGAGTCAGAACTCTGGATTAGGGATGTCCTAGCCGTCCATGCCGGGTTTCTGCATCTACCACACAAAACTTGTTTGAGAAGAGAGCTTTGACTAGTGCATTCTCAAGGACATATAATCCACCCTTCTTACTCCCCGATGCCATCACCTGATGAGTCTTTTGATACTGAATAAGAAAATTATGATCATTAAATGTAACATAACATGGGTGCTAACATGTAAGTTGAGAGACCGAGATCAATTCTTCTTTATATCAGGAACAACAAGCACATTATTTAGAGATTACTGTGAGTTCTGAGGAAAGATATTTGCTTGGCCAATATGTGTGATGGGTAACTTGTCACCATTACCAACTATAACATGGTCAGATCCCATATATGGCATTAAATTGGAGAGAGTACCGGATCATGAGTAATATGGGCTATTGCACCAGTATCTGGAAGCCATTCGGTTTCATTTGGTGTATGGAGATGAAGTGCTACTAAAGCTTGAGGAACTTGATCACCCTGATAGCTGTTATCGAAGCGATGCCAACATTTAAGAGCATCGTGACCTTTCTTTTTGCAAACTGGCATTGAAGAATAGATGAGCTAGTTTGACCAAAATGTGAAGGATGGGCTGATGTCATCCTTGACTAAGAATTCCATGTGTTATAGGTAGGCCGTGAGCTAGCCTGAGTGAAACCTCATCATTGTGAGGTAAAAGAGGGATTATATCCATGCTTGTATTGATTGCGAAAATTGGATCGTTGCCCAATAAATGTGAGAGCAGAATTTGCATGCTCGGATACTTGTGACTTATTACGTAATTCATAACTATGCAATAATGGAATCAGATCATTATAAGAAGGAACATGTCACGCCCCAGGGCGGCCGTCCTCGGGACGCAGCAAGTGTATACATGATATCAGCAGTCTATACAAGAGGTCAATAACATATCATAAACAAATAGCTAAAATGACAACACAGACAACAAAGAGGCTGACATGATATATACACAAATAGCGGAAGCTAAAAGACTGAATCTGTAAATCAAAAACACATTACAGACTCGATACATAATCAACTGTCCTGTGAGAGCCAATATACACACATACATCCAAGTATAATACAAACGAGTGCCCAACCACGGAAATATAATACATACAATCAAAAGAAAGGATGCTGATGGCCTCTAACACTCGCGGGACGTGGCGCTGCTCCGCTACTGATGAGGTCCCTCAGTAATAACTGGAGAAAAATTATGCGAGGGGTGAGCCACACCCTCAGTGAATAGCACAACCCATGCATCACAATTTATATTAACCACAATTAAATCAAAGCCTCTAAGTGGCAGGAAATACACAAATCCAGTGGGTCGCTACATCGCCGACCCACCACACCCTCACCCTTACCCTCTAATAGATGACATAGGATATTGGGACTGACTAGGCTGTTAATCACCCTTGGTCCACCGATAGTGTTATATATGTGTCACTTTTTGCCTCCTGGTAACCATTGGAGCATTCTGGCAGTTTTTGAGTTTTTTCATTTTTCGATCGGAACCGCTAAAATTTTGGACTGTTAGCTATCGTCCTGAGCTAGAGGACTCTGATTGAAAATCTAACTGCATATTATGTGTCCTGGTGCCATTCTAAGCCACTCACGAAAATTTCATCGAATTCCGGTAACGTTTCTGAAATTTCACAGTTTCAGGGCGTATCCGGGTTTTGACCGAGCGAGAAGTCATTGGGAGAGTTGACTCAGTCAAAGTAGGCCCATGACTTGGTCAACCCTTTTTATTTTTTTGTGTGGTTGGGTTGACCCAAGTCAAATCCCACTTAAAGCCTCTCTTAAGCCTAATTAACCCTTTCTTAACCCTAATCTAAGTGAGGATTATTGTTATATATGTGTCACTTTTTGGCCTGCTGGTAACCATTGGAGCATTTTGGCAGTTTTTGAGTTTTTTTCGTTTTTCGATCGGAACAGTAAAATTTTGGACTGTTAGCTATCGTCCTGTGTTTGAGGACTCCGATTGAAAATCTAACTGCATATTATGTGTCCTGGTGCCATTCTAAGCCACTCATGAAATTTTCATCGAATTCCGATAACGTTTTCGAAATTTTGCAGTTCCGGGGCGTATCCGGGTTTTGACCAAGCGAGAAGTCATTGGGAGAGTTGACTTGGTCAAAGTGGGCCCATGACTTGGTCAACCCTTTTTGTCTTTTTGTGTGGTTGGGTTGACCTAAGTCAAATCCCACTTAAAACCCTTAATCCTCACCTAATCTAGCCCTTAATCTTGATTAGCCCTAATTTTAAGTGAGTTGACTATTTAAAGAAAGCTAAAAAAATGGTTGCCACTATTCATCATCTTCCTCTTTTGCTTTCTCTCTCCCCCTCTCTCAAAAACAAGCTTTTGAGCCCCTTGGAGTGCCCAAAGCTTAAAACCTAAAGCATAGAAAGTGTAGATCGGGTCCCGATCTACACCCCGGTGCTTTCAAATCCGGATTCCGGCGTGTCTAGCCTTTCCGTCCGCCCTCTCTTCTCCTCAGATCCGAGCCAAATCGGAGGTGGGATTAGGTCTTGGTGGTGGAGACCTTTGGGGAAGCTTTTCGGTGAGAAAGGAGCTTCCGGTTCCCTTCCTTTCCTCCTCTTCCTTTGGGTAAGCTCTCCTTCCTTGTTTTTCTTGTTTAGATGCTTGTTAGGAGGGTGGGTTTGCGTGGTAGTGGCTGTCGGAGGTGGTTGGGGGTGGTCGGAGGCCATGGGTGGCCGGTGGTTGGTGGTGGAGGTGCTCGGACAGGTTGGTTGGTGGTCTCGGGCAGCAGGCAGCACAGGCAGCGCAGCAGGCAGGCGCAGCTGGACGTGCGCGCGGGCGTGCGCTCGGGTGGCGCAGGCGCGGGGGTGCTGGGCGTGCTGGGCGCTGGGCGTGCTGGGCATGCTGGTCGAGCGGGCATGCGCTGGGCGCACGTGCTGGGGGTGCTGGTCAAGCGGGCGTGTGCTGGGCGCGCGTGCTGGGTGTTGGGCACGGGTGTGCTGGGCTCTGGCGATGGGGCGATGGGGCCGCTGCGTGCAGGGCGTCGTGCGGGGTGCGCGCGGAGCGCTGCGCCGGGGCACAGGCGCGCTGTGCGCGCGCGGCGAGTCGGTGGAGCGCTGGGCGGGCCGGTAGTGCGCGCGGGGTGCGCGCGGAGCGCGGCAAGGCAGCGGAGGTGCGCGCGGGGTGAGGCGCTGGGCGCGGGGCGTGTTGTTATATATGTGTCACTTTTTTGGCCTATTGGCAATCATTGGAGCATTTTTGCAGTTTAAAATTTTTAGGGTTTTTCGATCGGAACCGCATAATTTCAGACTGTTAGCTATCGTCTGAGCTAGAGGACTCCGATTGAAAATCTAACTGCATATTATGTGTCCTGGTGCCATTTTAAGCCACTCATGAAAATTTCATCGAATTCTGGCATCGTTTGCAAAAATTTCACAGTTCCGGGGCGTATCCGGGTTTTTAAGTCGCGCTCTACTTAAAAGGAATCAAAAATATCTCGTCACTATTCATCATCTTCCCGACTGCTCTCTCTCTCTCCTCTCCTCCGATTTTCTTCCGTTCGAGCCCCTTACACCCCTCAAAACCAAAAACCTAAAGCACGGGAAGTGTAGATCGGGTCCCGATCTACGCTCCGGTGTCTTCAAATTCGAATTCCGACGATCCTAGCCTCCCCGACCTCCCTTCTCTCTCCTCTGTTTCGAGCCAAATCAAGGGCCGTGATAGATCGGGGCGTGAGAAGGCTTGTGGGAAGGGTTTCGGCGCGTGGAGATCCACCGGACGCCTCCTCCTCCCCTCGGTAAGCCTCCTTTCCCTCTTATTTCTTGTCTAGATGATTGCTAGGGGAGGGTTTTGTGTTTGGGAGGTGGTTGGAGGCGGTGGGGGTCGTCGGAGGGTGGTCGGAGGTGGTTGGAGGTGGTCGGGGCAGTGGGAGGGGTGGTTGGAGGCGCTCGGCAGGCTGGGGGACTGTCCCGGGCAGCAGGGAGCAGCGGCAGCGGCCAGGCAGCGCGCAGGCCGGGCGCGCGCGGGCATGCGCGCGTGCGTGCGCGGGTGTGCGTGCGCGCGGCGTGTGCGTGGGTGTGCGCGGGTCTGGTGCGTGGGGCTGGTCGTGCTGGGCGCGCTGGACGGGCGGCAGCGCTGATTCGTGGGCTGGGGGCCTCAGGCAGCACAGGCAACGAGCAGGAGCCGGCTGGGCGTGCGCGCGGGCGTGCGCTCGGGGGAGCTGGTCGCGGCGGTGCGAGGCGTGCGAGCTGCTCGGGTGGTGCTGTGCGCGAGGGGCTGATGGCGAGCTGGTCTGGGCGCGCGCGGAGGTGCTGGCCGAGGTGCTGGACGCGCGAGGTGCGCGCGGAGGTGCTGGCGGAGGTGCTGGACGCGCGAGGTGCTGGCGGAGGTGCTGGCCGAGGTGCTGAGCGGAGCGCTCGGGTGCTGGGGCGCGCGCGGAGGAGGCGCGGGGCGAGGAGCCGTGCGCGAGGCGTGCGCGGGGCGCGGCGGAGCGGCGGAGGTGCGCGCGGGGCGAGGAGCGTGCGCACGGCGTGCGGGGCGCGTGCGGGCTGCCGCGGCTGGGCTCGGTGGACGCGCGGGGCCCCGGGCGGTGCGCGGAGTGCGCGGGCTGAGGCGCGGCGGCGCGTCCGGGCGGTCGGGTGGCCGTGCGGGTGGTGGCCGGCCGTGCGGTGGTTGCCGGGGGGGTGTTGGGTGTTTGTTTGTGTGTGTTATGTATTTTTGGGATAATTGTGGATTTATTCTAACCAGTTAATACCTTGTCTTGCAGATCTCGACGGACGGTCGCGCGTCGACCCGATTCCCGGTGAGTGGGACAACCCAACCCAGTGTGGGAGGCGCTACATGCTTTGGGCGTGTACCGTCCTCCCCTGGGGCTTATAGTTAATATTAACTGCTTGATGTAATCCATGTATGCATGATGTGTGTGTAGAATTGCATGCCACCCTAGATTGTGTGATAGGGACTTGCACCCTTAGGATTGTGCATGAGCCATGCATCCTGCCTCCTCGCTATCATGCTAGGAAAGCCCGACCTGTGCATGCGTCCTATTAGTTTGGTTTATTTATTCAAATGCTAGCATAAATGAGGATAGCATGTTTTAGTCAATATTATAGGGAGGGGCCTTGCGAGGTCAACATTGAGACCCGGGTCAGGGTACTCCGTGTTCCTTGTGTGGTTGTCGGGACGTCCTGTATCGGGACCTCAGGTTACCCTCCCGGTTCTATTGCACCCCTGTATTATGATTAATAAATGCATGTTCCCCGCATACTGGTTATGCGCGCTGGTGGAATTCTGAGGAATTCAAGACATTAGGATTGTAGAGATGTGCTGTCAGCGGATCCGAGTGGATCATATGCGATGGATAGGCTGTTCTGTTCCCCTCGTCGGATCCGTGTAGAGACTACCTCGGCGTTAGACAGGTTGTCCCGTGCAGGGGCTCCCACTAGTAGGCGCCTCCTGACTTGGAAGGACTGCGCTGAACATGGGAGTGGCCAAACAACCGCGGAGTGAGGAGAGACTATCGGTGGACCAAGGGTAACCAACAGCCTAGTCAGTCCCAAGAGCCTAGGTCACCTGTTGAGAGGTGAGGGTGAGGGTATGGTGGGCCGGCGATGCGACGACCCACAGGATTATGAATGGATGTTTATCAACCCGCTAAGTCCCAACATCCTAGGTCACCTGTTGAGGGTGAGGGTGAGGGTGAGGGTGAGGGTATGGAGTTCGGCGATGAACGAACCCCCAGATGGTGATATTATGCCACTTGTGGCTTATGAATTGATTAAATGTGGTTAATATGAACTGTATGCATGGGTTGTGCTATTCACTGAGCGTGTGGCTCACCCCTCGCATATTGCCTTTTCAGTGATCTCTGAGGGAGGAGCTTCCCGAGCGACTACACCGGCAGAGGGCAGCGCCGCGTCCCACGAGTTTTGAGGCCATCAACACCCTTCTTTCTGTTGTACGTATATGTTCTGTGCTTGGGCACTTAGTTGGATTATATTTGGATTTTGTTGTGTATATTTATGACATGTTGGCTCTCACAGGACTTATGATTATGTATCGAGTCTGTAGTATGTTTTTGACTACAGACTCAGTCTTTTAGCTTCCGCATTCGGTGTATATATTATGTCAGCCCTGTTTTTATCTGTGTGTCATTTTAGTGATTGTTTGTGGTTTATTATTGATTCCTGTCACTGATATCATATATACACTTGCCGCGTCCCGGGGACGGCCGCCCTGGGGCGTGACACGTGTGGTGTGCGCGCGGGCCAACGCGGGGCGTGCGGGGT
This sequence comes from Acorus gramineus, assembly GCA_030737835.1. Lineage (NCBI taxonomy): Eukaryota > Viridiplantae > Streptophyta > Magnoliopsida > Acorales > Acoraceae > Acorus > Acorus gramineus. Next base: position 1,063,160 of record JAUJYN010000039.1, on the reverse strand, counting down.
GCGCGCGGGCTGCTGCGATGGGGCGCAGTGGTCGCGCGGTGCACCCAGGTGGCTCGGCAGCACGTCCATGCGTGCGGGCAGGGGCCGGCGGTGCGCCTGGGTGCGCGGGCTGAGGCGCGGCGGTGCATCCGGGGGCGGGTGGCCGTGCGGGTGGTTGCCGGGGGTGCGGGAGTGAGTCGGGGTGCTCGGGCTAGCGTGCGTACGGGCCGTATGCACGTTTGCCCGAGTGTTGGGTGTTTATTTGTATGTTGTTGTGTATTTTGTGGTATTTGTGGATTTTTACTCACCAAGTTGATACCCTGTCTTGCAGATCTTGACGGACGGTCGCGCGACGACCCGACTTCCGGTGAGTGGGACAACCCAACCCAGTTGGGAGGTGCTACATGCACTTGGGCGTGTACCGTCCTCCCTTGGGGCACATAGTTAATATTAACTATTATATTGAAATCCATGTAAGAATGATTGATGTGTAGAATGCATGCCACCCTAGACTTGTATGTTAAGGACTTGCACCCTTAGGATTTATGCATGGGCCGTGCATCCTGTCACCTCGTTATCATGCTAGGAAAGCCCCGACCTATGCATGCGTCCTACTAGTTTGATTTATTTAATTAAATGCAAGCTTGTGATCTTATTAGCATGCTTTGGGGAATATAAGGGGGCCTTGCGAGGTTAACATTGAGACCCGGGTTAGGGTACTCCGTGTTCCTTGTTTGGTTGGCGGGATGTCTTACATCGGGATCTCAGGTTGCCCTCCCAAGGTCTCTTTTCCTCCTTTTCTGTCTTATGTATTCCCCGCATCCTGGTTATGCGCGCTGGTGGAATTCTGAAGAATTCAAGACATTAGAGTTGTAGAGATGTGATGTCAGCGGATCCGAGTGGATCATATGCGATGGATAGGCTGTTCTGTTCCCTTCGTTGGATCCGTGTAGAGACTACCTCAGCGTTAGAAAGGTTGTCCCGTGCAGGGGCTCCCATCAGTAGGCACCTCCTGATTTGGTAGATGGACTGTGCCGAATGTGGGAGTGGCCAAACGACCTACGGAGTGGGGAGAGACTATCGGTGGACCAAGGGTGACCAACAGTCTAGTTAGTCCCAAGAGCCTATGTCACCTATTGAGGGGTGAGGGTGAGGGTATGGTGGGCCGGCGATGTGGCGACCCACTGGATTGTGTAAGGATGATTATCAGCCTATTAAGTCTTAACATCCTTTGTCACCTATTGAGGGGTGAGGGTGAGGGTGAGGGTATGGTGGTTCGGCGATGTAACGAACCCCCGGATTTGTGTTGTTTATGCCACTTAGAGGCCATTGACTTGATTAAATGTGGTTAATATAAACTGTATGCATGGGTTGTGCTATTCACTGAGCGTGTGGCTCACCCCTCGCATAATTATTTTCCCCAGTGATTACCGAGGCGGACTTGAAGGAGGAGCTTCCCGAGCGACTACACCAGTAGCGGAGTAGCGCCACGTCCCTCGAGTTTTGAGGCCATCAGCATCCTTCTCTTTCATTGTATGTATATATTTCTGTGCTTGGGCACCTAGTATGGATTGTATTTGGATGTATTGTGGATATATTGGCTCTCACAGGACGTATGATTATGTATCGAGTCTGTAAAGTGTTGTTGATTTACAGATTCAGTCTTTTTAGCTTCCGCATTTTGGTGTATATATCATGTCAGCCTCTTTATAGTCTGTGTTGTCTTTTTAGCTGTTGTTATGGTATATTATTGATCTCTTGTATTGACTGCTGATATCATGTATACCCTTGCCGCGTCCCGGGGACGGCCGCCCTGGGGCATGACAGTTATATATTAAGTGAATCTAAAAATCTCCCCCACTATTCATCATCTTCTCAAATGAGTTTTCTCTCTCCCCCTCTCTCCTTTTCTTGGTTTTGAGCCACCTAGAGTACTTTAAATCGAAAACCCAAAACATAGAAAGGTTAGATCCGGTCCCGATCTATCCCCCGGTGTTCTCGGATTCGAGTTCCGACAAGTTTGGCCCCCTCTAACCCCCTCTATTCTCCCCTGTTTTCAGCCCCTTTTGAGGTAGGAGGAGGTCTTGGTGGTGGAGATCCGTTGGGAGGCGTTTCGGTGCACGAAGATCCTCCGGTTCCCTTCCTTTCCTCTCCTTTCCTTGGGTAAGGGTTCTTTCCTTTTTTTTCATGTTTAGATGCATGTTAGGAGGGTGGGGTTGAGTGTGGAGGGCGGCTGGTGGCTGTCGGTGGTGGTTGGGGGCGGTCAGAGGCCATTGGTGGCCGGTGGGTGGTGGTAGAGGTGCTCGGGCAGGGTGGTTGTCTGTCCCGGGCAGGTTGGCAGCACAGGCAGCAAGCAGAGCAGCAGGCGTGCAGTGGCAGGGCGCGCGCGCGTGTGCGCGCGGACGTGTGCGTGGGCGTGCGTTCGGGTGGCGCAGGCGCGGGTGTGCTGGGCGTGCTGGGCGCTGGACGTGCTGGGCGTGCTGGGCGCTGGGCGTGCTGGGCGCTGGGCGTGCTGGGGGTGCTGGGCGAGTTGGTGATGTGAGCGGTGGTGTGCGCGGGGTGCGCGGCAAGGCGAGCGGTGGTGTGCGCGGGGTGCGCGGCGAGGCGAGCGGTGGTGCGCGCGGGGTGTGCGCGCGGGGTGTGCGCGCGCGGCGAGGCGAGCGGTGGTGCGCGCGGGGTGCGCGCGGGGCGAGGCGTTGGGCGCGGGGCGTGCTGTGTGCGCGCGGGCGGCTGCGTTGGGGCGCAGTGAGCGCGCGGTGCACCCGGGGAGCTCGGCGGGGCGTCCTGGCGTGCGGGTAGGGGCTCGGCAGGGCGCCTGGGTGCGCGGGCTGGGGCGCGGCTGTGCCTCCGGAGGCGGGTGGCCGTGCGGGTGGTTGCCGGGGGTGCGGGAGTGAGTCGGGGTGCTCGGGCTAGCGTGCGTACGGGCCGTATGTACGTTTACCCGAGTGTTGGGTATTTTTAGAGTATTTTGTGTATTTTGTGGTATTTGTGGATTTTACTCACTAAGTTGATACCCTGTCTTGCAGATCTTGACGGACGGTCGCGCGACGACCCGACTACCTGTGAGTGGGACAATCCAACCCAGTTGGGAGGCGCTATATGCACTTGGGCGTATACCGTCCTCCCCTGGGGCACCATAGATTAGTATTAACCTGTTTAATATGTAATCCATGCAAGCATGATTGATATGTAGTATGCATGCTACCCTAGACTGAGTATGTTAGGGACTTGCACCCTTAGGTTGTGTAAGAGCCATGCATCTTGTCACCTTGTTATCATGCTAGGAAAGCCCCGGCCTTTGTATGCGTCCTAATAGTTTAATTTGTTAAATTAAATGCAACTGGTAATATTATTGCATGCCTTAGGGAATATTAAGGGGTCTTGCGAGGTCAACATTGAGACCCGGGCTAGGGTGCTCTGTGTTCCTTGTTTGGTTGTCGGGATGTCCTATATCGGGACCTCATGGTGCCCTCCCAAGGTTTCTTTTCCCGTCTATATTAATGCATGTTCCCCGCATCTTGGTTATGCGCCCTGGAGGAATTCGGATGAATTTATGACACTAGAGTTGTAGAGATGTGTAGTCAGTGGATCCGAGTGGATCATATGCGTGTGGGTAGGCTGTTTCTCTTCCCTTCGTTGGATCCGTGTAGGAACTCCTCAGCGTTAGACAGGCTATCCTGACAGAGGGCTCCCATCAGTAGGCACCTCCTGATCTTGGTTTCGGACTGTGCTGAATGTGGGAGTTGTTATATATGTGTCACTTTTAACCTGCTGGTAACCGTTGGAGCGTTCTGGCAGTTTTTCATTTTTTTCGGTTTTCGATCGGAACCGCTAATTTTTGGACTGTTAGCTATCGTCCTGAGTTAGAGGACTCCGATTGGAAATCTAACTGCATATTTGGTGTCCTGGTGCCATTTTAGGCCTCTCACAAAAATTTCATCGAATTCCGGCAACGTTTCCGGAATTTCACAGTTCCGGGGCGTATCCGGGTTTTAAGTGAGTTGACTTTATATAAATGAAATCTAAAAAGGTTGTGCACTATTCATCTTCTTCCCAAATGAGCTCCCTCTCTCCCCTTCTCCATTTTTCTTGGTTTTGAGCCCCTTGGAGGGCTTGAACCTTAAAACCCAAATCATAGAAAGGGTAGATCGGGTCCCGATCTACACCCCGGTGGTTTCAAATTCGAATTCCGGCGAGTTTTGCCCCTCCATCCCCCCTCTTTTCTTCCCTGATTTGGGCCATTTCGAAGGCCGAGAGAGATCCGGGCGTTGGAAGCCTTTTGGGAGAGGTTTCGGTGCGCGGAGAGCAACCGGACTTCCCTTCCTCCCCTTGGTAAGCCTCTTTTCCTCTCTTTTCTTGTATAGATGTATGTTAGGAGGTGGGTATGAGGTTGGGAGGCGGTCGGCGGCGGTGGGTGGCCGTCGGAGGGCTGTGGGTGGTGGTCGGAGGCCTTGGGGTGGCCGGTGGTGGGTGGTAGGGGAGCTCGGGCTGGAAGGTGGCAGCCCTGGGCAGCAGGCAGCACAGGCAGCGCCCAGGCAGGCGTAGCAGGCGTGCAGAGGCAGGGCGCGCTCGCGCGTGCGCGCGGATGTGCGCGCGGGCGTGCGCTCGGGTTGGCACTGGGCGTGCTTGGTGCTGGGCGTACGGGGATAGCTCGAGTAGGATGGCTGGGCTGTGCGCGGTGGCAGGCCGGGCTGGCAGGCTGGGCGCGCAGGCGTGCAGGGCAGGCGGTACTCGGGCATCAGGAGGGCAGTGGCCGGGCGTGCAGGCGAGTGGTGCTCGGGCCACTCGACGATGCGCGCAGGCAGGCAACGTGGGCAACAGCGCGGGCAGGCTGGCAGGCGCGTTGGGCGCGTGCTGGCAGGCACGTTGGGCGCGTGCTGCCAGGCGCGCTGGGCAAGTGTTGCGCGGGCGTGCGCGTGGGCGCTGGGTGAGGGTCCCGGGTGCTGGGTGCTGAGCGCTGGGAGCTGGTCGCGGATGCCGGGTGTGCTGGGCGAGGGTGCTGAGCGCTGGGCGCAGGGGCGCTGGGCACCGCAGAGGTGCATGCGCGCGGGGCGGTGGGCAGAGGCACTGGCGTGCGCGTGGTGAGGAGAGCAGTGGGTGCGAGGCTGGTGGCGCTCGCGGAGTGCGCGCGGAGCGGGGCTGGTGGTGCGCGCGGGGTGCGCGAGGGGTGAGGCGCTGGGCGCGCGGGGTGTGCGGTGTGCTCGCGTGGTGCGCGCGGGGACGTGCGGGGTGCGCGTGGGCTGCTGCGGCGGGGCGCAGTGGGCGCGCGGCGCACCGGGTGGCTCGGCTGCGGGTCCAGGCGTGCGGGCAGGGGCCCGGCGGTGCGCCTGGGTACGCGGGCTGAGGTGCGGCGGCGCATCCGGGGCGGGTGGCCGTGCGGGTGGTTGCCGTGGGTTCGGGAGTGAGTCGGAGTGCTCGGGCTAACGTGCGTACGGGCCGTATGTACGTTTGCCCGAGTGTTGGGTTCTTTTGGAGTATTTTGTGAGTATTTTGATGTATTTGTGTATTTAACTCACCGTATAAATGTCTGTCTTGCAGATCTTGACCGACGGTCGCGTGACGACCCGGTTTCCGGTGAGTGGGACAATCCAACCCAGTAGAAAGATGTTACACGCATTTGGGCGTATACCGACCTCTCTTGGGGCACCATGGATTTATATTAACCTGTTGTAATGTGTATTCTATGCGAGCATGATTTAAATGTAGAATGCATGCTACCCTAGACTTTGTATGTTAGGGACTTGCACCCTTAAGATATTTGTATGAGCCATGCATCATGTCCCCCGGTTCTCATGCTAGGAAGCCTCGGCCTATGCATGTGTCCTACTAGTTTATTTATTTAATTAAATGCTAGTGTATGATAAATTGCATGCCTTAGATAATATTATAGGGAGGAGCCTTGCGAGGTCAACACTGAGACCCGGGTTAGGGTACTCCGTGTTCCTTGTTTGGTTGTCGGGGTGTCCTGTATCGGGAACTCATGCTGCCCTCCCAAGGTTTCTTGTCCCAATAATATTATAAGAAATGTTATACCAAATTATATGATAATTAGCATATTTAGTGAATATTATAGGGGAGGGGCCTTGCGAGGACAGCGGTGAGACCCGGGCTAGGGTACTCCGTGTTCCTTGTTTGGTTGTCGGGGTGTCCTATATCGGGAACTCACGCTGCCCTCCCAAGTTCCTTTCCCCCAGTAATATTCCACCCTTGCTAATTATTGTGTATGTTCCCCGCATCTTGGTTATGCGCCCTGGAGGAATTCTGAGGAATTCAGGACATTAGAGTTGTAGAGATGCGTTGTCGGCGGATCCGAGTGGATCATATGCGTATGGATAGGCTGTTCTGTCCCCTTCGTTGGATCCGGTAGAGGCTGCCCCAGCGTTAGAAAGGCCGTCCCTTCCAAGGGTTCCCATCAGTAGGCGCCTCCCGATATTTGTGATGGACTGTGCTAAAGTTGTGGGTGAGGGCTCCCATCAGTAGGTGCCTCCCGATATTTGTGACGGACTGTGCTAAAGTTGTGGGTGAAAGCCAAGCGGCCTACGGAGTGGAGGAGAGACTATCGGTGGACCAAGGGTGACCAACAGCCTAGTCAGTCCCAAAATCCTATGTCACCCGTGGTAGGGTGAGGGTGAGGGTGTAGTGGGTTGGCGATGAGCGACCCACTGGAGTTGTGATTGGATGATTATCAGTCCCAAAATCCTATGTCACCCATTGAAGGGTGAGGATGAGGGTGTTGTGGGTTGGCGATTGAGCGACCCACTAGTTTGTGTATTTGTTACCATTTTGTGGTTGTTAATAAGAGATTGTGGATTATTAAGATCTGAATTGTGGTCGATATTGTCTGTGATGCATGGGTTGTGCTGTTCACTGAGCGTGTGGCTCACCCCTCGCATATGTTTTTCCCCAGTTGCCACTGAGCCTGAGCTGGAGCCGGAGCAGCAGTTGGAGCCTTCCGAGGGATTCCTTCAGTAGCGGAGCAGCGCTACGTTCCGCGAGTGCCAGAGGCTATCAGCATCCCTTCTTGACTGTATGTATTTTATTTCCGTGCTTGGAACGCGTTTGTATATATTCAGTTGTATTTGTGTATATTGGCTCTCACAGGACAGATGATTGAGTATCGAGTCTGTAGTATGTTTATTTACAGATTCAGTCTTTTGCTTCCGCATTTGGTGTATATATCATGTCAGCCTCTTTGTTGTCTGTGTGTCATTCTGGTTCCTTGTGTATGATATATTATTGACCTCCTGTATAAATTCTGATATTTTATATACACTTGCCGCGTCCCGGGGACGGCCGCCCTATGGCGTGACACAAGCTACGGTGTGGAGGAGAGGCTATCGGTGGACCAAGGATGATTAACAGTCTAGTCACTCCCAACATCCTATGTCACCTGTTGAGGGGTGAGGGTGAGGGTGTATGGATGTGTATGGATGTGTTTGGATGATTATCAGTCCCAATATCCTATGTCACCTATTGAGGGGTGAGGGTGAGGGTGTATGATTGTGTATGGATGTTTATCAGGCTAGTCAGTCCCAATATCCTATGTCACCATATTGAGGGGTGAGGGTGAGGGTGTAGTGGGTTGGCGATAGCGACCCCCTGGCCTGTATAGCTGTTGCCATTTTGTGGTTTTTAATAATGAGATTGTGGATTAATAAGATCTGGTGGTTAATATATATTGTGATGCATGGGTTGTGTTGTTCACTGAGCGTGTGGCTCACCCCTCGCATAATATTTTCTCCAGTGTCATCTGAGTCGGATCTGGAGGAAGAGCTCCCCGAGGGACTTCATCAGTAGCGGAGTAGCGCAACGTCCCGCGAGTATCAGAGGCTATCAGCATCCCTTGTGATTGTATGTATTTATTCCGTGCTTGGGCACGCGTCTGTGTATTGTATTTGGATGTCTTTGTATATATTGGCTCTCACAGGACAGTTGATTATGTATCGAATCTGTAATATGTTTTGGATTACAGATTTAGTCTTTTAGCTTCCGCTTTTGGTGTATATATTATGTCAGCCCTGCTTTTGCTGTCTGTGTGTCATTTTAGCTGTTGTGTGAGTATATTATTGAACTCCTGTTACTGATATCATATATACACTTGCCGCGTCCCGGGGTCGGCCGGCCCTGGGGCGTGACAGATAGTCTCTCCTCTACTCTGTAGGCCGCCTGGTCCACTCCCACAATTCAGCACAGTCCGAACCCAAATCAGGAGGTGCCTACTGATAGGAGCCCTCTGTCAGGAAGGCCTGTCTAACGCTGGGGCAGTCTCTATACGGATCCAACGAAGGGAAAAGAAACAGCCTATCCACACGCATACGATCCACTCGGATCCGCCAACACTGATCTCAACTTATAAATGTCATGAATTCTTCAGAATTCCTCCAGGGCGCATAACTAAGATGCGGAGAGACACATATTATAATATTATTGGGAAAAGAAACCTTGGGAGGGCACCGTGAGGTCCCGATATAGGATATCCCGACAACCAAACAAGGAACACGGAGTACCCTAGCCCGGGTCTCAATGCTGACCTCGCAAGGCCCCTTATGATATTCCCTAAGGCATGCTAAAATACCATAAGTTCGCATTTAATTTAATAAATTAAACTAATAGGACACATGCATAGGTCGAGGCTTTCCTAGCATGAAAACATGGTGACAGGATGCATGGCTCTTACACATATCCTAAGGGTGCAAGTCCCTAATATACAAGGTCTAGGGTGGCATGCATACTACATACTAATCATGCTTGCATAGATTACATATTATACAAGTTAATATTAAACTATGGTGCCCCAGGGGAGGACGGTATACGCCCAAGTGCATATAGCGCCTCCTTACTGGGTTGGATTGTCCCACTCACCAATACCCGGGTCGTCGCGTGACCGTCCGTCAAGATCTGCAAGACAGGGTAATCAACTCGGTGAGTAAAATACACAATACATATACCAAAAATACACTAAAAATACCCAACACTCGGACAAACGTACATACGGCCCGTACGCACGCGAGTCCGAGCACCCCGACTCACCCGAACCCCCGGGCAGCCGTACGCACGGCCACCCGCCCCGGGCGCACAGCCGCGCCCCAGCCCGCGCGCCCAGACGCACTGCCAAGCCCCCTGCCCGCATGCCCAGACACGCTGCCGAGCCCAGCCTGCACACCCAGACCCGCCGCACGCTCGCGCGTGCCCGCGCGCACCGCGCGTCCAGCCCCGGGTGCACCCGCGCGCACTGTGCCCCAGCGCAGTGCCCCGCACGCACACCTGCCCGCACTGCGCCCCAGCGCACTGCCCCGCACGCACTCCCCGCTCGCCTCACAGCGCGCACTGCGCCTCTGCGCAGCGCTCCGCGCGCACGCCTCCGCACGGCGCCCAGCGTGCAGCACCCGCACGCGGCCCCCGCGCACACAGCACGCACTGCGCCTCTGCGCAGCGCTCCTCACACGCGCCCCCGCACGGCGCCCAGCGCGCAGCACCCGCACACCACCCGCTCAACCCGCGTACTGCGCCCCCTGCGCAACACCCGCGCGCATGCCCTGCCAGCTTGCCCGACAGCGTGCCTGCCAGCCTGCTCTGCCTGCCTACCTGCCCCCGCGCGCAGGCCGGATGAGCCCGCACTGCCCGAGCCGGCTCTACCACCCCAACCGCCACCAACAGCCACCGCCAGCCACCACAACCACCCCGAAAGCCATGCATACTCAAAAACACCTCCTAATCAAGCATCTAAACAAGGAAAGGAAGGAAAGAAACTCACCCAAGGAGAGGAAGGAAAGGGGAGGAAGAACGGGTGCTCTTCGCGCACCGATTTGCCACCACCAAGACCACCACCACCAAGCTCCCAACTCAGCCTAAGAGGGGCTGAAAACAGAGGAAAAAGGAGGCCATAAGAGGAGGAAAAACAAAAGGAAATGAAGATCCAAGACCACCGGAAGATAGATCGGGTCCTCACCTTCCTTTTCTCCTTCTAGGGTTTTTCAATCCAACACCCCTAGCTAGATCATAAAGGGGATTTAAAGAGAGGGAGAGAGAGAGAGATTTTTGGAGAAGATGATGAATAGGAGGGGCTGTTTGTAGTCGTGGGATTTTATTATGCACACACCCACACCACACACACTCACACCACTTAACTTAGGGCTAAAATAATTAGGTTTAGGCTAGGTTAGATTAGGTTTAGGTGGGATTTGACCCTAGTCAACCCAACCAAACTAAAATCCAAGACCTTTTGACCAAGTCAAAGGTCAACTTTGACCAAGTCAAGTCTCCCAATGACTTCTCGCTCGGTCAAAACCCGGATACGCTTCGGAACTGCGAAATTCTAAAACGTTACCGGAATTCGATGAAATTTTCGTGAGTGGCTTGGAATGGCACCAGGACACATAATATGCAGTTAGATTTTCAATCGGAGTCCTCAAACTCAGGATGATAGCTAACAGTCCAAAATTTTAGCGGTTCCGATCGAAAAATGAAAAAACTGAAAAACTGCCAGAATGCTCCAATGGTTACCAGAAGGTAAAAAGTGACACATATATAACAGAACAGGTGGCTTAAGCATATCTATAGTGAAGGAGTCGTACCTCGGCTAAACCATTTAAAAGTCATAATACCTTTTTCTGATCAGGTACAGGTTTGCCAATGGCATTAAGTTGATCAGATATAGATTTAAATTCCCTAATGTAGTCATTGACTGAAGTAGACTCCTTTTTCTTCTCTTGAAGCTTAAGGAATAATTCAAATTCACGAGCCTGAGAATCTTGTGAATAAGTATTAGATAACGCCTTCCAAACATCAAGGGATGTGGTAAGACCAACAATAGTCCCAAGAGCTTCTTCGGAAATAGTAGCTGTGATCCAGGCTTTGACCATCCTATCTGTACATGTCCATGCCACCATCTGGATTGTTGACAATGTTGATCACACCTAAAGGTGTTGATGTGTCTCCTGTGATGAAACCAAGTAGATCTTGACTTTCAATCAAAAATAGTACTTGTGTTTTCCACAAGAGAAAGTTTGATGACGTAAGTTTCAAGGATACAAAATTTACAACATTGAGATTTGCAGGATATGGGTATTTTGGATGGGATATTACAGCCATTTTGAGTGATTCTCTCTTTTTGTTGGGCTCATGTGATGAGGGGTAGGGCTTCTGGAATGAAAAAAAAAAACAGAGAGGATGTGGACTTTGTGGATGGGTGGATGTGTTCGAGTGACTCACTCTTTTTTTATTTTTTTGGTTAATCTTGCTCTGAACCATGTAGAAAATCTAAATATAAGATAAATATAAAATAATATAGAGAACAAGAGAGAAGGGAGAGAAACACAAATATATGAAAAGACTACATCTTAAATAATCTGGAACCCTATTTATAGATAGGATGACTTAAGTTTGAATAGAGTCAAATCTCAACAAAGTTTGTTCATTAAACCATTCAGTTGAGATTTGATCTTACAACCCAGTCAAACTCTTATTCTTAATACCCCTGTGGCTGACCTTACGGTCAAGCTAGGAAAGCTACCTCTGCTTGTTTGCTGTGGTTCCATGAAAAATTCTTTTGAATAATCGCCAACAAACAGATGAGTAAATTGGCGCCAAAACTCGAACCCAAGACCTACCCTTAACATAGATAAGCCTTGAATCGTTGTGCTATGGCCACCGGGGACTTAAACAAATGGGATTGTGTGTAACACACTCAATATATGTCGTATACATTGTAATGACTCTGATTGAAAAAAAATACCATAAAGCATAGCTAAATGTACCTCACTGTTGAAATACATATACTAGATCTGCATTTGTTCGCCTTTGTAACACCTAATTAACAACAAACACACCAAACACCAAATGCATGATATAATAAAAAAGCTAAGCCCATGTTTGGATACAAAATAAGATTTATTCCAAGGAATACAGTTATACCAGTATAAGTGGGTATAGCAGTAGAATAAGTAATTTTATGTGGACTTTGTGATAAGGGTTAGGGCTTCTGGGATGAAAAAAAAATGGAGAGGATGTGGACTTTGTGGATGGGTGGATGTGTTCGGGTGACTCACTCTTTTTTATTTTTTTTTGTTAACCTTGCTCTGATACTATGTAGAAAATCTAAATATAAGATAAATATAAAATAATATAGAGAACAAGAGAGAAGGGAGAGAAACACAAATATATGAAAAGACTACATCTTCAATAATCTGGATAATGGAAAGAGATTACATGGACCCTATTTATAGATAGGATGACTTAAATTTTGATAGAGTCAAATCTCAACAGAGTTTGTTAATTAAATCATTAGTTGAGATTTGATCTTACAACCCAGTCAAACTCTTATTCTTAATATCCATGTGGTTGACCTTACAATCAAGCTAAAAAAATTACCTCTGCCTGTTTGCTCTGGTTCCACGGAAAATTCTTTTGAATAATCGCCAACAAACAGATAGGTAAGTCAGCGCCAAAGCTCAAACCCAAGACCTTCCCTTAACATAGGTAAGCCCTGAACCGTTGTGCTATGGCCATCGGGGACTTAAACAAATGGGATTGTGTGTAACACGCTCAATATATGTTGTACATTGTAATGACTCTGATTGAAAAAAATACCATAAAGCATAGCTAAATGTACCTCACTGTTGAAATACATATACTAAATCTGCATTTGTTTGCCATTGTAACACCTAATTAACAACAAACACACCAAACACCAAATGCATGATATAATAAAAAAGCTAATCACATGTTTGGATACAAAAAAAGATTTATTCCTGGGTATACAGTTATACCAGTATAAGTGGATGGGTTGTGCCGTTCATTGAGCGTGTGGCTCACCCCTCGCATAATATTTTCTTCAGTGTCATCTGAGTCGGATCTGGAGGAGGAGCTCCCCGAGGGACTTCATCAGTAGCGGAGTAGCGCCACGTCCCGCGAGTTTCAGAGGCTATCAGCATCCCTTGTGCTTGTATGTATTATTTTCCGTGCTTGGGCACGCGTTTGTGTTGTATTTGGATGTCTTTGTATGTATATTGGCTCTCACAGGACATGTGATTATGTATAGAGTTTGTAGTGTGTTTTGATTACAGATTCAGTCTTTAGCTTCCGCATTTGGTGTATATATCATGTCAGCCCTGCTTTTGTTGTCTGTGTGTCATTCTGGTTGCTTGTGTATGATATATTATTGACCTCCTGTGTAGATTCTGATATTTTATATACACTTGCCGCGTACCGGGGACGCCCGGGGCGTGACAAATTGGTGGTATCAGAGCCTGGTCCTGTCAGAGCCAATGGTCTTCTTTCGTAGAGATGAGTCCTAGGATTTTGATATGAGTATTCTGATCCTAGTGTCTGGTTTTCTTAGGATTGCTGATATGTCTCCTCGTGGAGGACGGCGCGGACATGGTCCCTCTCGACCTTTGGAGGTTTCCGGACCTACCGGAGGCGAGGATGCTACTGGAGAGTCCACGGCTGTGAGGCCAGGATCGGCGCAGGAGCCTCCCGCATGGGAACGTGCGTTCGCTCGGTTAGCGGATTTAGTGGAGACTCGGATCAAGGCACTGGAGGCCCAGACCAGAGTGTTGGTAGAGCAGGCGCGGGAGATCCGGGAGCTGAGGGCGGCCCGTGATGCAGTTCCACAGGTCCCCTTGGTAGCAGATCCGTCTGTGGTACCCGAAGTACCCCCAGTCCCCGTGGTGATTCCAGCGGCGAGGGTTCAGGATCCCCTGGCGAGGGAGGTGGGACTAGAGGCTGCAGCGCGGGTGCAGCAGAGTAGCCTCGCAGCCTTTTTGAAGCTCCACCCTCCCGAGTTCTATGGCCAGTTGGCGGATCCCCTTGCCCCAGAGCGATGGTTGATGGAGGTGGAGGTGATCTTCTCGACCATGCTTTGCACCGATCGCCAGCGAGTCCCTCTGGCCACCTTCATGCTGAAGGGTAGCGCTGCCGACTGGTGGGCTACCCGAGTGGTGGACATTCCAGAGGGAGTGGAGCAGCTTTCTTGGGCAGGATTCCGGAGGTATTTCCTGGAGGAGTACTTCCCGTTCTCGGCGCGGCAGATCGTGATGCAGGAGTTTGAGCGGTTGACGCAGGGCTCTATGTTTGTCGCCGATTACTCCACGCGCTTCACGAGGCTATCCAGATTCGCTCCAGCCTTGGTGATGGACGAAGAGGCGCGGTGCCGCCGTTTCGAGCTTGGTCTCTGCAGCGCCATTCGGGTGCATGTCTCCTCCCAGGCTTTCTCGAGGTTCTCGGACTTGGTGTCTCGGGCGAAGACAATCGAGCGAGACCTCGGGATCATCGTAGGGGTTCCGACCCCTTCTGCAGATCAGGGTCCTTCCGGGAGTCGGGACCAGGGGCAGCGCAAGAGGAGGAGGCCCCGTTTCGATCAGTCAGCGGCTGCCTCTCCTCCAGCAGATGCGGTGCCAGTATGGGATCCAGCACCCATTGCGGCAGTGCCCATCCAGTCCAGGCAGCCGGAAAGGCGGCGCTGTTTCCATTGTCAGCGCATCGGGCATATCAGATACAATTGCCCTGATGCTGGCCGACCCCGAGTGCTACCTCAGCAGTGGCAGCCGGCGGGGCGTGCTCCTGCTCCTCTGCCGCAGTTTGTTCAAGGCAGAGTTGCAGCTCTTTCGGCTGAGGAGGCGCAGGTTTCGGGCGTCATGGTTCGAGGTAATGTTCTGTTTCCCTAGCTCCCTATGATTATATGTGTGTTGGTTGCTGTTAAGCATGTGTGTATTATCTCGTTGAGCGGGTAAGGAGTGTGGTTGTTCGAGTTAAAGAGGCCGGGTTGTAGCCGTCCTGGCAGGAGGCTCTCATCCGTAGGTACCGCCGATGCAGTCGGAGGGGTACTGATCGTGGGAGTGTGTCAGGTAGGGGCTAACCCGGAAATGGATTAATGGATGATGTCGCGAGCGTGGAATCGCTCTCCCCTTCGTCGGATCCGCGTAGTACAGCCCCGGCGTTAGACAGGCTCCCGGTCAGAGGACCAGGCGAGCTACGGAGCGGGGAGAGGCTACCGGTGGACCAGGGGTAGAGAGCAGTCTAAGTCTCTCCCAAAGTCCCAATATGTCTCCTGATGGGAGTGAGGGTGTGGATGAGACAAAGACGCGTCGCCTCGTGACCCAATTGCTGTTCGACCATTCCCACAGAGGTTGGGTCCGGTCTTGAGATGGATGTTGAAGGATATCGTGGGTGATCATCTAGATGTAGATGATCAAGGGGTTAGTGTGTTCTTTAAAATGATGTCTTCTTCTAGTGTTCCTTTCTGGATTAAGGGGCCTTGTGAGGTCGCGTTGGAACCCGGGCTAGGGTACTTCGTGTTCCTTGTTTGGTTGTCGGGGTATCCTATATCGGGATTTCATGGTGCCCTCCCGAGGTTTCTTTTCTCAGGCAAGGGATACCATGGAAGCATCAGATGGATGAAAGATCAAGTGTGAGTTTTGGTTGGTGGTTAAGGCCTTTTGGGCTGAGTGATTTTTGGTAAAGGCATATCTGTGGACCCGGGTAAGACGCTTGCTATGTCGAATTGGCGTAGGCCGTCGAACCCCGCAAGGATTCGGAGCTTCCCGAGTTGGCGGGTTATTGCAGGAAGCTTGACGAGGGACTCTCGAAGATAGCTGTTCCTCTTAACCGCCTTACTTGGAAAGATGTCCGGTTCGAGTGGTCCCCTTCTTGCGAGGAGAGCTTCCTGGAGTTTTATCGGAGGCTCACCTCAGCGCCAATTCTTACCTCTCCGTCTTGGAGTGGTGGGTTCGCAGTTGGATAAAGGTGTGTCCGCGATCCTGCTCACGTCATCCCGTTCGAGCCGCTCGTCTCTGAGCCGGACAGTCATTCGTGGAGCAGTCGATTGAGATCATGGACCGCCGCGTGAGGAGGCTCTGCACCAAGACCGTCCAGTTGGTCGAGGTGCGATGGCAGCACCGTTCCGGTGTCGAGGACACTTAGCAGCTCAAGGATGCCAGGTGTGACGCGTATCCGCATCTTTTCCCCTCCTAGATGTTTTTGCATATTTTGAGGACAAAATTTCCTAAGGGGGGAAGAATGTTATATATGTGTCACTTTTAACCTGCTGGTAACCGTTGGAGCGTTCTGGCGGTTTTTTGTTTTTTTCGGTTTTCGATCGGAACCGCTAATTTTTGGACTGTTAGCTATCGTCCTGAGTTAGAGGACTCCGATTGAAAATCCGACTGCATATTTGGTGTCCTGGTGCCATTTTAGGCCTCTCACGAAAATTTCATTGAATTCCGGTAACGTTTCCAAAATTTCACAGTTCCGGGGCGTATCCGGGTTTTTAAGTCACTTGATATATATAGTGTGATCTAAAAATATCTTGGCACTATTCATCATCCCTACCTTGAGCCCTCTCTCTCCTCTCCTCCGTTTTTCTTCCATTTGAGGCCCTTAGACCCCTCAAAGCTTAAAAGTTAAAACCTAGGAAGTGTAGATCGGGTCCCGATCTACACCCCGGTGGTTTCAAATCCCAATTCCGGCGAGATTTGCCCCTCCGTCCGCCCTCTCTTCGTCCCTGATTTGAGCCATCTCGGTGGTGGAGGTAGATCCGGGCGTTGGAAACCTTTTGGGAGAGGTTTCGGTGCGCGGAGAGCAACCGGATTTCCTTTCCTCCCCTTGGTAAGCCTCTTTTTCCTCTCTTTCTTGCTTAGATGTATGCTAGGAGGGTGGAAATGGGGTTGGGAGGTTGGCGGCGGTGGGTGGCCGTCGGAGGGCTGTGGGAGGTGGTCGGAGGCTGTGGTGGTGGTCGGAGGTGGGTGGAAGAGGAGCTCGGGCTGGCAGGCGTGCAGCTCGGGTGGCGGGCTGCTGTCTCGGGCAGGGCAGCAGCGCAGGGTGGTGCAGGCGCAGTGGCTGGCGCGGATGCGCGCGCGCGTGCGCGCGGGCGTGCGCGCGTGCGTGCGCTCGGGCGGTGCTGGGGGCCAGCAGGGCTGGGCGTGCGGGCGCTCGGCTGGCGCTGGGGGCCAGCAGGGCTGGGCGTGCGCGCTGGGCAGGCTGGCAGGGCTAGCTCGGGTAGGCTGGGAGCAGGTGCACTAGGGTGCCGGGTGCGCGCGCGGGCGTGCGCTCGGGGGGTGCAGGGAGAGGTGTGCGGAGCAGGCTGCTGGGCTGTGCGCGCTGGCAGGCCGGGCGAGCTGGCTGGGCGCGCAGGCGAGCAGGGCAGGGGCGCTCGGGCATCAGGCGGGCAGTGCCCCGGGCGTGCAGGCGAGCGGTGCTCGGGCCACTCGGCGACGCGCGTAGGCAGGCAACGCGGGCAGCAGCGCGGGCAGGCTGGCAGGCGCGCTGGGCGCGTGTTGCGCGAGCGTGTGCGTGGACGCTAGGTGAGGGTCCCGGGTGCTGGGCGCTGGGTCGCGGGTACCGGGTGCTGGCCGAGGGTGCTGGGCGCTGGGCACCGCTGCGGGGCGTTGTGCAGGGTGCGCGCGGGGTGCGCGCGGGGCGAGGCGCTGGGCGCGCGGGGCGTGCGGCGTGCTCGCGTGGTGTGCGCGGGGTGTGCGCGGGGCGCGCGCGGGTGCTGCGCGTGGGGCGCAGGGCACTCGGGCGTGCGGCAGGGAGTGCTGGGCGCTGCGCTGGGGCGCAGTGCAGGCGGGGGTGCGTGCGGGCGCTGCGCGGGAACGCGGTGCGTGCGGGTGCACCCAGGGCCGGACGCGCGGTGCGCACGGGCGTGCGCGTGCGTGCGCCCGGGCGTGCAGTGTGTCTGGGGCTTGCGGGCAGATGCTCGGCAGGCTGTCCGGGCGCGCGGGCCGGGGGCTCGGCGGTGCGCCCGAGGCGGGTGGCCGTGCGTGCGGTTGCCCGGTGGGCTCGGGAGTGAGTCGGGATGCTCGGATACGCGTGCGTACGGGCCGTATGTACGTTTGTCCGAGTGTAAGGTATTTTAGATGTATTTTTGTGTATTTATGTATTGTTCTCACCATATTGAATGTCTGTCTTGCAGATCTAGACGGACGGTCGCGCGACGACCCCGATCTCTGGTGAGTGGGACAATCCAACCCAGTAGAGAGGTGTTATACGCACTTGGGTGTATACCGACCTCTCCTGGGGCACCATGGATAGATATTGGCATGTGTAATATGTATATCATGCGAGCATGATTTAATTGTAGAATGCATGTTACCCTAGACTTTGCATGTTAGGGACTTGCACCCTTAGGATATGTGTATGAGCCATGCAGCATGTCCCCTGGTTCCATGTTAGGAAGCCCGACCGATGCATGTGCCCTACTAGTTTATTTATTAAATTAAATACTGGTATTTTGTTAAAATTGCATGTTATAGTGAATATTATAGGGGAGGGGCCTTGCGAGGACAGCGGTGAGACCCGGGTTAGGGTACACCGTGTTCCTTGTTTGGTTGTCGGGGTGTCCTATAACGGGAACTCACGCTGCCCTCCCGAGTTTCTTTCCCCAACGATATTCCACCCTGTTATAACTGTTATGCATGTTCCCCGCATCTTAGTTATGCGCCCTGGTGGAGTTCTGAGGAATTCAGGACGTTAGAGTTGTTAGGATGTGTTGTCTGCGGATCCGAGTGGATCATATGCGATGGATAGGCTGTTCTGTTCCCTTCGTTGGATCCGTGTAGAGACTACCTCAGCATTAGACAGGTTGTCCCGTGCAGGGGCTCCCAGTAGTAGGCGCCTCCTGATTTGGTAGAAGGACTGTGCTGAACATGGGAGTGGCCAAACAACCTACGGAGTGAGGAGAGACTATCGGTGGACCAAGGGTGACCAACAGCCTAGTCAGTCCCAAGAGCCTAAGTCACCTGTTGAGGGTGAGGGTGAGGGTATGGTGGGCCGGCGATGTGACGACCCACTGGATTGTAAGTCCCAAAATCCTATGTCACCCATTGAAGGGTGAGGGTGAGGGTGTAGCGGGTTGGCGGAAGCGACCCGCTGGTTATGTGTAGTTAGTCCCAATATCCTATGTCACCCATTGAGGGTGAGGGTGAGGGTGTAGTGGGTTGGCGGAAGCGACCCACTAGATTGCGGAGTTGTTATCATTTTATGGCTTGGGCAGTATGATTGTGGACTATAAAGATTATCTGGTTGTGGTCAATATTGTCTGTGATGCATGGGTTGTGCCGTTCACTGAGCGTGTGGCTCACCCCTCGCATAATCTTTTTCTTCAGTGTCATCTGAGTCGGATCTGGAGGAGGAGCTCCCCGAGGGACTTCATCAGTAGCGGAGTAGCGCCACGTCCCGCGAGTTTCAGAGGCTATCAGCATCCCTTGTGCTTGTATGTATTATTTTCCGTGCTTGGGCACGCGATTGTGTTGTATGTGGATGTCTTTGTATGTATATTGGCTCTCACAGGACATGTGATTATGTATGGAGTCTGTAGTGTGTTTTGATTACAGATTCAGTCTTTAGCTTCCGCGTTTGGTGTATATATCATGTCAGCCCTGCTTTTGTTGTCTGTGTGTCATTCTGGTTGCTTGTGTATGATATATTATTGACCTCCTGTGTAGATTCTGATATTTTATATACACTTGCCGCGTCTCGGGGACGCCCGGGGCGTGACAAGTATAGGGTGTATTTTGCATTTGTTGGCTAGGATCTTAGGATATGTTCTATATTATTTTTTTCATGCACGGATGCTTTATTTCTTGGCTGAGTGGATGATGTTTGTCTATCAAAGGGGTCTCCTCAATTTGAGTAAACGTGGTGATCATGTGCTTAAGCTTGTGGTGGGAATGACTATACTCCCACGAGTCCAGTAGCAATCGCGCTACCGTTGGACTACTTGAGGCGTGTGATTCATTGCTGGACGCAGTACTTGTATCAGTGAGTGGATCTAACTTGGCATTCTGATAGTATAGTTCCATGCTAAGTCATGTTTATGGTATCTCTGATCTTAATCCAGTATGCATGACTATGGTGGCATCCATAAATCATAATATGACATGGTTAAATAGATTATAATTGAAGTTCATGTTTATCTTGCTATATATAATTAACTTGGAATATGTAGTTAAATGAAGGATTTAATATTATCATCCTGAATGCATGATCATGATCTACTATTTTATCAATTGCATTTTATGTTCTGGTCTCAGCATGATTTATAGATCATTGTCTAATGATCTGGTTAAAGACATTGCTAGGGATAGGGGTTTGATCGTATGGGTCAGATCCTATTACCTGTTGTGGTTTACCTCGTAGGTCCTCGACCGGTGTGTGTCGAGCATGTTCGGGGTGGCTTAATTATGATAGTTCTTATGAGTTATGAGTGTGAACCTGTAGTTGAGGCGAGGGTAAACTCTGGGTGTCCTTCACGAGAGGAGCGTTTTCGAGGTTCATCCTGGACACCCACAGTATCCGATACTTCAA
Source organism: Acorus gramineus (assembly GCA_030737835.1). Taxonomy (NCBI): domain Eukaryota; kingdom Viridiplantae; phylum Streptophyta; class Magnoliopsida; order Acorales; family Acoraceae; genus Acorus; species Acorus gramineus. The sequence continues at coordinate 1,042,877 of JAUJYN010000039.1, read as the reverse complement.
ATCGGCTACGCATCAAAGTGGTTGGATGAAAGAGAGCCTTAGCCAAGACACTGGGTTTGGCGGTTCAGTTTTGCATTGAGATGCTTCGTGTGAGTCAGTTGAGGTGAGGGTAAACTCTGGGTGTCCTTCACGAGGGGAGCATTTTCAAGGTTTATCCTGGACACCCATGATATCCGATAGTTCGAATCGGCTACGCTTTAGAGTGGTTGGATGACGGAGAGCCTTAGCCAAGATACTGGGTTTGTCAGCCCTGTTCACAAAGTGATGGAGTCTAGGGCGGGATCCATTGATGCGGTTTGTATTGCAGTCGGGCTTTGGTGGATTTGACGGGTGGAGTGGTACTCCCTGTATTGGTCGAGCCGATGCATTTGCATAAATGGGTCGCCTAAGAGAAGTCACTGCGCAACAGGAGGAACTGTGAGGCATTTGTGTGTAGTGGCATTTCAGTCACTAGAAAATATATATATATATATATATATATATATATATAGCAATTCTAAAATGGGATGGATCCCCTGTGGTATGGGACGCAAACAGATCTGTCTTTATGTTAGGGACATTAATGAGGTTAGTGTGAGTTGGCCTCTTGTGGTATGGGACGTAGGCTGATCAGCTTATACTTGATAGTTATTTATGTACATTTTATGGATGTGTTGGGAATTGTACTGTGAGGTGCCTTGTGGTTAGGTTCATTCACTAGGCCTTCACTGGCTTACACCCTATTTTTATGGGTCTCATCCAGGTGTTGCACAGGATCGGTGAGTTGGGTGTGGTTGAAGGATTTGTGCGCCTCTCACTGAATTGGTGAGTCTGTCAGCTTCCTGTAATTTTTTTTGTACCAAGTGTTTTGTTGTTATTGGTATGTATTTTGCTGTATTTGTAATTATGACTTATGTTCACACGGGACGGTGATTGTGTATTCTTCTGAGGGCCACTATTATCTATTCCATGGCCTTGTATTGTTCATTTATTTACTCATATACCCTTCCGTTGTCTTCTATTATGTTTCAATCATTTATTTTTTGTGATTTATTTTGATTATGATATACTCGGTATCGTCCACGTGTCACCCCTTGGAGACAGCCGCTCCTGGGGCGTGACATATTCATTGCATCCAAATACCAAAAATTACTTATTCTGCTTTATTTCATATTATTATGTGGTTTATTCCATATCTAAACGAGGGCAGGAATCAACGAGAATAATTTTACGAACGGTCTCAAATCCAGTCCACAGCCGTTTTGATTTTCTAAAAATAAATCATTTGGCAAGGTATATGTTTGAATAAAAGATAAAATATATATACTTCAAATTATTATATGGACTTTTTTTATATAAAATGTAAAAATTTGAAACGAGTTGTATAACGAGGTATATGAGACTAACTGTGCGTTTGGTTGGGTGATTGCAAAACTGATTATGGAAGAATCTGGGTTTTAAAACAGATTCTGTAAGAAGCTCATCCCCTCAGCTTTGAAATCGTAATTTTTTTACACTATTTTTCTAAAATTTATTTGCAAAATCAGCTTCGTAGAAACACAAAAACTACCTTTATAAACAGGGACTAAAAAAAGGAGAAAGGAATTTAGGATATATATATATATATATATATATATATAAAAAAAGAAGGAACGTGAAACACTGTTTGACATGTTCTCTTTGGTATGAAATGTAGGTAGAATATTCTTATCAAAGCAACAGCATAATTAGTCGTGGTAGGAGTTGGGGAAACTTAAGAAGTGGTACAAAGAATATTCTTATCAAAGCAACAGGCATAATTAGTTGTGGTAGGAGTTGGGGAAACGTAAGACGTGGAACAAAGAATATTCTTATCAAAGCAACAGGCATAATTAGTTGTGGTAGGAGTTGGGGAAACTTAGGAAGTGGTACAAGGGTTGGACATAAAATGTCAGTTGATCAAGTATACATGAGAGACATTATTATTAGGCCTGTGAAACATGGAGAGACAATTTTCTTAGGCATGTGAACGGGTCGGGTCTAGACTCAGACCCAAACTGACTCGGATCCGATTACAAGTGTAATATACATGATCCGATTTGGACCTGATCCGGTAGACTCAAACATACAAACGGGTCAGGTTCGGGTCCACCCTGCCCTGACCAGTTGGACCCGAGACCCGATTGTTTTATTAATATATGCTCATATATTACAAGTCTGTTAGTATTAGTTGACTTATAATTTTATTTTTTATTTATCAAGTTACAAGTATAAGTTTTTACTCATTTTTGTATCCATAAGTCCATAACCAAGCCCATAAATTATAACCCTTAACCAATCAAGCCCACATGTTGACATGCCTTATTAGCTTATTAACTTTTGAATTTGTATAATTAATTGGTTTGTTGCATGATTTATGTTTATTGTTTAGTTTAATATGTTAGTGTTTATTTTTTTTAATGTTGTTTAGGTTAATATGTAGTGTTTATTGTTTTGAATGTTATATGTAGTGTTTTTTTTATTAACCATATTCGGGTCGGGTCAGACTCGGGTCGGTCCGACGGGTCCATATTTTCAAAGACCTGCAGGGTTTTGTGTTGGATCCGGACCCGTCGGGTCTTATCACGGGTCGAGTCCGGGTTCACCCTGACCCGATCTAGACCCAACCCATTGACAGACCTAATTATTATTATTGCGTAAAGAAGAAGGAACATAAGCATATTCTTGTCTTTGTCCCAAAGACAATCATTTTGATTTGCTGAACTTTAGAACTGTTGAACTGTACCTTTCTTTCCTAATTTATGGCTGAGAGAACTAAAATAACTAGTGTATATTATGCTTTGGTTGACAGAGACTTCGATCTATACTAAGAAGAAGAAAAAATGAATGATCCATAAATATTTTTATATCGTGTTAGTGCACGACTGCATGCATATAGGGTTGCAAATCGGTGGAGGGTTATACGTAAGTTTGTACCCAACTTTTTTACTTAACCTGATAACAATTTTGATACTAAAGTGGAATCCATGCCCTCCGGTGAGCTGCTGACCAAAATGTACAAAATGTAACTGTAATATTAATATAAATAATACGATATGAATGAAATTTTTATACAATATTGAACTATCTAAAAAGTTCATAATATTTTAATATTTTATTTTCATATTAAAATAAAAATAACTTATAAATTCTTTATATAATTAATTAAATAGATTTAACGAATAGGGATTTCTATTTTTAAGTCCCTATGAACTATTCTATTTAGTGATTGATCCATTCCTTCTTCATATTTCTTTTACAGTCTCCAACTTCAACCGCTTATTTTGTTTTTAGTCCCTCCGCTGAACGTCCATTTGTTTGGACTGATAGATGGTTGAAATTTCTAAACTAGCATTTGAAATTTTTATTTTTATGTCTCTATAAAGTATGATATTAAGTGATGAGTGATCAATCCCTCCCTCTTCATATTACATTCTAAGTGCCTAATTTCAAATGACTTTTTGATTACTAGTCAACATGTGAAATGTCCATTTATTTGGGGTTAATGAATAGTTAAAATTCTTAAACTACTAATCCCTCAATGAAAGAACCCCCAATGAAACCATTTTCAACATTTTTATAACCAGAATATCGATTTATTGGTTAAGCCTATCTTCAACTTCCATCACATGATACTTTAAATCAATGATGGTATGCAGTGACGTAATCAAGATTCTATAATAGTAGAGAAAAATCTTAAATCTTCTATGAATGAGATTTTAAATATAAATAATAATAATAATAATAGCTTAAATGTTAAATAATAAAAAAATAATAATATAAATATATATTTTAGAGTTCCATAAAATCACTAAATCTTTAAAATAAATAAAAATTTAGAACCATGCAAAATAAATTTTTCATTGATTGTATACAAATTTTTTAGTTGCATCTAAAATTTTTAAATTTAAAATTCTAAACACACTCAAAATATCTAATTTGATATTTCATTGAACAATATCTAAATTGATATTCAAAAATCTCATATTGAGTGGGCATATGCAGATTGCAATGTTAAATAACACTAAAATTGCAGACAATGCAAATGTAGTTTTGGTTTAGATATTTTACTAAACGTTTTGTATATAAGTTTCAAATGCAAAATACTTTCAAAATCAGACATACATAAGTCCAGGACTATAAAAAAAATGTTTGAAGTAGGGGGCTTAAAATATAATATGAAGAATGGAGGGACGGATCACTAAATAACATAGTTTATTTGGACTTAATAATAAAAATCACATTTTACAAACTAGAGTATTCAGATTAGGGTGGTAAATGAGCCGAACGAGCCGAACTTTGACCTGCTCAGCTCAGCTCGGCTCGGGAACGAGCTTCATTTTGTGTTCAAGCTCGGCTCGTTGGGCTAGTGAAAAGCTCGGTTGAAACTCGGCCCAGCTCGTTTATTAAACAAGCCAAGCTGAAGCTCGAATCAAGGCTCAGCTCAGGCTCGTTTAGCTAAAAAAAATCTTGTTTAGCATTTGAGAAGTCACATTTCATAAATCACAAACACCTTATACATGTGAAAGTAGCATAAGATCGGGCTCGGGCTCGGCCCGGGCTCTACTCGTTCACCTTTTTTCAATTAAGTAAACGAGCTTGTCTAGACTCGGGCTTGGCTCGGGCTCGGCTCATTTACAAACTGAGCTTTAAACATTGTTCAAGGTCGACTCGTTTGTCTAATCGAATGAGTCTGAGTGAGTTTTAACAGAGTCGAGCACGAGCCGAGCCCGAGCTGTTTGACTCGTTTACCAGCCCTAGTTCAGATGAACGCGTTTGGTGAAGAGACTAAAATGAAATAGGTAGTTGAAGTTGGGGATTTAAAAAAATCTATAAAAGGGACACTAAATAAAATACAATACGTATACTAAAAAATAATTTTTTTTAAAAAAAACATTATCCTATATATATATATTCCAATATTGAGAAGGAATTAATGCAGTAACGGACTGACCAACATCCACCAGCCACTAATTTAGAAGGTTTTCACACTGCCGTGACCATTTTCAAAAAAGCGAACCAAATCAAACCAGTCACAGATACAGAGAGAGAGAGAGAGATGAAGGAGCTGATGGTGGTGTCGGAGGTGACGACCAACGGTGTTGGCTCCGGAGGAATCATCATCGGCGCCGCCGCCGCCGCCACCTCCGCCGCATCCGAGGCGTCTGCGACCCCTCCCCAGGACCTCCGGGAGAGGGTGAAGGACTACGGTCAGGACGACGTTTTCGCTCTCTGGGACGAGCTCTCACTGGAGGAGCGCGACTTCCTCATCAGGGACATCCGGGTACATTCAATTTCATCATCCCTTCGTATCCCTACCATTCAACAACTCTTGGAGGATGTATCGATTTTGGTTTGTTTTTTCTTTCAGAGCTTGGATCTTGCGAGGATCGACCGGATCATTAGGTGCTCGTTCCGATCTCAAGGTCTGTCAAGTGTTTTGTGATTTGGAATTTTTTTTTTCTTTGGGTGAAGTTTTGGCTGTGAAATTTATATATTTATATATTTTTTAAAATATTGAAAAAGGGGTTCCAACGCCGGAGATTGAGCCGGTGCCGGAGACCAGTGTATCGAAGGTGGAGGAGCGCACGATGGAGGAGAGGGCGAGGTGGTGGAAGATGGGTTTGAAGGCCATCTCTGAAGGGAGGTTGGCTGTGCTACTCCTTTCTGGGGGTCAGGTATTATTTGTTATTATTTTGATTTTGCAAATTCTGTTATAATGTAGTTTCTTTTGGTTCAAAAGTATGCACACTGCACAGTTAGACGGACTTTGATAATTGAACTGTTTAATTGAAGACAGTGTACTCCAATAATAAAATTTATATAAATTACAATTCTATATTGCATAATTTAAAATTAGAATGAAAACGTATGATTTCCTTGTTAAACTTTAATGCAGGGTACTCGGCTTGGAAGTTCAGACCCCAAAGGATGTTTTAGTAAGTAATTCACTCTTTGCACCATATTCTTAATTCTGTGTTTGTCATAAAAGTTTTCTCATTGTTGCTTATTCATTCTTGTCGCTGTCATTATTTCTAAAATCTGGGAATTCAAGCTCTGAATTAGTAACACAGAGAAAAAGAAGAATCAGACAAGAAATGGAAATTGGTAAATATTGTCCTACCCATGATTCGTATTATTAAGGTGAAAAAAACCAATGCAAATCATTTGATTTAGTACAGTCTGCGTTGATTTTTAAAACCTTGAGTCTTAGTTATATGTACATTTGATTTCTCGTCAATGGTTTGATGTTGGGAATCAAGTATTAAGTTCACTGACATGATCTAGAATTAATACACATATAATTTGCTTAAAATCAAACATAAGCTAGGACATTCATAGATTACTAATAAGCAATGTTCTAAAAATCTCTTCTAGGCTGCGATTAGTCCCCCACCTAGGCCTGGGTAGGCTCAGCTCGCAACGTTCAGGGTCTAGTCGCCTTTCCTATTAATCCTTATGACTAATAAGGTATTAAGCTACCTTACTTATATGTTATATATTTTAATCAATTTTTGTATGTTATCTCTGATATGCTCTATTGTCAATTTTGTTTTGATGGGACTTTGTTGTTATTTTGCTTTTAAAATTTTTAGTTGTATATTACATGTATTGTTTTTTAATATTAATTGATTAATAAGCTATTAAGCTACCTTACTTATATGTTATATATGTTAATTAGAATGTGTATGTTATCCCCAATATGTTTTGTTGTCTGCATTGTTTTGATGGTAATTTGTTATTTTTTTGTTGTTCAAAATTTTAAATGTATATACGTCTGTGTGTGTGATATTTTTTATTATTAAAGAAATGATCGATTAATCCCCGCCTAGCCAAATCCCTAGTAGGTCACCAATCACCCGACTAGCACCTAGCCGCCTAGAGCTTTTTACAACTTTGCTCATAAGATAAGGTTTTTTTTATTGTTTATGTTGTACCTAGCTCATTCTGGTTAATACACCCTAAAACTACCAAGATACTCTAAGATATTTTATGATAATTCAGATACTATTAAGATACGGTACTGTTATGAAAATTCATATATTTTTTTGAAGGAAGAAGAGTCATCTATATCATAGACTACTATGATGATAATTGCATATCCACTTGGAGAAAATATAAAAATGAAGATGTTCACTCTTTGAAATTTCCGTCTAAATTTCCATTGATTCATCGATCATATATATATCTTCCATTGTGCTTTTTCAAAAAAATAATTCAAATAGGTTTTATCTTCAAATGACTTGGTCTATGAGTCATTAAGCACCACTCTCCTCCAAATTGGAGTATTTGGGTTGAAATCCCATCCTTGGCTATTTCCACCCCTCGCACCTCCCACTCACCCCCCCAACCCCACCCCAAAAAAAAAAAGAAAAAGAAAAAAAGGAGCTGCTACATATGGGGACAAGGATTTTCTTTCTTTGGTCATCTTATCTTATTGATTCTGGCTCCGGTATTGCACCTCTTTGTAAAACGTTTGACTTTCTGAAGGTCAAGGGTTGGAAGATCCTTCACTAGTAAGGAGGCTGGGATTAAGGTTTTGTGGTGGTATTGGACCTCAGCAACCTACTGCCACCACAATCAAGAGAATGAAAGGGAAAGGGAAACCACTCTATTTGAATAGAGAGAAAGTAGGAAGATATGATCTCAGAAGACAATGGGAGACATCTCCAGACTTATTTTTTATTTTATTTTGTAGGCATTCAGCCTAAATTTTATTAATCGAGGGAATGCCCAAAACGTACAAAATGATAAGAGTAAATAGAAATAGGACCGAAAGTGGTAAGGTTTTGATCTTCTATATGACTTATAAATTGAAAATTGAAAGGGTTAATATCTTAGATTCGAGGTGGTGAAATGGGTATCAAAACATACTGGACAACTCACTGATATAAGCTTGATATATGGTGATATGAAACATGGTTTCCATTTGTACTCTCATGTCGTGCTTGTAAACCGAGGATATGCATGGGAAAAAATTAATGGAGTTGCACTGCTGCAGATTTGGCATCTTTAGATTTAGTTATCAATCGCCACATTAACACGAATCCTACAAAACAACGCTGCTTTATGAAAAATACAGTTAGGTGCATTTGTTTTACAGGAATAAAAAATTATACTCTTAGATGCTTTTAGTTTACAGGAATTTTCTCTATCATTTTCATCTAATATGACACTCACCATAACATGTTTTACTTTATTAATAAATTGAAGCTACTCTAGTTATTTATTCCTTTTACAATGTTGTACTTTAGGTATTGGACTTCCATCAGGAAAATCATTATTTCAACTACAAGCTGAGCGAATTTTACGCATCCAAAGGCTTGCAGCTCAATCAAATGATGGTAAGACTTTTCTTAGGAGCAATTATGCTCTCAATCTGTCTGATGTGATATAGTAATTGCTTCCTTTTCTGTTGACTTAGATACTTTTGTGCCAATTCACTGGTACATAATGACTAGCCCATTTACCGATGATGCCACACGCAAATTCTTTGAAAACCATGGGTATTTTGGTTTGGATGCTGATCAAGTAATGATTTTCACTCATTTTCTGTAGTAATTAAAATATATGTATTTCTCCTATTACTTGTCATAAATTTTGTTGACATTTTGGCTAATGCAGGTCACATTTTTCCAACAAGGTACAATCCCTTGTGTTTCAAAGGATGGCAGATTTATAATGGAGACTCCAAACAAGGTATTCACTTTTCTTGTTATCTTTCATTGGAACTACTTTTAAAATCTTAATGTTGCTATTATCATAAAATAATGATAAATGACAGATTAAATAAGAAGCTTCCTGCCTGTAAAGTTTTGTAGTTTGGAATTTTGTTGCTTTAAGGTCCTTGTATTAGGAAGTAATAGTTCTATGCCATAACAAAGAAAATGGTTTAAAGGATTGTGTTTTTGTTTCTGTAAGAAATATATGTATATGCTTCCCATCAATAACAAGCATGAAATTCTGAATCTTCACTTGGGTGGATGTTGACAAAAGAAAGAACTTTATCAAAAAAAGGCAAAAAGAAAAGAAAGAAGAGATTTCAAGTCCCTCAACAAAATAATGTTCATGTGTCTACCATCCAATGAGACGTGATGGTGAGCTAAGAATAAGAGAATTTCTTGTGGATGTAAGTTTATTTATTTATTCAGGATTTATGGGAGCTCACACCTGTTTTTATATAAAGTAGTGCTAAACTACAATATGGACCAAGACATTAATGCCTTACCTCCAAAGGAAAAGGAAAGATATCGAAATTTCATTTGGTTGATGAAAGTTGAAAGTGTTGAAAGATGGAAGCCATCAGAATTTAATGAAGTTTTGTGGAGACGTTGTATGAATTGGATAAGTTGATTTAAGAAGAGGATAAGTTTTGGGAGATCATCCATTAGTGGAAAATCTCTCATTTGGACATCCGAACATGTCCTCCAGAAAAAAGAATCACCTACCTCACTCCATTTGGATGAGTCATTGATTGAGAAGAAAGCAGAGATATACACAGTTTTTTGACAAAAGTTGTTGGGAGCATGCAACCTGTAATGTAACTAAAAAAAAACAGAGGCGTAGCTCTGAGGAAGGAGGGGGACATAAACCACATCTCCAATACAAACCAGGTGCTAAGACATCTCCAAAAAATCATCCATCACCCTTACAAATACAATCAGCGCCTTCCTCGATTCAATGAAAAGGAATTATCCCTGGGGCTCTGAATCTCCCCCAATTATTTATGCTAAAGATGAGTTCATTCCAAATATACTCTGCATAAACTAGCTACTTATCGTGTTCTTCACATTTCTCGTAGACTGAATAGCCATCACAGCTCACGAGGTATTAGATGGCAAAACTTGGAAGTTGAAAATATTCAATGGGGCATTACTCAAAGGTCCATTGATTAATATTAGAATTGCCGAAGTGGAATGAATGTGGAAGTAATTGAATGAATTACAATGTGCCAATGGCTGGCTTCAGTTTTTAAAGATAGACTGAGATGATCCTGCAGGAAAATATAGTTTGAGAGCTAAAAATTTATTTACTTTGTCAAAAATATAATGCCGACACCATCCAGATTTATTTATTTTTAATAATCTTCTTACTGTTGGAGCAAAGAGAATTTTGTTTCAGGAGAACAATCAGATGATAGCGGCATAATCTCTTGTTTTATTTGCTGTGTTTTGTACCCAGATCAGTAGACCACCCGTCACCTACAAATTTTTGATGTCTTTCTTTTTCCTTACCCCTCCCCTTTGCTGGAACTGTGCCCAAATCAATTAATAAAATTTGGTGTTAGAATCCCCAACATTTTCTCAAAAATAATCTTCTCATTGTTGAAATTTCATTCTCAAACTGGACTCTTATAGTGGGGAACCTCATTTAGTGAGAAGGCATTTAGTTTTTCGGCTTCCTTTGGTATCTTCCAACTGCCAGGGGTGAATGAACTTGGTGAATGGAGGAAAGCATTTGATCTTAGGGTTTGATTAGTAGAATTGCAATGATCAAAGAAACAGTTTAGTTTTTTTGATGGAAAGATTTAATCAGCAGGGGCTTTCAGATACCCTGATTTAACAATAAAAGGGAATATGGACATTGATGTGGTTTCCTATAGCATAATATTTTTGGACAGTGTGGGAAGTTGTTTTGTGACCGATGAATTTTAGAGAAATTGAAAGGAAAGTGATATAAAAATTAGGCGAAACATGAATCCAAATGTTGAGCTGTTACAAAGATATATGTAAGTAAATTGCCTTTCACGGAATTTAGGACGATAAGATGATTTGTTCGCACAGCTAGTAGGACTAGGCCAGATAGAGTACTTCAGAAATTAACATCTGTAGAGGACAAACACTTGAAAAGGTTGTCCTAGGTAGTCTGGTTATGTATATAGTTATTTACCAAAAATTCAAAAGCAATGGATCAGATTGGAATTTCTAGCATTGTAGGATCCAAAAGCAGATTCTAAACCATAGGAAAACAAACTAATTTTGTGTTGATGATTGGAACTTTGTCATTTATTGTCTTAATGTCTTCCACTGCATGATCTGTTTTGTTGACTTGTTATTTCTATATTTGTGCTTGATATATTGTTTTGTATATATTGTGGATCCAGTTAGCAAGGGCTCCAGATGGGAATGGTGGTGTTTACTCGGGTATGCATCTTCTATATGCTTGAGCTAATTAATATCAGTTTCCTGTTATTAGGTTAATTCTGAATTTTATTTTGTAGTAGCTAAGGATGCATTTTTATTTTGCAGCAGCGAAGAAACTACTAATTACTTTTTCTGAATTTCCAATGGTTCATTAGCTCTGAAGTCTTCTAAACTATTGGAAGATATGGCGAAAAGAGGTGTTCGATATATAGACTGCTATGGAGTTGATAATGCACTGGTGAGATTTTTCCCATTTCGTATTGGGTGAAATGGTTGTACCATTTTTTGGAACACTATGATTGATCAATCAAAGGCAGGTTCGTGTGGCAGACCCAACTTTTCTTGGGTACTTCATTGACAAAGGTGTAGCTTCTGCAGCCAAAGTTGTCCGTAAGGTACACATATTGAAACATCTTGGAATTAGTTTGCATTTTGAGGTCAATATAACAGATAGAAATTTATGAGAAATATTCTAAAGTTTTTTTATTTTCATTCAGAGTTGAGTCATATGTTGGTTGACACGATCCTTCAGGTCTTTCTACAGCTCCCTGTTCAATATCTGATCCAAAAGTTGGGCTAATTCCTAATCCAGCTAGCTAGTCTTGATGCACCATTGGACTATCCTATCAGAGCTGAAAAATATCATCCAATCAGGATTCACAATAGCATCTCATAGTCCAGTATCATTAATTTATACTTTCCCACCGATTGGCAGTTGCACCCTACACTTCTTATAGGTGCAAGATTGCAAATAGAGGCCCAGCAAGGTTTATATATTTCATTCATTTTCAATGTCAGTGATGAATTTTTCCATTCTTTTAGTTTATCATAGAGTCTATATTCTGACCATGATTGTGATGGAGCAAAACCAAAAATCCTTCTTTAGAAACCCACTTTCCTGCATACTATTTAGTCTGAACCTCTGTTTTGCGTCTCTCTTTGCTCTTTGTGGGTATCTTTTCTGATATGATATATATTCATTTCAATAAGCAGGTCCACAAAACAGTAACCCCACTTATTTCCACTTTTCGTTTTGGTAATCATTGTACATCTATTTCAATGTCATGCATTTTTTTTTTTTTGGAGAAAAGATAGGTGCAATCTTATTAGGAAAAGTTGCTCCCGAACAAAGGAGACAAGGGATCTGCTTACAAATTTAGAAGATAGGATAAGGATAAAAGAAAAAGGAAAAGAAAAGGACGGGTAGACCCTTCTCGCAACACTATTGTCTCTTCAACTCCCAAACCAAAGATTTTTCCCATAATTGTTAATTGGAGTATCAATATCCAAAATTATAGTCATCCAATCTCTAAGGATTGAGGATATAGACACCCAGGAGTTCTCCAAATAGATCTTTTTTTATTGGAATATACGCATTCATTTCGAGTTATTCAATACTCACAGCATACCACATGTGGAACTAGCCATTGGAATTTGGCAAGGTTACTACGGCCACCTCTGTTATGTCTTTTCCAAAACCATTGCCACATGGGTCTTGAAGGAGCAATGGGACACTAAAGCCAATCCCACCTTATCGTCAATCATCCTACTAAAAGAGCATTAAAAAAAAAAACGATCTCTTGTTTCCTCGTCCGAACCACAAAGTTCACGACATTCGATCTATTGATTTTGTTAAGCACTTTGTCAAGGGTGAGCAACCACATGAAGCCCATATTTTTCAATGGGTAGATTTCTTACACAAACACCGTTGTCTCTTCACCTCCCAAACCAAAGGTTTCCCATAATTGTGATGGATTTCAACCTCCAAAATTAAGTCATTCAATCTCTAAGGATTAAGGATATAGATGCCGAAGTGTTCTCCAAATAGATCCTTTTCTGTATTCGAGTGATCCACTACTCCAACATGTCGCATGTGGAACTAGCCTTTGAAATTTGGCAAGGTTACTAAGGTCACCTCTCTTACGTCTTTTCCGAACCATTGCCACATGGGTTGTGAAAGAGCAGTGGGACCCTAAAGCCAAGGCCACCTTACCCTAAATCATCCTATTAATAGGGGATCTGAAGAAAATGTGATCTCTTGTTTCCTCTTTGAACTACGAATTTCACAAATGACATTACCATCCTTCGCCCATTTCAATTGATTGATCTTCGTAAGTACTTTGTCAAGGGTGAGCAACCACATGAAGCCCCTAATTTTCAACGGGGCAGGAGATCCCCAAACGTGACACTTGAATAATTGGTGGGAAGGCCATGTGATGGATTCTTGTTGAGCATCCTATAAAAGATCTTATGGAGAACCTGGAACAAGGAGACAACTTACATGTTGTTGCATCCTCCTCCTCCAAGCTCAAGTCAATCTCTTGAAGAGCTGTGTGGAAGGAAGTCAACTCTTCTGCTTTGACAGCATTAAGACTACGACGTAACCTTGGATTCATAACCTTGGATCCAAATAATGGAATTCTCACCACTTGTGAAAGAATCTCATATGAGGTTTATCTAATTAAAAGGCCACCAAAAATGTTGGGGAGGAGGGATGCCTGAAAAGCGCCTTGAAGCCGGTTCTTCCAAAAGCATGTTTCCACTCCATTGCCAGGAATGATTTGAATTGCTTCTTTGATCATTGCAGCCATCATAAGGATACCTTCCACACCTTGGAAATATATACTCTAGGATGAATCAATGTAAGTCTTGTACCACCCAAATAGTATTTCTCATGTACCACCCAAATGTAAGTCACAAGGAATCCGGATCGACCATCATTCGTCAAAGTCATTTCCCAAAATGTTATGCAGCTTTAGACTACCTATATTTATATGCGCGTGTCAGAAAAGGTTGACAAGCTTTGTGAAATATGTCAGCATACTAAGTGGCTTGATGTAAGTGGCTAACCTTTGTCGAGGGAACTAAGTGGACCCTTAGCAACTTCACGTTTATTGTTTTTCTTGTATTACAATATTGAAAGGCTTTATATCCACTTTATAATTAATTGAGGTTTGCCTACATGCTCACTTTCCAAGTAAATGTTTCAAAATAGTAGTTAATTACTTCTAATCCCTTGATTTGGAATTTCATATAGGCATACCCACAGGAAAAGGTTGGCGTGTTTGCTCGTCGTGGTAGAGGTGGGCCTCTTGCTGTGCTTGAATATAGTGAAATGGATCCATCAATGACGCTTGAGATAAACCAAACAACTGGACGCCTTCGATTTTGCTGGAGTAATGTACATTTCAACTCATGTTTTTTTCATTGTTATTCTCTCTTTAAATAATTGTTCATGTTTTCAACTGCACAACTCTAGCTTATGAGTGTTTAGGAGCAAGGTGATATTCTAATGTCAAAATTCCTTAATTAGAGGTTCCATTAGATTTATGAATCTATGCTATAAATCCCTGTTAATTCATCCCAACGATTTGTTTATTCAGAGATAGTTTTAATTAATATATATTTTGAGATCTCTTGAGATCTAAATTCTTTCCATTTATGTGAACTTTTTATTTTAATTTGCATATTTCTAATTGCCTCGCTTCTACAGTTTGCCTATTTGTTTGTGAATTTCAGACTTTAGATCTATAATGTTGACGGTGATGATGATGAACTTTGGGTGGTGTCTCTGGTTAGTTTGGTGTCTGATGCTTTTTGTTAGTTTTCTGATTGATGGGAGAGTCCTCATCTCCCTTTCTTTTGTCTTATTTGGAGTTAAGACCTTGATGTCTCCCTCATTTCTCCTCCGTTCTTTTGTTATCAATAAAGTTATAAACGGTGAGCTCCAATTATTTCTCAAAAAACTTATGAAATGGGAGTTGTTCATTTACACAAGTCAAGCACCATGATAGAAGATGCCATGTGACACTTTTGGAGCATTTACATCCTCATAATAAATATTATATATGACCTTATGTTTATGAATTAAAATAAAAACATCTATAAGCTATTATTATTCTTAATGGTTTGATATCCAAAACAAGCTTACCCTTTGAATTCCTTTATCTTTTAAAGCATCTTGCACACTTCTACACTTGATTAATAGACAAGCACTATTCTTGATTTACCAGCCTGTTTAAATAAGTTCAACAGAATTGGAAACCATCTTACTAAAGAGAGGGTCTTTTATTTTATTTTGAAAATACCAATTTAATTCAACTTACAGTCCCAATGGGGCTAGACAGTCAATGAGCCATCTACT
The DNA here is from genome assembly GCA_030737835.1 of Acorus gramineus. Taxonomy (NCBI): domain Eukaryota; kingdom Viridiplantae; phylum Streptophyta; class Magnoliopsida; order Acorales; family Acoraceae; genus Acorus; species Acorus gramineus. The sequence goes on along the minus strand of JAUJYN010000039.1, from coordinate 1,027,592 downwards.
AACCCGTCCACTCAGCAAAAACAGAAACCAAACAAAAAATAAAATCCAGGGCCATAATCAGCAGCACAGAATAATTCCCAGTTATCTTAAAGAAAGGGTCATGAGAATGTAATTTACCTCATTGGTGGTACCTCCTGATATAGCCTTATTTATACATATTTAATCCAAAAATGTAGAGAGTGAAGTGTCAGACCTCTTATGATTATTGCTCCATATACATAGAGCACATTTAAGTTTCGTCCTAATTTATACGGCAAATCTTAGCACCATTGTCTTGTCCTAGAGCCCTTTGTCAGACTGGATTAACTATATTCTATATTCTTATCTTTTAAATTTAAATTGATATATGTAGACAGTTGTGGATTGATACATGATTGAGTTATTCTAGGGGTTGATTGGGTCTGAAATTGTTTTTTGAGCTATTCCTGATTTTTTCCCTTTCACTTGGGTCTCATGATATTTAAGCATGGTTGCAATTCTTATCCCTATTCTGTCTGGGTTGCTATCACTATGGTGATAAAATGACAAGTAAATTAGACAACTGTTTAAAGTTGCATCTTTTAAAGCGTATAACTGAAAATGCTAAATCTTTCAATTAGCAATCGTACAAGGCACCCCCTACATCTCTCCTGGACATGTTTGATAATTCTTCATTCCATTAAGTATTTGTTCTGTAATTTATATCAAAATTATACATGTAGTGCTCTGTGAATTGTCCTGCAATCTGTTAGCTGACACTGCATTCTTATGTGGTCTAAACATTAATTTGCAACCATTTTCATTCTTTTGATTTTGTATTTCAGGTATGCTTACACATGTTTACATTGGATTTCCTGAATCAAGTAGCACATGGCCTTGAAAAGGACAGCATGTGGGTACAATTTTTATCAATCAAACCTTCCATTCCCATGATGGCTCATGCTTTATTTTTCTTTTTTTATTTTGATTATTCTATCCATAAATGGAAATAGATTGGCATATAAATGTAGAAACATGCTACAATATTCATCCATATCAGTATCCAGACTCTTCAACTAATGCAATAACATAAACCAACCGAATTTTCATCATCATCTCAGATATGCAATCTTTTATTTTTTTGGAGGGTAAATAAAAGTTGTATTGCTGTAAGAACTAAATTAGTTACAAAAGTACAAGAAGTTTTACAAAAAAGGTGGATTAGACCTATTGTTGAGTAAGCTTCCAATTTGGTGGGAGGGAAGAGTAGACTAGGCTACGCTGCATCCCCATCAACTCGAAAGCATCACTCAGAGAAAAAGATGGCCTCCCATCCACACAAAAAATGACTTTTAGGACTCTTTGATTTTTTGAAGAGTGTGCCCACCCTATCCAGTCGGATGGCATTGTCCAAGTCCTCCCATATATCAGCCACTGAAAGGAATTGCTCCCCGTCGCTGTTCCTCCAAGAGGCTAAGATATCCGCCGGCTGATATGCAATCTTCAATCTGCTTGACTTATTCTATCTTAATGAAATTTTAAATTAGCCTTCCTTTCATTGATTAGCTCATAATGTCATCCTTCTGCATCTGTGAATGAAAAGCAATATGAACTTACTCTTCTTGCATATACGTGTTGTATAATATCAGGGGAAAATATTCATTTATACATAAGCCAGTGTACATTAAACTTGTCAAAGTTCTCAATTTCTACATATGACAACATTTATTGCAACATAGTGCCAAATATGAAATAAATAGTCAATAAATTAATACCACCAATTAAAATGGTGTATTGGCATTTTTACCTGTGATTCATTTAGCATCCACTTTAACCCACTTTCAAATATGCACCATCACATTTCAGAAATCTTGCAGCTATTTCTGTGTAATTAGCAAGTCTGATGCTTGAACATGAGCATGCCTGTTTTCCTAAAAAATTCCATGCATATATGTAGTTCTTGAGTAGTCTGTCTGTTGACCTCTCATAACCTTAATCTGCTCCAGATCATGAATTCTTGAAGTTAATTTGGGATTTTACTAAGAGAAAGTACGTATAAATGTTATTGTTCCTAAATCTTAATAGCTTCTTGCTATCTTATCCTTCCATAAGCTTGTGATAGAGCACGAGTATTCTACGTATTGTTAGCTAGGTGCTGCCTTCTATTTTGTACCATGGACAGTCGATTTGCTTTCTATGTATTGTTAGCTCAGTACTATTTTATGATTCAAGCATAAAAATACCCCAATTTTTTAGATTATTTTATATTGACCAAATAAACAGTTGATTAGTTGACAGAATGGAACTAAAGATATAACACTCCAGTTTCTTATGTATATTAATTGATTGACATCCATATGATTGATTTTTTTATGATGACCAATATAGTTTGATTCAAGTATGTTCATTTACTAGTGTGGTGCAGCAGACATATATCTCATTTCCTGCAAAATCAGATTCTTTCTAATAAGTATTTGAAACTATTTGGAGACATGATGAATTTTATTGAGTGCAGCTACCATCTTGCTGAGAAGAAAATCCCTTCAGTTCATGGACATACCATGGGGTGGAAGTTGGAACAATTCATTTTTGATGCATTCACATATTCCCCTTCAACAGCTCTTTTTGAGGTTGGTTTCTTCTTTTTTTTCCTGGTGACTCCAATTTCAAGTCAATCTTACAGTTATTCCACGTATTACTTGATAACTAATTGAAGTTTACACTAGTCATTGTATGTTGATGCTGAGAGACTGACCATTGAATGCACAAGCACGTATTGGCATTCCATATCACATAAATTTGGATATTTTTGATGATCAGGTACTCCGTGAGGAAGAATTTGCTCCTGTTAAGAATGCCAATGGATCAACTTATGACACTCCTGACAGTGCTCGATTGCTTGTTCTCCGCCTCCACTCTCGCTGGGTGGTTGCTGCTGGTGGCTTCTTAACTCATTCAGTGCCGCTATATGCAACTGGTAAATTTTTATCTTCATCAGTGTTTCACTTGATCATCATGAGTGCCGCTCTTTTACTTACTAAATTAATCAACCTAAAGTCTCTTTCTCTCTCTCTCTACCTGTTCATCGTCAACACCTTTATATTATGAACTTTTTTTTGTGAAAAAGGTTAGAAGTATTCATATTATAAGATGACACCCCTCGAACTAGGAGACGAGATATCTACTAAAATAAGAAATAAAAGAAAATGTAGCCCCCCCCCCCCCCCCCCCCCCCCCCCCCCCCCCCCCCCCCCCCCCCCCCCCCCCCCCCCCCCCCACCCCCCCCCCCCCCCCCCCCCCCCCCCCCCCCCCCACCAAATGTTTTCAACATATATGTTGTCTTTGAAAATTTTACTCATTACATGCAAGCCAAATTTTCCAACACACTGCATAGGGTATAAGGCTTTGGACTTTCGCTTTGTTTCTACGGTCTCACCTTTTTTTTCTTCTATTTTGGAACCAGTGCCACATGCATTCAAGATTGGAGAAATCAAATACCAAATTAACAAACCTAAAAATTCAGTCATTGATAACGGATGGATTAAGATTTTGGATATTGTGTTTAACTTGATTTTCATTGAGAGTTGTCTGGATTCGACCTTGTGAGAATTTTCTAGTTCTCAGATCTGATTTTCTTCCCATGTAATTGATTGAAGGTGTGGAGGTCTCACCCCTTGTTTCTTACACCGGAGAAAACCTTGAAGCTATATGTCGTGGAAGAACATTTCACGCACCCTGTGAAATTACATACTAATTGAAGAACATATGATGTCATCTTTTAATTGAGCTTCACGTCTTCTTGATTCACAGTTCTTCGGGGTATATGCTATAGTCCCAAAATACCTGAATCTGATGCTCCATACAGAAGTCTCAATTTTTGGCAATTTAAGTCCAATATCCATTCCACGCTCCAATTTGTTTTGGTTTTCCTTTTTATATTAGCATCCACATGTAAAATATATATTGTTTTCTCTTTGATTATGGTTTGTCGCATGAAAATGTGTGTAACATATCTGAGATGAAATGGGCTTGTGTTTATATTTGAAATTATATTTTTCATGACTGTGTTGTCAGATGTTATTGACATGAGAAATACTAGATCCTGGTTTCATCAAATGCTTTAACAGCTCTTTCTAGTTTGTTGTTGTTTACACATTTAGAACTTTGTGAATTATGTAAAGCAGTAGTACCCTGCGGATTGCTTTATTTATTTACACCATATGAAGAAGGGTTTATTCATCATTTGTCTCTGATCATTAGTTTTCTAATTCTTAGTATACTGGGTTAAATGTTATTATTGAACTTTATTTTTCTCTTTTAGAAGTCAGCTAACTGTAACTTCTGTCTTTTGTTGAAGATGAAAAAACAACTTTATCAGAAGGATAATACCAGACAGGCTTTTTTTTAGAGTGCTCCTAATGCTCAATTTTTTTCTCCGTCCAAAACAGAATCTTATATGCCACGTTAGAAATCTAATAAAGCATATACGTTATTAGATGTTGTATATACTACATTAAATATTTTCTTATACTTATTAAAAATTGGTTCATTCAACTCGAAATATAGCAATGTATACTTTTTATTAAAGTATATACATCATTAGATGATACTTACTATTTAAAAATAAATAAAAACAGTTCCACCAAACAGGTCTAAGTCTTGGTAGGTGAATGTCTAAGTCTTGGTAGGTGAATGTGATCAAGTTTAGCAATTTTTTTTTTTTTAATACAGTTCACGCAATGCTCTGATTTTTTTAAAATTATATTGAATTTACACAAAGCATGTGTCTTTGTATATCCCCAGTATGAATGGTATATGCTTGTTTAAAAATATCACATGAATAACAAAGAACAAGTTATAATATGGACAATAAAAGTAGTGTTACTAGGGTACAACTTGAGTGGTTAAACCTGACTTAATCTGATTTTTGAAAGAGTTTGGATTAGTATTTTTGACTATCTAGTTCAACCAAGTTGCACCTAACTCAACTTAAATTCAATGCGGGTCGGGTTCAACCAGGGTCGGGCTGTTCGGATTCAAACCCGAATCCAAAGTGGGATTAAATATAAAGATTTGACTCCAATCCAATGTGGGATTAAATATATAGATTTGACTCCAATCCAATGTGGGATTAAATATAACAAATCTGACTGTTTGAATGGTGTTCCTCACTTTTAAGTTATGCATTTCCAACACATCAAGCTGTAGTAATTGATTTTATAAGATTAAATCTAGATCATCAAATTCATTAGGTAATACTACAATCTATCCAACATTTACCCTTTATTTTCTCCTCCTTTGTTGTCGTTCCTCATTTTCCACCTCTGCTACATAGTAATCAATGTCCTATAGCCATCTTTTTCAAAGCTCCTTGTAGAGGATTTGGATTATCTGCTTGACTTTCTCTACTTGGATATTGTTTTACTAAGAATGTCACATATACATAATTAAATCAAATGGTCAGATTTTAACTTTTGTAGATCCCACTATTTTTTTTAGTCGATACGCTTTTTTCTTTTTTTTTTTCTGTTCCTTGGACCGCACGTTTCCTTGGTTGAAAAAACCACTTTATTTTTATACTATCATATTCTCAAAAAAATAAAATATTTCTAATATATTTGTTTCTAATTCATTTTTTAAAATATCAAATGTGTTTGTAATTTTGTATTTGAGATGAATAGTCATGTTTCTCTTTTGTATTTTGTTTTTAGGTATTATTAATCTTATCCCAAAAACTACTAAGGATCCCAAAAATTAGTTATTTCTGATCTTTTTTTTAAATAACAAATGTTATTATAATTTTGTATTTGAGATGAAATAGATCATGTTTGTGTCTTGTGTTTATGTATTTTTAAAAAAAAGTTATATGGGATTTTTGTAATTTTTCAAATGAATAGTGATTCATGAAAAACCTACATATCACCTAATATTTGATTTTGAATAAGCTACATATGAACTATTTAATGAATATGGAAGTAGAATGTGATTAGGGCCGTTTGGTTCGGCTAAAAATCAGAGCTTATTTTACTTAAAGCTGATAATCAACTCTTATTATTGAAAAGTGTGTTTGGTTGAATCATATATTCAGTACTTAAATTTCTGCTTTCAGACGTTTTTTACTCTGAATTTTAAGTACCCGATTCCACACTTATTTTACGCATACGCCTTCCGCCCTTTAAAAACCCCCTGCAAAAAAACCACTCAGCCCCCACCACCACTTACCCACAATTACGAAGGGTATATAACCCAACTTTTCATCCACTCTCTCTCTCTTTCGACCAAGTTTTTCCCAAATCAGAGTAGATCTAAAACCTTAGAAATCTGTTTCCACCATCTGCAGCCGTTCCATCATCTGCTATACTTTGTGAGTTCCAAGCTGTCGTCACCGTCTCGTTCACCTCTCCGATCACCTCTCCATCAGCACATCCGACGGACATCTCCTTTGATATTCGAAGAGTGTTCTCCGCTCCGATTGCATAGATGATCTAGTTTTCCTCTCCGCTTCCAATCTCTTTGAAAGCCACCATCCGCCCTCCGACCGCCGCCTCTTCAACTCTCATCTATGTTTGCTTGGCAAAGATCCGGGGTGCTTATGATGAATACCACTTTGTAAAAAAAAAGCAATTTGAATGTTCACACTTCTGTGTTAAAACAAATTGTTATGATTCTTTAACCATTTCAGTGATGGATAATGATTCGGAATGTGGAAATTTATCTATAAATGAAAGAATTTGTTTGTATTTCTATAGCTTTTTTGGATATTCAATTTTTTTATATTAATGGAAAGAATGAAATAAGTTTCAAAGTTTCTAACCAAACATCAAATTACATTCAACACTTATTAAATGTTTCAAAATACCCTTCTAATAAGTTCTACTGTTCAGTGGTGAACCAAACACATTTATCTGCATAAGTGCTTATAATTTCCGATGAACCTAACAGTTTCTTTTTCTGAACTGATTAAAACTTATCAGAATTTATATAATCTGCACTTATGAATCAGCACTTAAAATCCGCATTCCGCCGTGCCAAATGCCACCTTACATTTGTGTGCTTGGAGGAATTTGATGATCTACAGGTTTTTATTTTTGAATCATAAAGTGTTGTAATATTATTCTCTTGTATTTATAATGTGTAGCATGACAGGATATGCAACTTTTCCATTATTATGTGAGACTTGTCACAAAATTTTGACAGGTATATAATTACTATGAACTTTCAAATATAGTAAATATAGATTGCATATTTACCACATCATAAAAAGCACATATATCCTTAGTTATTTTTTTTAAATCTATATAGGCTTGTATCAGGTTCTAATAAGTAATCACAGTGCAGTATCTAATAATTTATTAAATAGACATATATCAAAGTATCTTTTTTTAATAAATAGAAAAAATAAGCAAATAATCAAGTTTTCAACCAAACATCAAATACATTCAGCACTTATTAAATGGACCAAAACACCCTTATCATAAGCTCTATTCTTTAGTACTGAACCAAACACACTTATTTGCAATAAATGCTTATAATTTCCGCTGAACCAAACAGTTTTTCTTCTGAACTAATTAAAACTTATCAGAACTTATATAATCTGCACTTATAAATCAGGACTTAAAATCAGCTTTCCGTTGAACCAAACGGCCCCTTAGTATTAGAAGACATACCCATAACAAGAATATGCATACCAATCGAATTACTTCAAGAATATTTGTTTATTGTAAGGGGGGTTTTTGTGGTAGTGATAAACGAGATCATTTGACTAAAACAGCAGAGCAGATACAAGAACAGGTTGTGGTGCACATATGACTATTAAATTGAATAGGAATAATGGAAAGTATATGACCCATGATTTTGTCACTATTACAATAATTGGAATAGTCGACAGCCCTCACGGTCACAGATAGTGATTGTGGAAGGAAAAATCGGTACCCTATTAGAAGGTGACACGTGTTTGGAGTTACTCGAGCATAAGTCACCGCATCCATTAACCTGTGACCCGGTTTGGTAATAAAAAATCATAAAGCTACAAGCAAGCACTCCCAATTAGGTGAGACACGACCAGACTGGTCTGTAATCTAGATGAATCAGGTTTGGTTGGACAGTCTTACACCTCGTGGGTGAATGCCATCCTGATCAGTGAGACTCGACTAGACCGAATCAGGTCTGGTCAGACGGTCTTACACCTCGCGGGTGAATACCAGGTTGCACATCAAGCAGGACTCCATGTCCCAACTAGACGAAGACTGCAAGGAGAACCTCGGAAACGGTCAGACACTCATAATGCCAATATCTGCCAGGTGAATGATTAAAGGCCCACTATTCACAAAACGTGGGTAATTAAGGGTACATTTAGCTAAAATAAAGTGGGGCAGTTACCACAAAACTCGCCTGTCAGTATCGGGTTTCTGAAGGGGTTGGGGGTTGGATGGGGCTCCGGAAAGCCTCCCTCCCTCTTCCTGGTCCTAGTGGGGTCTGCGTGTGTGGGGGTTCTTCGGAGGCTCGGATCCAGAGAGCTGCGCCTTGGCGGGCTTGGTCGGATCGTCTCTCGGAAGGGGTGGTGGGTTGGTTTTTCGTTCCCGGCTGAGGCGGCCGACGGGTCCTCAGGAGGATTCAGGGGTGGTTGTGATCGCCACCTGCTTTTCTCAAAAAAGCAGAAAAAGTCGGGGTGGATTTGATGGCTTTCGTGTGGGAGTTTGGGGGGTCTGCATTATTTATTTTATTTTTTATTTTTTTTTACTATTACCCAACTAATCAGTGGAATTATCTAGCATAAACATATATGAAAAGTTTCCTAACCCCGTTTGGATACATAATATAACTTATTCTTTGGTATACAATTATTCTGGTATAAATGAATATAAATAGGATAAAGTGATTTTGTGTTTGATTGTGTTTTGAATTATTCTTATTGGAAAACGTAATAATAAAGTTTTTGTTGTTTGGATAAAATGTGAATAAAAATTTATAAAAGATGAAAAAAATGATGATTGTTGATTTAACAGGTGATTTATAAATGGTGATAACAGTTGATTTGATAGTGAACCCATATAACCTGGAATAACTTTAATTCCAGGGACTAGCTAAAATCCATATATCAATTTATACCAATTTATCGAAACATACATTATCCTTGGATGTTCTATGCATCCAAACATTTTATTTGACATATTCCACATTATTCCAGAATATATCCGGGGTTATGCTGCATCCAAACGGGGTTAATGGTTTAAAGGCTCTGCTGCGAGCATAACCTCCGGGTAAAACAGTGAATTTCGATAATAAAATTATAAAATATAAAGTATAAAATTAGACAAACTATTAAAGTAGTTCTTTATTTGATGAAATTCTGATTGTGAACACTACACACTATTTTCAAAATAAAAATGTCACGCTATCTTTTTTTAGCATTCAAATATGAGATTATACATGTTTTTATTTTTTTAAAATTAGTAAACATTATTTAATAAGACATATGTTTTGATGAAAAATATATATCGCTGCATTCTAATTGAATAAACTCATTTTTATTAAGTGTAAAAAAAAATTTAACGAAATATATACCTTATCTAAAGTGATGTATGCTATGGACTGTAAAAAAGACTAACATTTTCATCATACCTGTAGATGCCACATAACTTAATGCACTATATAAAATCACATAGTATGATACATAATTTATTATGTCAATATGATCTATTACTAAAATGTATAAATTGTATAACATACAATTTATTTGAGTATTTACTTTATTTTTATTTTGTAGAAATATGTATTTATTAAATAAGTATACACTTAAAAAATTTAAATCGTGTGTTTTGTGCAAAATGATTATCCTTGCAAGAATGACAAAATAACATTTTCCTACAAAGATTTCATGTACAAGAAATGGTCCAGACTTAGAAGCCAGACCCAAATAAATGCAGAGCCCATAATTTTAAGGTCCATGCAATGTTGTCCGTTGACATCTTTACCCTTGTGTAGTAGTGTCAAGTGTTCATGTAAAACCATCTTCCACATTCCACATCTTATTCTAAGTTATGGAAAAATAACAAGCTATAACCACTAATGCTTCACCATCATGGTGAGCAAATGTTGAGGGTATCCAAGAAAAGCAAAAATGATTTTCACTGATGAAACAGCAGCACAGAAAGAAACTAGCAGTTTTCATGTAAATGTGATAAGACATGAATGTTCAGAGGTTAAGTGTAGGGTGGTACCCCAAGAAGTGGCTCCAAGCTCGCCAAATGATGGCGTAAAAAATTATACACTGATTCAGTTGTTACGGCTGCTATCCGAACCACTAGACCAGCCCCCTGAGCAAAGATCATTATAAGAATACATGAACATGCATAACATCCCAAAAGCAAGTGAAGTTCAAACTCTGTTTGGAACCAATTTGCAAAAACAGTTTTTCCACAAAAATTGCTCTCAAACAGCATTTTCATAAAAGTTGTACTGTTGACATAAAAATGAAAATTCGAAACCAAAAGTCAAAGTTTAAAAAATTCTTTTGGAATTTATTAATAGAAAACTGATTTTGCATTAAAAAAAAAAAAAAAGTTATCACTTTGACAATTGGTTCCAAACAGGGCATGAGAGCAAGTGAAATAATAGTACCATAGGACCAAATGGACTGCACGAAGCAATTAATGCAGGTCGCTGAGGGTTGTAGGTCGGTCCATTCCTTGTGTAGTGTCCAGAGCTGGAGACAGGCATGCGCAAATTTTTGGACATTGTTTCCTTTACCTCTTCTTGTAACTGTGATTGTAGGTGCTTTAGTTTTGGCCTGGAACATCAAGCAGATTAGCCTGGTCATACAAGTAAAAGGAGTTTGAATATATAAATAGCAGGAAAACCAAAAAGGTTGTAACTAATTCAATTAAATACCAAAATTAAGAAAGCAACAGACTTCGTAAGAAAATATCTGATGAAATGACACAATATTGGCAATCATCAGATATCAATTATCTGGGAATATAAGAGGTGAAACAATACTTTTGATGAGTATCTATTTTCTGTGAATTTATGCAACGTGCAAAATATTGACAGGGTTACAACATGGTGTAACCAACTCTTGTGTGATCTTTTTGCACTTGAAATGAGTTCACGATACATGAGAATACGAGCAGGGATGATTTAAAACAAGCTTTAATATTTTTTTTGAGAAAGGTAGGCATTGTATTCAAGTAGATCAAAATCCAATGACTGAATTAGGGATGAGGAGAATTAGAGGAAAAACAAAGAAAAATAAGTTGCTAAAGGATGGAAAAAAGAACCCGGTGGACGAGAGGCCACCCGGATCAAGGCCAAACCCCACTTACTCCTCGATCGAGGCCAAACAAGCTTTAATATTAACATTTAATTACATAGCACTTTGATACTTGACATGTTCTACTTCACTTAGGAACAAAAAAACAAATCAAACTATTACCCAAGGACTTCAGAAAGGAATTCCAAGCATAGTTGAAACTTACCCTAACAATACGACCATAGCAATGACGTGGTAATCATGCATGCGTTGTGAAATACTCATAGAACATCCCTGCTCCAATAGCAACTGCTTCAGCAAACAAAACAGTCAATTAAACTGTCAATGTGCATAATTTTGCAATGCTTTATAACAAGAAACACAACATATTTATATCATTCACTAAGTAGTTAAAAATTCTACTAGACCAGTTTGGGCCTATGACATGTTTCATGCTACAGTACTACAGGCAATTTTTTTCCACTCTCGTCAGAAATAAAATACAACCACCAAAAATAACCCAAACCTAAATCTGTGATAGTTTTTTCTTAGAAAATTGATACTGAATCCCAACATATATACTTTCAGACATGAAGAGCCTTGAAATGTATCAATCACTAGAGTTTTTTTTTTTTTTTTGTCTTGACATGAAATCTAGAAGATAATAAAAGAAATCAGTTTCAAAAAAACTGTATCTAACCAAAAGTGACAATGAAGTTATACAATTGTGTGAGTAGAGGAACTAATTTGTCAATGTAATTTATTAGGGATGAATGAAATGAAAAGTGAAGAGATGGAGAGCTGGGATATGGGAAATCCTGAAATTTAACCAAGAAATTTCTAAAAATACATATAAACATAGCCCCCCAAAAAAATGCCAAAACACCCATAGGTAGTCAATATAAAGTACAAGCACATCATATTTAAATACACAATGTCATATCACCTATAAGGAGATGTTTAAATGACATCCTAAAGATGAGAATCAAGCATAGAAAATCACTGCAGAGCAGAAGCAAAATGATGATAAGCAAACACAACACTAAAAAAAAAATCTACTAAAAAGTTAGAATAACTGAGCAAACAAAAATGAAGAGAGCACATGAGTACTGAAAATTCTGAATGAGAGCTTCTCAATTTACCAAGTTACCAATACATCGCGATAAAAAGGAAGCCCAAAGTTGACTCAAAGCATTGTTCATTTTCTTCTTATAATCAACTAGGTATTTATCTGCCTCTTCTCTTCCATCAGATAGACTCAGAAACCTTATATCATCACCGTGATGAAAAATACATTGATCAGACACCCAAGATTTATAAGCCCAAAAACCTTCTATTGTGTCCCAAAAAATTATCTAGTAACAACTAAAATAAAATTTATGCAGTTCTTAAATTTATATCAAACAGATGAATGATTTAAGAATACCCAGTCTACTTTATTTCTTTTTTTTATATTTTTGAGCGGTTAAGATAATTTCCAATAGGTTTATTGAAATCAATGCATAACAATATTGAAATCTAATGCTGGGTAGGTAAACTCAGTGTAATTACTAGTGAAGAAGATATCGAGTTGAAAGAATTTAAAGGATGTGTAGTCACCTCCACATCACAATTATGGGAATCAGGTTGCATTATAAACATATTACATTATCACTCAACAAGCATGACAAGAACTTGTGAGAGACTGAGGATAAAAATGGGGTGGTGCATGGAGAATGAAGGATGTGTGAAAAAAACACACTCATGTAGCAATTGCGGTTTTTAATTTTGGTGGAGACTACATCAAGAACATGTCATTAAACAAGGATGACGGTAAATATATATAGACTGATTATGGGTAAGAATGAAGAAGAGAAATAAGAGTTGATAGGAAATTATGAGAATTGGCGAGGACAAGGTTATCAGCAAAACAGAGTATAAATGGAGGAGAATAAATATAAGTAATTGGCAGAAAAAATATTTGCTCAAAATTTGAGAATTACGAATCATTCATTTAACCAAAGCTAACAAGAAGAGTAGCTACCTAACAGAAGCTATCACAACAAGGAAAACATCAGCACGAATAGAAATGGAAAATATATCCATGGACTATAGTGAAAGATTCAATAAGGAACTGATGTAACACGATCGTAGACTGTTTAATCGGCATTGAGGATCATCAAATGGATAATTATAGATGATTTACAATTTTTAATATTTTTGTTTTATTTGTTAAGTTTATCATATTTTTTTAGATAATTAGCATTAGTTAATATTTAGATATCATTCAGATATGATATTTTTGTTTTTTAGTTAGGATTTGAATTTGAATTTTGAATTTAAATTCGAATTTGAAGTTAGTTAAGATTTGGTCAAATAAATTTGTGATTTGAGAGATATACAGAGATTTGTTGATATCCAAGTTTGTTAGGATTCTCTATTCTATAAATAGACTTTGATATAAAATTTTATTTTTTCTATTATATTTTTGTTACACTAGAAGGATTAGCAAAGGCATAGACTTTCATTGTTTTTGATATTCTGATAAATCAACAAACTTGTTGAAGCCCATCGTCCTGGTATTCTTCGCGAATCAATAGCGTCGTTGGAGCCTGTAGATCTCACATTCCCGAAAATTGATCGGTCAGCTAAAAAGCGTAATCCCTACGCTGCATCAATTGGTATCAGAGCCTCGACGAATAAAATATATATTTTATTAAAAAAATTTACACCTTTTACAAATGATTTGATACCGTTTATTAGAATATATATATTTTTTAAAAAAACACATAACTTATGGGATAAATATGAATGAGTCAATTTATTTGAGTACTTATTTTAATAAAAAAATAAAATAACTCATTGAATAAAATGTATTATTTATATAAAAAAAGTGTGTACTGCATCTGACCTTATATTCAATCCACGTCTAACATTTTTCAAATATTAACTTATAGTAATAAAAAAAAACACAATTTATCCTTTGAAATCTCACATATATCTCCTTTTTTATAGTTTAAAATGTTTTGAATTTAAAAAATGTTATTTATTTACTTAGTTATTTTTGTTATAGGATCCAATCAAGTTTGGTACAATCAGTATAATCGTTATGGCACACCATTAGGTGGAACCCAAGGAGGGAATTTTGTAACTAATGCAATGGATTATCTATTTAAATAAAATTTTCTCACTTTTATAGTTTTATGTTTTTTATGGTGGGTATATAATTTTATGTTGTAGTTAATTAGTTATGCATTTTTATTTCAAATCAAAACCATTGTAAAATTATTAATATCTTCATCTCAAATTATTCTTATTCATTTTCATTATTTTCTACAATTTTCTATTTTTTTTTCAAAAAAAAAAAAAATTTTTCGGCCAATCTATATATCGATCGATATATCGATTGGACCCCTAATCGATATATCGATTACATCGATATTTAAAACACTAGTAGAGAAAGACGAAAAAAAGAGGATGAAAGAAGAAACAGAAGAAGAGAGATGAGATAGAGATACTAAGAAAGAATAGAAAGACTGAGGAAGAGAGATGAGATAGAGATACCGAGAAAGAATAGAAAGACTGAGAAAAAGAGATGAGAAAAAAAGAGAAAAATTTGGATCAAGATTTAGTTCTAAAACCAAATTGATGCAGCATAGAAAAAGATGAGAGAGAGAAAACAATAATATTTTCAAATTCTTCACTAATTATGACTAATCCCTTGAAACACGAGTTCTTTTTTTTTTTTTTGAGAAAAAGATAGGCATTATGCCCTGAGTTTATTCAATCAAGCAAATGCCCAAAACGAGTACAAAATATAGAACGTCGGATCAAAATCCAATAGAATGTCCAATGTGCCATGGTAGTAGAGATAGATACCATAAGCACATGGGCCGGCCATAAAGGTCTACTCCCCAGTAGTGATTGCCCTTCAAATAAATAAAAAACTTTACCCCGCACAAGATTTACCCCAGTCCTTGATAAGGGGGATGACCATTTCCCATACATTCTCTACATAGGATACACATGTGTCTAAATAATAAAACACATCATATCCCAACTAATTAAATAAATCATATCCTATCCTAATCAATTAAATCAAATCATCCTAACAACAAATGTTCAAATTTAATATAATCTTCATAAAAATTAAATATTATCCTAATCATCCACAACACTAAGCTCCTCTTCTGATCTCTCTCTCCTCTACCCACCCTGACTTTTATCATTCATATTCTTTCAAAATCTAGCTCTACATGATCTTTAAAGGGAGAATTAAAAAAAGTTGTTATGATCCATTACTTTTCAACTGATCAATAAATATTTCAAAAGTGGTTGTAACCAAACAACATGCATCAGATCAGATATTTTTTCAAACTAGAAGGTGCACTCATCTCTTGATTACTTAATCCCAACTCTCCCTTAATATGACAGCATCATCTTCTAGAGATAGCAGCACAGCCCAAGTGTTTTTACATTACTCACTGAATGCAAGAATCTTCATGCATTGCATAGCAAGAAAAAAATATATATCATGAACACTGACTTTCAAGTTCCAAAATATGTCCATAGAAAGAAAAGTGTGATTAAGCCATGTAACGCAGAAAACAAACCCAAAGGCCTGAAAACTATGGCACAAATTCACAGTAGCATCTTGTAAATTTTTACCCAAGTTAAGAAAGCCATTGGCATTTATAGCTAACAAATATGGACATAGAAGCATAGTTATAGACATTACCGAATCAAGGAAGAGGGGCTGATCTCCTTCTAGGATAATGTGATTAGCACTCTTATAGATATCAAAATCCCATTTTTCTCCACTTTTATGACGCCCACTCGTAAGCCAATCAACAAGGACCAAATTGGATTCAGAAACAACGTGGAATACTTGCTTCTGGCAGTACTTTGCAGCAGCATAACATGTCACAGGATCTGGAATAACAGCCAAAAGAGATTCCTTCCCAATTCTGGCCTACTGCAACACAGAAAATTTTTCAAGTTATTTAGAACCTTATCACCATTGCACATCATAAACTCTCGAGAAAACCATGAAGTCATTCATAATCTAAATCGTGAGCTGAAGTGCTTATTCTATAACTTTACTATACTAGTTATTTCTATTGATTTCTTTGTTATGTGTACTTTTTTGGGTTTCCTTTTTCTGACAAAAGAAGAAAGCTCAGTGTTAGTTTGTAATACACTGACGCAAGCATGAGAATAAAAAGACAACCACATTTTTTTATTTTTTTTTTGAAATGAAAAAAGACAACCACATTAATCATTTCATATTTGATTCTTGTCAATAAAACTCAATATCAGGCCACATAAAAGGCGATACCTCTAGGACTTGCTCAGAGTGCTTTGCATCAAGAGACTTATACACCTGAAGGAAGCAACAAATATCTCAAGTAACATAATGGAGTGCATGATCAATATAATAATCTAGAAAACATAAAACATAGTAAGAGAATCAAAATTACTGAAGAGAAGAAAAATTATTGAACAATTATTTTAGAGAGAGAGAGAGAGAGAGGAGTGGGCATCCAGCCTCAATATATATCATAAAGAAGAGAATGCCCAAAAGGGTAGCAAAACAAGAAACACAAACAAAAAGGATTGACAATACCACAGTAGAGGAGATATCTACTTAGGGACAGCCAACCACCACCAACCACAAGGCTACTTCTCGATTACAAAAATTCCCCCAGAATACAAAACACTACTTGCCCCTGTACAAAACTGACCCAATCTTTAATGAATTGCACCACCAGCTCCAAAATGTCCTTAACATACAGCCTCGCACCATTGACCAAATTATCAAAAGTACACAAAAAACCCAAAATTTACAAGAACACAAAAAAGTTGAACACCACAGTTGTAAAAAGCTAAATCACTTGTATGGTGTAAATTTCATATAAGAGAACCAAGATTACGTCAACTATTATTAACAAGAAATCGGGTGAAATAGTCAGATAACTTGGATAACTGTTACCTAGGTGACCTATCATGTTTAGTAACGAAATTTAAAAATTTTAACAATTCCTTCAGTAGAAGTAAAATAAAATGTTTGTTACCACTGTTAAACAATGTACGAAAAAGGACCCATTGTTGCTGATTTATTTTGTATGGGTGAGCTGATCTAATACTATTCCTTGCTCCTTTCAAATAATTAAAAATGGCAGAAAAACCATAGAACTTCAGCCACTTTTTAATCAAAAACCTACATACCGACCTAATCCATTGTCAAAATTCATATCCAACCAATAACACATTCAAAACCAAAAACAAACACATAAATCAAGAAAGAAAACCCAACTATCAACACAGGAAAACAAACACCCAAAAAATCATAATATATAAGAAGTAATTCAAGCAAAACCAGAGACCTTAGTAGAAGCCTGAGTCGTCAGAGCTACCGTGCAACCATCTCCAACGGTCACCCCACAAGAAATGGAGTCTCCCTATAATTCATAAAAAAAAAAAAAAAAAAAAAAAAACACAATTCACAACCATTCAAAATAACAAAAAATGAAATACATGATGTAATGGATGTTGTTATAATTCACCGATACAATGCCACCACCGTAAGAGAGGCTGTAGACCCAAATGGCATCGGTGTCCGACGAACCCACCTGATTGAATAATGGATTTGATGATCATATGATCAGATATTGATTTGGGAAAAGGAAGTAAGGGTGGGTACCTTAGAAGGAACGATGAATTTAAGGGGGTATTTGGAAAAGCAACGAGTGACTGTGGACTTCCCTCTCACTTTCTCCACCTCGATCAGACCCGTCTCCATCTCTCTCTCTCTCTCTCTCTCTCTCTCTCGGTCTGTGTTCGATTGCTTTCTTTGGTCAGACTCTCTCGGATGATCCGAGGTTTTGTTGACGAGTTTTGATATAGCCAGCTCAATTTTTTTTTTTTTTTAAGCTATTTTATTATAGATCTCCAATCTTATATCCAAATACGTATTCAAAGTGATAATTAGAGACACATCATTTCAGATTAAGTTTTTACTCAAATTTTTTGTAAAATTTGATTTGATTATAAATTTGAGTAAGGGTTTGAGTAAAGGTTGAAAAACAAAGAAAAATGTTACAATGAGTACCATTAACAATCTCAAACGCCAATCCAACTATATTATCGTATTTTTAAAAATTATAAACGATATGTATTTTTATGAAATGTGAAATATGTATTCCAGTGAATTGCCGATATCATTGAAACAAATGAATAAAAAATAAAATCCTGACGAGGTATATAACTCGTTATAGTGGATGAGGGGGGTAAACGAGGTATATCATACTACATTTAATACTATAAAATTGATTGAGTATAACGCTCAAAATAGTAAATAATTAAATCACAAAAAAAAATCATTAGACTTAGGTACCATTTGGTTGCTGGATTAGGGGTGATTGTGATTTGAGGAATCATCTGGGTTTAAATGTAAACCAAACATGACAAATCTCATCAAGTTTTCAAATCGGGTTGGCTGCGATTGTGTTTTATTTTTTCATGAGATCCACCTGTCGTGGAAAGCTCATGGATGAGCTTTTCTGTAAAAGCTGGTTTGAAAACCATAAAAAAGGAAAGGTGAAATGACAAGTTTATCCATGCATTCTCATCAAAATTACAATCCAATAAATACTAACATTTGGATTCACTATCTTCTCTCTCTTCTCACAAAGAAGCGTCGGATATGTCTCTCGCCTCTCTTGTCTCTCTCGTCATGAAACCCAAACTTCTCTCTCATCTCTCTCGTCTCTCTCTTTAGTTCAGTGAAACCCTAACTCCCCAAGACCCCCAAATGATCAATCTAGGTTTGGAAACCCAAATGAAACCCAAGCTCAAACTAATCTCCAAATTTGGGGGTGCAAATCCAAATAAAACCCCAAATGCTCTATCGTCTTTCTCTTTTCAAATGAAACCCTAGCTTGAATTAATCTCCAAAACTAATAGATTGGCTTTATTTCAACCACCAAAATCAAACTTCGGTTAAAGAGAATCCCTACATTGTCATCTGAGCTACTCACAGTAAGTATTTTTCTTTTATTTAACTTAGATTTCCCTTACTTCATGATATTTGACATACATGTCGATTACTTCACATTTCTTAGGTTCATTTAGATACATTGCTTGATGTTCAATTAGGGTTTTGAATGTCCTTACATTTAACTTTATTTGTTGGGGAAAAAATGTATGGAACTTATTTTATCCACATTCTTGTATTTCATATGCTTTGTTTTTTCTGATCCTCAAATGTGAGATGTTATTGTACGAATGGGTCAAAAAAACAATATTCAGTTTGGAATCATGTAGAATATAACTTCATGTTTTGTATGTTAAATACTTCAAATTTTGTCATCTAAATGACAATACCTATAGTTCATCTGAAGAGGAGATTCAATTGAAAAAAGACATGTAGATGTAGGAGGTTGTTTCTTCTCTATTGTGTTACCAGCAAGCCTATAGAAACCACTCATCTCCAATAGGTCTCTTGAGCCTTCTATTTCAATCAACATTCATGAAACAGACTTCTGATTAATTATCTGTATTGTAAATTGTGGGGTTTTAGTTTATTTGTATTGTTAAAGAGAAATATTGGGCAACCAACTCCTAATCATTCATCCAGTTGGCATTTAGATTTATAAATACAAGTTCAATAATAGCTTTGAACGACGCGAGTATAGGGTAGACAAGGCATCATGTGTTTGTTTTCCTCAATTAACCGTTGATGGATGCACTTACAAAACCAATTAGTTCCATCATGTTTTTTTTTAAGCGCAAATGGATAACTAATAAGATAACAATCAACTCAGTCTTACATCCAATGTGCAGAAATTAGCATTTAGAAACAAAGAAAAAAAACAAGTGATTCATATCCGAAAAAGGCAGTGTGGGATAGTAGAAAACATGAGGTTTTTACTAGTATATGCTTGGAAGAAGTGCAAGCTAGAAACAAACCAAGCCAAACCTTGATAAAAGTTGGTTACATGAACATGTGTACAAAATTCCATGAGAGATGTTGAGTTTTTTTTATGAAAAAGATCACTAAAAAAACCATTGGAACACTATTAGAAAAGATTGGCAAATCTAGAAGGCCTTGCAAAAGGAAATTGGATTGGGATGGGATGAACAAAAGAAGACTTATAAAAATGTCTGATGAGTGGTGGGCCCAATTTGCACAGGTACTACTTGAATATTGGTAAAATATACTTCAATATTAATCTTAGGGTTTGAATATATCTAACCAATAACATGTACTTCATATAGAGACACACTGGGGGAGATAATTTTTCTCACTATCCTTTGGCGTGTGAGAAAGAGTTGGATATGTTGTTTGGATATAGCGTTGCTACAGGTGACCACTACAAGAAAAGGGGTTTACAGTAACGGTTTTAAACAGTTGCTGTAAGCGTATAACCGTTACCACAACTATGATAACAGTTTAATGTCAGTTAGTATAGATGGGGTGATATTATTTATACAGTAACGGTTTGCACTATATTTTGTCACGGTTTTTTTAATCAAATCTTAACTGTTACTGTAAATTAAATAGTAACGAGTTATTAAACATTACTATATTATATCCAAATTTATGAAAACATATAGTAACTAATATAAAACCGTTACTCTATCAATGCAAAAGTTACAATAAAGAGTTCTAGTGACACTTGTAAACTATCGCTAGAAAGAACAAAATTGTCACTTTTCATATTTAATATATTCTAATTTGCTGTATATTTCCATAAACAAGAAATAAATCTAAATATCATTTAGCAAACAACAATATCCAACATTATAAATGTTATAAAATATTATAATTAAAATATACATCATCTAATGCTGACGAGATAAATTTGTTATGCCTCGGATTGACTGTGAAAGCTATGAAATATTCTATTGCACCTGTTGCTGTACTTTCTCTTGCATTTGTTGCTTCATCTGCTGCCCTAACTGTTGGACTTTCTCCTACATTTGTTGCTCCATCTGCTATTGCATTTGTCCTATTTGTTCTTGTAATTTGCTCGATGTGCCATCAAAATCACTTAAGTGGCCTCATCCTCGTCATCGTCCCCCTCCAAGGTACTACGATGGCGTAACCCCACTGCCCATTCCACGAACCCTACCACAATGCTCGTTTTCAAGTACTGCACGAAGTACATCAATTCCATGGTGAACATCTCCCTCTTCCATCTCTTCCATTCAGACAACATAATAATCAATAGCATTCTGTAAAAACAATAGTTAGCACTATTATTTTTATAATTGAACTTACACAAAACAATAAATGTGACCCTGATTACAAATATAACTACAAACAAGATTAAAATGCAGTGCAAATGATTAGCTTAGAAAATGACATTTTACATGTATATATCCTAAAATTTTTCCATAGTTTAATTAATCAATAAACTTGAATATATTGTCAATTGATTATTGGAACACCAATATTTTTTCACCAAAGAAACACCAATGCCATTAATATCTCAATATCTCCAACTGCCTAGAAGTAGAACCAGCACTCTAAAATCGGTAAAGTGACCAATATGTTTCAATCTAACAGAAAGGTGATGAACCACACATTAGTAAATTGATTGACTACTGGTAAACATATTGTATTTTATAAATAGATAAAGAAAATGAAAGATGGGAAAAAATATAGGCAACATTTTATTGATTTAAAAAAGTGACAGGCTATACCTTGTTGATTTAAAGAAGTGGGAACAAATGGCATGATATGCATCGAATTCTGGCATCGTTTGCAAAAATTTCACAGTTCCGGGGCGTATCCGGGTTTTTAAGTCGCGCACTATAAATTGGGGTGAGCTAATTTCGAGGAGCACTGTTCATCGTCTTCCTCGTCGAGATCTCTCTCTCCCCTCTCCGTTTTTCTTCCGTTCAAGCCCCTTACACCCCTCGAAATCGTAAAGCACGGGAAGTGTAGATCGGGTCCCGATCTACACTCCGGTGTCTTCAAAACCCGATTCCGACGACTTTAGCCTCCCCGACCTCCCCTTTTCGTCCTCTGATTTGGCCCATTCCGAGGGACAAGCTAGATCGGGGCGTGAGAAGGCTTTTGGGAAGGGTTTCGGCGCGTGGAGATCCACCGGACGCCTCTTCCTCCCCTCGGTAAGCCTCCCTTCCGTCTTATTTCTTGTCTAGATGATTGCTAGGGGAGGGTTTTGTGTTTGGGAGGTGGTTGGCGGCAGTGGGGGTCGTCGGAGGGTGGTCGGTGGTCAAGGGAGGGGTGGTGGTGGCGCTCGGGCAGTGGCAGGTCGTCCGGGCCAAGCAGCAGCAGCAGCAACCCAGGCGGCGCGCAGGTCGGGTGCGGGGGGCGCGCGGGGTGCTCGCGGACCGGCGCGAGGCGTGCGGGGCCCGCGGCGGCGCGTCCGGGCGGTGGCCGACCGTGCGGGTGGTTGCCGGGGCCGTGCGGGTGGTTGCCGAGGCCGCGGGTAGTTTGGTGAGTGGGACAATCCAACCCAGTAGAGAGGTGCTATACGCACTTGTGCGTATACCGACCTCTCCTGGGGCACCTTGGATGAATATTGACCATGTGTAATATGTATATCATGCGAGCATGATTTAATTGTAGAATGCATGTTACCCTAGACCTTGCATGTTAGGGACTTGCACCCTTAGGATATGTATATGAGCCATGCAGCATGTCCCCTGGTTCCATGTTAGGAAGCCCGACCGATGCATGTGCCCTACTAGTTTATTTATTAAATTAAATGCTAGTATTTGTTGAATTGCATGTTATAGTGAATATTTTAGGGGAGGGGCCTTGCGAGGACAGCGGTGAGACCCGGGTTAGGGTACACCGTGTTCCTTGTTTGGTTGTCGGGGTGTCCTATAACGGGAACTCACGCTGCCCTCCCGAGTTGCTTTCCCCCAACAATATTTCACCCTGTTATAACCTTATGCATGTTCCCCGCATCGTAGTTATGCGCCCTGGTGGGTTCTGAGGAATTCAGAACATTAGTGTTGTTATGATGTGTTGTCTGCGGATCCGAGTGGATCATATGCGATGGTTAGGCTGTTCTGTTCCCTTCGTTGGATCCGTGTAGAGACTACCCCAGCGTTAGACAGGTTGTCCCGGCAGGGGGCTCCCATCAGTAGGCACCTCCTGATTTAAGTGGAGGAGAGACTATCGGTGGACCAAGGGTGACCAACAGCCTAGTCAGTCCCAAAATCCTATGTCACCCATTGATGGGTGAGGGTGAGGGTGTAGTGGGTTCAGTCCCAAAATCCTATGTCACCCATTGAAGGGTGAGGGTGAGGGTGTGGCGGGTTGGCGGAAGCGACCCGCTGGTTTTGTGTAGTCAGTCCCAAAATCCTATGTCACCCATTGAAGGGTGAGGGTGAGGGTGTAGTGGGTTGGCGGTGAGCGACCCACGTGGTAAATATTGTCTGTGATGCATGGGTTGTGCCGTTCACTGAGCGTGTGGCTCACCCCTCGCATAATATTTTCTCTTCAGTGTCATCTGAGTCGGATCCAGAGGAGGAGCTCCCTGAGGGACTTCATCAGTAGCGGAGTAGCGCCACGTCCCGCGAGTTGCAGAGACTATCCATGATATTAGAAGAAAAGAAAGCAAAAGGAACTATGAGATACTTAAATAAGGGAAAACAAGCATGTACAGAGAATCCACAATCATCGATAGTTTATTATAACACATAGTACAGACTTTTTTTTTTCTTTCTAAAACAAGCATGTAGTGATAAAGAATGGATATACAATTAAGGAATCATTTATTGCCGACATTTTGCTAGCTAATCTCTTTTTTTTTTTGTAAACCAACTTATCTTGTTCTTTGATAAAATGGATCTACAGTAGTAACTTACCAATTACTCCCGGCATTGCAATCCAATGATATAATCATAGTCAAAACATATCACTGATTATATGCAAGATCAAATTTCACTAAAAATGCAAAAAAAGAAACTAAACTAAATAATGCCACATAAAAGAAGTTGAACTTCACTTAAATCATAGGCATACTTTAAATAAATTCACTTTTACAAATTAAGACATCTAAAAAATGCAAAAGTAAATAACACTTAAAAAAACATTGCAGCAGTACTCGTTAATGGGTTCCCTGTTCTTATGTGTTTGGATCAATTTCCATAACTCATGTCTTTGAGGAGCCACTCCTTGGGGATGCCTTTTTTGTTATAGACAATACATAAAAAATTTACAAACTAATCATAATCAATTATTTCAATAAAATAAAATATGATTTATCTCTAAGTAAATGGTCTAATCAAATCCATAGCTCTTCTGGCAATGCTCTTCCGCGTATTTTTTATTGAGACCAATTCATCGTATTTTTTTCATATTTTTTCTGCATTTATACATATATAGTATTAATTATTTCAAATCATTTCAAATTGAAACTAATAAAATAACAATTTTTTTATCATATTTTTTCTGCATTTATACATGTATAGTATTAATTATTTCAAATCATTTCAAATTGAAACTAATAAATAATAATTTTTTTTATCATACCTTAAACTCATCACTAAAAATATAACAAATGAGATACCTCCACTAGTCAGGATTGACATATGGAGAGTTTATTTAATGTCTTATATAATCTTGCTCATTTATTATTTAGCATATATTAATAATCCACACCAAAAGACATTCCTATTTTTTTTTTAAATGGACGAGATGTACAGAAATTGCTCTATATCCATATGAAGAGTATCCGAGAATGTGTGGCTCAAGTGTTATGCACTTTAGACCCAACATTTTCCTAGGGGGTTTGGGATCCCAGGGAGTTGTAAACTGTAGAAAATTTTGATGTACTAACTATATGCCGTGGTTACAAGGCCTTGAATACCAAAAAAACAAACTAAATAACAAAAAATTCCTATTTTTCTAACAACTATAACAACCAAGCTATTTAAAAAAAATGTCAACAAAGATATATATTAGCCATATGATTAGAATTCATGGCTTAAAGTTTAATAATCTGAATAAAAAAAATGTTTTGTTTTGAATTTCACATTTATATTTCAGGTGTTAAAAATATGATGAATGTCTATTTTTTATTTGGGTTTTATTTTTCTTTTTGGGTGAATTTATTTGAATTTGGAGATATAAAAGATAAAATCCTTTAAATCCTTACAGCTTCATATGTCACATCTAAACAAAAAATAAAATTTTAAAAACATAATACACGATTTATGTGATTTGGTGATGTGAAATATGTGTTAGATTTAAATCCCTATAATTATGGTATGTATTAAGTCCTCTTCATACAATATTTTTTTTTAGAACATTTATTTATATACAGAATGTTATTCATTATTATGTGAAATATGTGATATAATTTTTTTTTTAAAAATCAAATCCCAAAAATAATTTTAAAATAAAATTCATAGAGATCATATTCAACACAAAAAAAAAAAAAGTAATTGTTTTCAAGCGTAAAAGATCATATTAAGCACAACCCAAAAAAAAAAAAGTTTACATGCATACCAAAGTGGATTTTTTGTTTATTATTCAGCCAATCAAACGTATAATTTTTTTTGGGTGAAGATTGAAACAAACAATTATAAAAATAAAACTATGAAGGTTATGAAGCAGCGCCTTAATATTTTTAAATGACAGGAGCTTTGGTTTGTTGATGCAGAAAAGAAAGAGGAACTTGCAAAGAAAAGGGATAACAAAATTGCACATTATTTAATAAAATAATATTAATAATCATAACGACCCTATTTTCAATTGCATCATTTGTTAGGTACATCATAATATCACATTTGGATTTGGATAAAGATTATTCTTACGTTGATTTCTTTTTTAGTATTAAGGATACCATACCTACCAATAGATATTGATGTAATCTAATTTTATTGTTCAATCAAATCCAAAGAAAAATCACATGTAAAAACAAATCAATTCTAATGAAAAATCACATGAAAAAAAAGCAATTGACTCTCAATCTTTTAATGATAGATTTGATGAAGAATGAGACTACTATACGGGTACTAATCTTATCCTTCACTTCACAAATCCTCCCCCGAAATTAAATGTAAAATTTAAAACAAAACATTTGTGAGGTGAAGAATTGAAACCCGATATCAATCAAATCCACGCTTAGTCAACATAAAGAAATAGGCATGTGGGGACAAATCTGATTTACCTGGTGGAAATCCATGGACAAAGTAATGAATTACTACGCCATAATAGGAAAATTGAAACACAATCATATTAATGTCTCACATATCAAACAAAAATACTGATTTTATCTAACATAATAAAACATGTTTGGAGGAGCTCTTAATTTTCTTCCGATCTTAAAAGATGTCAATGCAAAGAAGAGGATGACAGTGGAGAGAAGTATTCAAAGAGGCGAAGAGGTGAAAACGGGATATGATGGAGAAAAAAAAAGAAAAATAAAAACATGATCCCAATGTATTAGTTTTTTCTTCTCAAACCGTTACTTTTATCATGTCATTTATTGTTACGATTTTAAAGCGTTACTTTAATATCGTATGGTAACAAGTTTGTGTAAAACCGTTACCAAAGATATTTCACACGACGCCAAATTCTCCTGCTAAGGACTTCCCACACAGACTTTCCATATTTGGCAACAGTTTAAAATTATATGTTACTATAAATTATGTATGGTAGTAGTTTTTTAAAACCATCACAATAAAATTGTCACTGTAGAACTGTTTTCTTGTAGTGGACCATAACAAAATCCTATCATCTTCCAAGTATGTATTTCAGAAAGAGAAATCTGTCACACCAACCAAGAAAAGTGTTGTTCATTTTCAAGAGAAAGATCCTGCAACTGAAGCTAAACCAGCCGAACACAATTTACTCAACCAACCAGTACCAATGTAGGTTCAGAGGTGACTAGTCCTCCTGGAGCAGTGATAGCACAACGTTCTAGTGGTGGAGCTAAAAGGTCTAAAACAAGTACATGACAAATCTTGGAGAACTTAATTGATTGTATTTACAATTTACTTGAGAATAGAACAAGAAAGAAGTCTATTTTCAAAAACTCTAAGGATGTCCCGACTATTGTGCATGCCTTGCAAGTTCTGGCAAATACAGAAGGGTTGTCTCGATCATCGGAAGAATAATTGTTTGCTATTGGGGCATTACGTTTCCCCGTGAACCGTCAAAACTTTTGCTCGATAGACACTGATGAAATAAGGGCCCGTTGGATTTCACATAAGTTCAAACTTTCCCGTCAGATATAGATTATGAGCAGTGCACGTACTACCATATAACTTCATTTTGTTACACTGTAAAATTGCGTATTCTAGGGTTTGGTGATTCTTTTTTTTTTTTGGTGGTCACCAACATGTAAAATGAAACCCTAGATCCTAATTGATTGTAATTTGGCACTATCATCATGTAATTTTAGAACATCCTTAAAATGGTATAATATTTGAAGTACTATAATGTCATGATTGCATATGTGTTATTCATTTTGGATGTGTGATCATATCATTTTCAATTCTCTGTTTTGTGTTGTTATTATATTGTGCATCGGAGCATCTCAAACATTATATTGTGCATTGGGACATGTCATTTTCAAGTCCCCTATTGCAAATCCAAATATGGAATCTTTATCTGGATCAAGTATGGACACATCATCAGAGGAAACATAAGATTTGTGTAATCCTTGACTTTAATTTGCAAAAATAGAATGCTCATATATATCCTACATATACTTAGGATGTTCGATGAGGCAGATGACGAGCTATAGACTGACATTTTGATTTTAATGCTACTTGCACATGTGGAATGTTACAAAGGAACCTATCCAAATAAACAACCAGTTCATGATCTCACTTATACCAGCAACCAACTAGTGCATGATATGATGCATGGGCATTGGCGCTTATACTATGACATGTGCCAAATGATGCCCACTATTTTTGTCAAACTGTGCAACATATTTAGGGAGAAAGGACTAGCCCAAAGTTCTTCCACTGTCTAAGTGGAAAGGCAAATGAGGATCTTTTTACAAACCATAGGTCACAATGACAGGAATAGATCTATGCAACATATTTTGAAACATTCCGATGAGACTATTAGTTATTATTTTAACAAGATTTTGGATGCTACATGTGCATGGGCCGTAAAGATGATTAGACTGAAAGACGTTAAATACTGTTCCAAAGCATATTAGATACTATGGTGGTGGGAAATACTATCCCTTCTTTAAAAATTATATTGGAGAGATTGATGGAACACATGTTTAGGCGAGTGTAAATGCCAAACGACAATTGGCCTTCAAGAGCGGTAGATCAAAAACAACTCAAAATGAACTCTCCATATATGAGTTTCACATGTGCTTTACATTTCTATCCGCCGACTGGGAGGGCACTGCACATAATGCAAAAGTGTTGATTCATGTAGCATACAATCCAGCACATAATTTTTCACACCCTCCACTAGGTAAGCAAACAAAAACACTCATCAACAACCACATGAATTCATATAAATTACTTTCTAATATATTTGTGTTGGAGTTGCAGAGAAATACCATGTGGTCGATGTTAGATATCTGAATCGCAAGGGCTTTCTGTCCCTAGCTATATCATAATGCGAGATATCATTTGCCAGATTTTTGACGTATTTCTCTAAGAGGTAGAGATGAACATTTTAATAGCCTACTATCGGTATGTAAATCCGGGGGTACTGCGAACTTGGTCCTGGTCCGTCTCATGACTGATCAGATCACCACTCGAAGAGTTATTTCTAAGCCGCCCGACAACTTCTCAGAAAGACGGGGTTTGTTGTGATCACCACCTGCTTTATCAAAAAGCAAGAAAAGTTGGTGTTGCTGTTGATCGCCCTGCGGGAAAATTGGGTGGGTTCTCCTCTCTGAGCTAAGGCCTGCCGCACACAGAGGTGCAAACGGGGAATCCTTTCTGTTAGATAAGAACTTGAAAAAGGGGTTGCTAAAACGTGGGAGGGAAGGTAAATCGGCTACTTGAACCTAGCCGTCTGAGTCCGACGGCTGGTTTGGACTAGCCGCCTAGTACCTGGTTCTTGATTTTCTGGATTTAGGCAGAACCTAGGTAGGGAAGTGTTTTGGCTTGGCTAGGGTGGTTGTAGTGAGGATTGAAAGTGGTGTTGGTGGTTTCTTCTTCTAGATTTGGGCAGCACCTAGGTAGGAATTTGGATTTGTTTGGGTACATCTAAGAGAGGTTTAGGACAATGGTTAGAGGGGGGGTTTTTGGAGAGTAGATTTTGGTGGGGAATGAGTTTCCTTTTCTCTCAACTAAGGCTCTCTCCCTCCCTCCCTCCCTCTCTCTCTCTCTCTCTCTCTCTCTCTCATACACACTTTTGAAATGAAATTATCCACCTCTCCTCCCTTTGTGTATCACAATCCATTAACATTAGTGACTTGTCTTCCACCTGAAAATAATGTTAGGAACAGTCCACAAACAATTCACACATGTTTTGATTTTTTTAAACAAGTATATATCATCTAACAAAGACGTATATACTTTAAAGAAAAAATATATTGTTTTATAAACAAATTGAATGAATCCATTTTTAGTAAATGTAATTTTTTTCATTTTGCAGATTCAAAGCCTTACTGCTTTTCATAATGGCACCCCCTATGTTGAGCATATATGAGAGTCAGGCGTTCGTTGCATTCTTGATTGGGGAAGACATTGTGCTGGTGGTTCGTTGCAATCTTGATTTGGGAAGACATTGTGCCAGTGTTTATTTGATAAGTGGATGTGAGATCACATATCCAAGTGTAATGGGGGTGATTTGGGTTCCTTTTATTCAGTAAAGTTCTATGTTACTATTTTCTTTGTTATTTTTTCTACCTTTTGCTTTTGTCATTTATCCTTTGGACCACTTCCTTTATCTAATTGAAGGGCGTATGCCCATAGTAACAAAATTTGTGTACAATAAATGTTTGACGAGTGTTCCATTTGGTACAGTGCGCATACATTCTTAAATCATACATGATAGATACATGAAATGTATGGGACACATAAATATGATATAAGCCATGAGTAAACATAAAACATCAAACTATATTTTATCATCCTAATATAATGTCAAACACAAATAAAATTTAATATCAAATGTAATGAACATTAGCGTTCAAAACTTTTTTTTTAATAAATAATGCAAACATATGTAAACATAATCGGCTTTAACATTATGATGTTATACATCATCTAATTGTTTATTTTTTCTTTTCTCTGCTCTTCAATTATCAAATTGTCTTCTTCTGTGTTTGGAAAAACATTAATGTGATCCAAATACAGGGCTTTAAAGTATCAGTTTGCATAATATGAGTCATTTTCAAATGAAAACTCATTCGCATAAACACAAGATCATTGAGTGTTTTTAGCTCCAGTCAATTTAGTTTTTTTTTATGAGCTACTTCAAATGTACTCCAATTTCTTTCACAAGATGATATGCTATATGACTAACTTAATAATTTTAATGTAATTCTTCGAATATTTGAAAATTTATCAATTATGATCACGGATTTTTACCATTGAGCTTTTCACATAATATAAAACAATGAATTAATAGATGTCTTATGTATATGGAAAAAAATAAAAAATAAACAAGAAATAATAAGTTTTGAAATAAACCATACTTGGATGTCTAGAATGAATAGAGGGTTTCCCAAACGACGAGTATATGCAGTATTCAAATGCAATTTAATCCATCATTTGAATGTTAAAGGCCTTTTTTTTAGTTTGAGTGATAAACATCTTTTAGAGTACTTATGAAATCCCCTTATCATTTTCTTCATCATGCCTTACAATTTTATCATAATATAGATGAAGATTGAGGAGGGCTGCAATTGCAAGGATAGAATGATGTAGGTTATCTGCCCATCATTTGTCAATTATGTTCCAATAAGGTTCATATTTGACAAATACTCTATCATAATATTTGGATATTGCTTCATTTGCTCGATCTATCGCTTCATATACATAATCGAGTGTCGCCTCTTCACTATCACCCATTCTTAATACTTTTACAAGCGGCGCAATAACAGCTATAATTTCTCTTCCATCCTCCCAAAAAAGAGTATCGTGTATGATATAACTAACTTCTTTGCCATCCACAGTTTTTGTCTATGATAATACACGTCACTCATTTGATGCAATCATAAATCGCAATGATTGCAAAGTGGGTGTTTGTTGGCCTCTTCAATTCCTTCCCTTCTGTAAAACTTCTCATGCATTCTAAAACATGAGCATATTTATAAATGAAATTTTTGATATCCCGTACCTTATGTATTATGTCTCTGACCTTTAAAATTTCCCTGTCAGTGTCTTCAAGAATTAAATCCAAACAATGTGCAGCGCAATTTATTTTAAAAACAGGAGGCATTTGAGCCTCCAAGATATATCTAGCAGACATGTAACTTATAGCATTGTCTGCTATAATTTGTATTACATTTTCTCTTCCCACATGTTCATCAATGCCGCGTAAAATAAAATTACGCAGTATTTTGCATCTTTCACTTTTCTTTCTGCTGTCTCTAAGCATAGGAACTTTGATTGAAGAAGCTAATAAATTAATATGATTTTTGTTTCTCTGGTCTGTCCAACCATCAAACATAATCGTACATCTAGTTTTCACCCAAGATTTTTTTTCCATCACATTTACATATTCTATAGCTTCTTCTTTCAAATCGCACAACTTGGTTCTAATAGTTTCATTGCTAGGTGACCTAACCAGGACCATGATTTGATACTGCATCGATAGCATTAATAAACTCGGGCAACCTTGCAACATTGAACGCAATATTATTGGCAATAAATAATCTTTCAATTACCAAATCAGCTGCTTCTTTTTCTTTCTTTCGAATAAGAGTACTAATAGTACTTTGGTATACTCCTCTTGTTTGACGGTCTTGCTCCATAGATAAATTAATCAGGTTTATCATTTGAGAACCTGATCCACTTGGAGAAGAAATATTTTCACTCCCATACTTTTTTCCTTGCTTTCCTGCTTCTTCAATTAAGCCTCTAGTAAAAGTTTATACAGAATCCGGGACTGTATTACATATTTTAATATCCTTGCTTATTTTTCCGGCTAAATGAATTTTCATTTGTTCGATAGAACATGCAAACTCTTCTTGTTTCAACTTTTTCACAATGCTCCTAGATCTTTCCTTTGTCTCTAGGCATTTTAAATTCTACAAAATATAAAAGACACATTAGTTTTGTTGAATAAATATTATATTTAAAAGTTATATGATTAAAAATATTTAGAAAATATTAATAATATTAAAATACACATTAGTCTTCTCAAATCATAATATACACAAAGTACACCACTTATGAATATGAAAACTCTCCCATATAGTATAAAAATATCAAACAAATAAAATAATTATTATATAAAAAAAATTCGGAATTCAAATTTAAAATAAAAAGTATAAATTCTAATGTTACAGTCCCTCTGCCATTCAATAAACATCTAAAATAAAATATAAAATAAAAATATTCAATATTCAATAGGCATGTGACCTGTGAGGTTTCCAGAGAGTTTTATATTACACACGTACCAATGTGTTATCATTTGTCAAACATTTAATGTTTACGATAAAAATATATTGACAAAACCACTTTTACACTCCACACATATTATTCAAAAAAAAAAAAAAAACTAACAAAAAAATATCACAAAAAAAATGAGAAACTTACGAAACAAAATAACAAACCAATCAACCGAGCAAAGGGAGGAGGGACAATTGGAGGAGACCAGAGGCGACATGGCGGTGGACGGCGAGTTGACGAATGGATTGGGAGGAGATTGAATAGATCGGGAGGAGATTCAACCCGAGAAGATGTGGGTGTAGCCGTATGACTTGTAATGAAAATTAGATTTTTTTTTGTATATTTAATTTGAAAAAAAAAAGATTTGATGGTTGATAATTGATATTGTTCCTTTGAGAAATCCAAACTGTTCGGATTCAGAATGTATTTTTCGAATATGCAGCAGATTCGTCGAACATGAGTATATACGGTCATTTCATGCATTGGTCTTCAATCGGTGAGCTTCTCCGAATGTTCAATAAAATTCACCGAATTTGTGACTATGCCTAGGCCTACCATTTACTTTAAAAAAGAATATAAAAAAAATATAACAAGATATATATCTCACTAGATGGATGAAGGTATACAGACTGTCCACGAGACTAGTGTCACCATTTTTCATTCCCCTCCATTAATCAATCGGGACCGTTCAACACATGAGCTCATAGTGAAGAAGAGGATCGCGACCCATCCAAAAATAAGCCACATCGTTTCAAAGGCCGTAATCAAGCCGTCCCACGATCTCATCTGCGCTGACGCAAGCAAACCACTTAAGATAAAAAAAAAAAAACAAAAAAAAAAGAGTTGAAGATATTGGAGAATGAAAGAGGGCCATCACTTCAACATTTTTTATTTGCTGTCATGGCTTTGTTGCAGCTCCCAACGATCTTCTATGGCGGATTTCGAAGGAACGATTTTCCCAATCTGGGCAACTCGAAACCACGAAATCACGGCATACCCACAACTCAGATAACTCAGACGAGGTCGAAGTTTCTCGCACCAATCTTTTTCACTATCTTTTGAATCCTGTATATTTGATTTTGTTGGTAGTATTTGTGTTTCTATAGTAATCGATGAAGAAATTTTGGATCTTGAAATTAGTGTACAAGTAATGAAGCTATTTGATAAGAAATATTTCACCATTGCTTGAAATGCTAATATCTTCCTTGTGATTGAATGTTTTATCATGCTGAGAATTTGTAGGTTTCCATAGAGAAATATTTTACAATGATTTAAGCTTCAAACCATAGGCACCCTTTTTAAGTACAAATTGAATGACGTAAGGCAGTGGAATACTTAGCTACCAGCTTTTCCAAACAATGGTATTCTATTAGATTTCGATGCATAAAGGGATCATATGGTGGTTTGAGACAACAATTGTTAATGTTGATGCAGATGCCAATCAACCAGTACCGAAGAGCCCAAGACGAAAAGGAACCTGCTTGACAATGCAAGCAACCTCCTCACTAATTTGTTGAGTGGAGGGAGCATTGGATCCATGCCGGTAGCGGAAGGCGCTGTTTCTGACCTTTTTAGCCGGCCTCTTTTCTTTTCGCTCTACGACTGGTTCTTGGAGGTCATTGCTTTCCTTGTCCCTTGTATATCTATTTATATCAAATCTTTCCTTGCTTATGTGTAATTGGTTGGTTATGCTCACTGGCACCTCAAAAAACTCACAGCAAGTAATTAATGATGTGTCTTTACAAATATGTTTCATGATGACTATACATTGTTTATTGCTAGAACTATTCATGGATAATTGTATGACTTCTTAGAATTGAATGTTCAATATCTGAAGAGATTGAATTTAGGCTGATAGCTGAATTATAAAATTTTGAAAGTCATGTTAATATTGTTTACTGCCTTCTTTTATATGGCTACAGTTGATTTTGTTTACTTTTGATTGGTTTTTTAATGAGATTTTTGAAATATGTGTTTGAAGGGAAAAAAAAATAAACAGGGATAATTCTAATTGAAACTATATGCATTTCATGAAAACTATCTATAAGCTTAACTTGCTTGATATCATAAGGTTCCTCAACCTAGAAAGCTTTTTTCACTAAAAATAAAAAAACTTACAAAGCTTTTTTAAGTACATATTATTTGTTGAAAAATTAGCTGAATATGAGGTATTGAACAAGATTGGCTCTTTCTATGGTGCACTTAATTTAAAATAAATATTTGGGATTTCGTCCACATGGAGAATGAAATGGAAGTGTCCTTGACACAAGCAAAATAATACAAATGGTGAGAGTTGCAAGAAACAATACATGGAAGTTCCAAGCCTAACAAAACAAAAGCTTATGATATGCTCCATTGCCAACCCTCTTCTGATGGTAAATGGCTTGCTGCACTGTTGTCAGAAGATTGTGTTTTTAAAGAAAATATGGGAGCACAGCATCTGAATTATATTAAACCAGAGGTATATCTCCAAAATAAAAAAATAGAGGAGGGAAAAACCTCTCTCCAACAAAGGGAATAAACAAATGGACATGAGAAATCTCCAAAATGACCCAACTTTCAACCGCCAACAAGTTTCCTTGTGAGAAGAATTCTCCTAATGCCTTAAACCAAAACTCAACCCTTAACCCAGTCAATATATCTTCAGAAATTTGTTAGAAAGCACTTATGTGATGCTTCTCTGGGTTTGACATCTCTGAACTTCAAAAAGATTAAGCATAGGGAGCATGCTTCCTAAAATAAATGAAAAGGTGGATACAGATCACATGGTTGATATATGGGTGGCTTTATACCAACGTTATTGCACCTGATCTCATCAGAACTTCATCGTGCTTGGGTGGGAGTTGTATTGGGATGGGTTATTTAGTAGGGAAGTCCTCATGTTGATCCAACAATTTTTTTACTTTACTTAAAATAAGATGTGTCATTTCTAGTAAAAGATCAGCAGCATTGCTCTTTGGAGACTTGGACATTGCTTACAATTTTTGTACAATTGTAGCTTGTGAATAATCATGTTTCTTTTTTATTTCTGTGCCAACTGGACTAAATATTGTCTAAAGTCTAAAATGTGTTAGTTTTTTATTGGCAGCACGGTTCAGTATATAAACTTGCGTTTGGACCAAAGGCATTTGTTGTTGTGTCCGATCCTATTGTAGCAAGACATATTCTGAGAGAAAATATATTTTGCTACGACAAGGTATGTTGATACATCCACTCTCTATCCTTTTATGCATGTTTAGAAGCTTAGAAGTGCTCTATATATCACTTGAGGGTTTAATAATTTTTTTATAGATCACAATGGATAGAAGTGGCATTATGCTTCTTTGACATAAATTTAACATTCACACATGAGACCATTGTCACAGCTCTCAAAATTGACTAGGGATAAATTCTGTTTTTAGTAGACACCATTATTTTATCCACAGGTCCTTTATGTTTTTTCAACGTGAGTACTCTTGTGGTTCTGAAGGTGTAGCTTTTTTAGATGACCCTAGCATGACTGCTTTGTTGTAAAAGAACCATATATGTTTGCAATGTTGTGCACTATATTGTTGTGTTGTATATCATATCATGTGTATTGCATATCATGAAATTCTGAAGTTCTTCCAGTTTCTTGCTTTTACTTAAAATGATAACAAAGGATGATATTCTGGCTGTATGATCTGTTATTGAAAAAGAAAAAGTAAAGAAGAAGCAAAACTATGTAACTCAGATTTAGAATTTGTTTTAAAGTTAGCCAGTTATCCAATACATCTGTTTGTATAGGTATTAATGATTTGAGAGGTTGATGAACATATGTGAGATAAATGAGAGCTACCAGCTTCCTAAATTGGCATATTGATTTGTGCATGATTTTCATCTTTCATCTGGGAAATTCAGGAAAAAATAGTAAATTATAGAAATGGTGCAAAATGCTTGGATGATCCAAACAAATGAGAAAAATTTTCATTCCCAAATCATAACCCACAAAATGTAATTTCTATAAGATATAATATATAAATATGCAATGTGTAAATTTTACATGGCATATTCACGGGTTGTGAATATGCCATGCGCATGCATGATGGCATTTGACTACATAATGAGATTCTAATGCCTCTATAATAGATGCACATTCTTTATGCAATGTTTAATGTTTAATTTTTGATTTTTAAAATTTTTAAATTTTTTTTAATATTTAGTTTTTAATTTTTTGCAGCATTTTCAATCTTGATATCAAGAAATTTATCTTCCATCCATTGGAATATTAGTCAATCATTGTTTGATTAAAATTCTAATGTTCAATGATCCAGCATTCTTTCAATCCTGATTGTTAATACCCAGGTGGTCGTATTCTTAACTAGGGAGTTCTTGCTGATATATTAGAACCAATAATGGGGAAAGGGCTAATACCAGCTGATCTTGACACATGGAAGCAGAGGCGGAGAGGTCAGAAATCATATATATATTTTTCATGTATACGACCATATCTTTTCAAGTCATTTTAAAATCATTTTGAGGGTAAAATGTTTATATCTAATCCTTAGTAGGTGTCTCCATAATCTAATGAGTGCATTTTTGGTTCACATTCACCAATCATAAATGCATAATTAGATATAAACAGTCATTAATGTCTTTTTTCATGCTCTTTTTTCCTGGAAGCTGGAACCCAAATTGTGTGAACATATGAAATAACTTGGGTTACAAACGGTCGTACTAGTTATTTTCTATTTCAAGTTAACCATGTTTAATGTTCATTGATTAAGTAAAGATTAACAGGCATTGTAGATAAAACACAGGACCTGCCCTTTATCTATGGTCTTGAGTTGCTTACTTCCTTGGGAATATGATATGTGGAAAAGTTTCAGATGTTCACAACACATAGCTGATTTAGCGCCGGATCAAGGGTGTGTGCTGATCAAAACAATCTACTTGTTGTAACAGCCAGTAGGTGTGAAAGTGAAGAGGATTGATAAATTGACTAACTTTTTCGTTGAAACGGCTCAATAAGTGTGAAAGTGAATAGAAGATGAAGTGAATCGATGACAAGAGTAATGCCAACATGGAAACGACATGATATTAAAAGATCTCTATTAGCTTATCTACACCTTACAATTTCAATTAATTGAATTCTTACATCGTGTCATAACTAGTGAGAGAGGTAAACCTACAAGTATACAACTTAACCAAAAAAAGAGGCCAGGAGTCGACTCAAGACGAACTTGATGTCGACTTTGCAAAAGAAATCTGACAGCTATTTTTTAATACCATTAGTCAAGTCTGCCTTGGATTTTCCCTCTTGCCTTGACTCATAAACATTCTTATGTGACCGTGTTTCATTGCAAACAGTAGCAACCATGACCGTTGCCTTGGGAATCTAAAATTCAATTTTAATAGCCCAACCAATGGGGGTGACAAGATGTATGTTTGTTTAGGTGCCATTGGTTGCACCAACACTTGGGACTCTGTAAAGTTTCTGTAACTTTGGAATCTCTGGGAGAGGGCAAGGTTTTTCTAGATGGTGGTTGTTATTGGAGTCATTGTATAGGCTTGTTGTTGGGTCTATTCCCGGAGGCTCGGGGGGGCGTTCTCGAATTTTTGATATGGGTATTTTGGTCCTTTTCTATTTCTAAGGTTTGTACATTTTGTAACTATATAAGGGACCTTTCAGCTTCCATTACTCAATACAATACATTATTCCATTTATTTCTTTTTGGTATCAGAGCAACAAAGAAATTCTAGGGTTTCACGATTTTTTTTTCCAGTCGTGGTGATCACTATTATCTTTTCCCCTCTCGGGTCGAGATTTGAGATTTGCAATGGACACAACGTTGAAGGACCCCACGCCACTGTCGGGTGTGGTGATCAAGGACACCACCATCCCGTTAGGGCACAATTCTCATGCTTAACGGATTATCGATGTGCTTCTTGATGGACGAAATTATCCGTCCTAGTCGCGTTCTGTTCGATTATATTTTGGGAGTCGAGGCATGTCAGGCCTTCTTCTTGGCACCATTAAAAAGCCAGTAGAAACTGATGCGACTTTCAATCAGGGGGAGATCAACAACTGTATGGTTCTAGGTTGGCTCTTCAACTCCATGGAGACCCGGATCTATAACATGTTCATGTATCATGATACGGTTGACTCTCTATGGGCTGCGTTGAAGAAGACCTATGGTCATGCCAGGAATGACTCACGGATCTATGAGTTGTACAAGGATATTGCCTAGGCCACCCAAGGTACCCAATCTGTTACCGATTATTTTTGATTTCTGCAGACTTGTTGGGAGGAACTTGCCCACTATGAGCCTCTCTCGGAATTGCCTAAGGAGGCTGCCACGATTGTGGTTGGCCGACTACAACGCCAACAAACGTATGCATTTCTTATGGGCCTTCGATCAGAGTTCGAATCCCTTCGTGTTCAGATCTTGACTACCACACCACTTCCTTCTCTATTTGAGGCATTTGATATTATTGAGGGTGATGAGCATCGCCGTCAGCTCTCTTCCTTAGCGACCACTGGAACCCTCGGCAATCAGATGGCATTGGCGGCCACTTCTGGATATGACTCTCGTGGCCACGGGGATAGTGGTCGTGGTCGTGGACGCAGCAATATTGTGACTTGTGGCCACTGTGAAAAAATAGGGCATGAAAAAGTCAGATGTTTTATTCTGTACCCACACTTGATGCGATCTCGCAATGTTGGAGTTCCTTTGTTTGCCCCTCGTGTTGCTGTTGCTGATGCCTCGGTTCCGGGTGATGCCCCCTCTGCTCCATCTAGGTCCTTTGATATGTGTACTATTCAGAACCATATTGATGTCATGGATCGGGAGAGTCTTGCCTCTCATGCTGGTCTCTCTAATGCCGGTCGAACATCCTCTGCTGCTTCTTCCTCTACCTCAGGTATCCCCTCCACCTACCATGTTAACCAATCAGGGTCTCTTACTTGGGTCATTGATTGAGGCGCTACAGAACACGTCTGGTGAGTCTCGATTGTTTGCACCCTTGACATCACCTTCAATGCACAGAGAGGTACGTCTTGCTGATGGCTCACTTACATCTGTCATCAGTAAGAGTACTGTTCCTTTATCTTCCTCTTTATCATTATACTCTGTGTGACATGTTCCCAATCTTGCTCTTAACCTTCTTTTTGTTAGCCAATTGACTAAGGTTTTGAACTGTTCAGTGACTTTTTACCTGATCATTGTGTTTTTCAGGACTTGAGTACACGGAGGATTTTGGCAAGGGGTATGAGAGAGATAGCCTTTACGTATTCGGAGAACCACCCACCACAGCCCATGCTTCCATTTTGCCCACCGATCATTCGCATAGTTTTTCTTTACAATATCTAGATTTATGGCATGCTCATTTAGGACATGCCAATTTCCAGCATCTATGTTCTTTATTTCTTATTTTTCGCTCTTCATGTAAGACTCATAAATTTCAATGTTCTGCGTGTGAGCTTTCTAAACATACACGTACTACTTATATTTTTCGCATGAAGAAAGCTTCTGGGTTGTTTGATTTGATTCATTCTGATGCGTGGGGTCCCTCTCCTGTTACTGCTTTTGGTGGTCATAGATATTACTTGACATTCATTGATGATTTTTCTAGATATACTTGGGTTTATCTTCTTAAATCTCGGTCTGAGGTATCCTCTAAGTGTATTAATTTTTTACGCATGATTAAAACACAGTTTAACATTATTGTCAAGAGTATCAGGTCTGATAATGGGGGGGAGTGTGTCTCGGATTCTTTTCGGTCTCATCTGAATGAATTGGGAATCCTTCAACAGTTGACTTGCTCATATATACCTGAGCAGAATGGGGTGGCGGAACGCAAGAATCGTCATCTCATGAATGTGGTTCGTTGTCTCTTTCGAGGAATGAATGTTCCAAAGTCCTATTGGAGTATGACAGTCCTCACTGCTGCCTTTTTGATTAATCGAACCCCAGTCGTACTTTAGGAGGTCAAGTTCCTTTCCATGTTTTGTATCATGGTCGTACTCTTTTCCCCATCACTTCTCGA
Source organism: Acorus gramineus (assembly GCA_030737835.1). Lineage (NCBI taxonomy): Eukaryota > Viridiplantae > Streptophyta > Magnoliopsida > Acorales > Acoraceae > Acorus > Acorus gramineus. The sequence goes on along the minus strand of JAUJYN010000039.1, from coordinate 986,857 downwards.
GTCTCTAGGTGTACTTGTTTTGTTCAGGATAGGGGGCCCTCATGCACCAAGCTTGATGATAAGTCTATACGTTGTGTTTTCCTTGGTTATTCCACCATGTCCAAAGGATATAGATGCTATGATACAATTTCTCAGAGATTGTTCCATTCCCTTGATGTTACATTTTTTGAGGATGTGCCATATTTTTCTGACACGGTTGTGCGAAATTCTTCTTCACCAGTTCGACCGGCATCATTTTTTCAGTCATTGCCTTTGCCACAGCCACAGTCGTCACCACCACAGTCGTCACATCCACAGTCATCACCACCACAGTCTCCTCTTATTGTATACACTCGTAGACCTCGACCACCTCTCTCTTCTGTTCACTTGTCGACATCCTTGTCGGACTCAGATATACCTTCTTCCTTGATCACTCCACATTCTGTTCCTAATTTGCCTCCATCTGACTCTGATGTGCCTATTGCTCTTTGCAAAGGTCGTCGGAGTTGTGTCACTGCTTATCCTCTTGCCCAGTTTGTTTCTTATCAGGGACTTTCAGATTCCTACAGAGCTTACCTGGCTGCTACATCGTCTATTCGTATTCCTCGTACTGTTACTGAGGCATTACAGGATCCTCTTTGGACCGCCGCTATGACCGCAGAGATGGATGCCTTGTAGAAAAATCATACGTGGGAGTTAGTTGATCTTCCACCAGGGGTGAGGACCGTTGGCTATCGATGGGTTTCCACAGTAAAATACAAGGCTGATGGGACTGTTGTGATGGGACTGTTGAGCGATATAAGGCACGCCTTGTTGCAAAAGGCTTCACTTAGACTCCGGGGAAGGATTTTCATGCTACATTTGCTCCTGTTGCCAAGCTGACTACTGTTTGGCTTTTTGTCTCTCTTGCTGCTTGCAACAACAGGCCTATACAATGACTCCAATATATATATGATTAATTGTTCTCAAAATAATTTTATTTCATTTCTACTAATATAAGTATTAATAATTACTATTTATATGCTAATAAATAATTTGTATGCTTAATTTTTATGTTTTTGGATTTTAGATAAAATTTAATCATTTTCATGTTAAAATTAATATATTTTATTTTTATAAATATTTATTTTGTAAGGTAAAATATGCAAAATAAAAAAATAAGGGTAATTTGGTCATTTCTCCACGATTTTGACGGTCTTAATAGATATTTGGATGGAAGTTAACTAGGATGGTAAATATACAAATTTTTTACATATTCCAATGATATAAAAATAAATAGATTATATTCGGAATGGCATAAAATTCAATAGCATGCTTTTAGATTATATATGTGCAAAAAACCCAAAAACGGTGTAGGAAAAATCAATAAAACTCACTGAAAAGTAAGTTAAATCGATTTTAGTCCCTGTAAAATAAAAAAATCATTACCGGTCCCCATAAAGCACATATGATTAGCAGATTTAGTCATTGAGTTAAATTGCTCAAATAAATACATTCAAATAAGTCCCCACAAAATATGAGAAATCCAATTTAATCCATTTGTGAAGGATTTAGGTCCTCTTCGGTATTTTTTGGGGATTGAGATTGCTCGCTCACGCCATGGTATTTTGCTCTCTCAGCGAAAATACACTCTTGACCTTCTTGAGGATACCGGTATGCTTGGATGTCGCCCTGCCACTTCTCCTATGGACCAGAACCATCGCCTTCATGTTGAATCTGGTGACCTTCTACCAGATCCTTCTTTGTATTAGCGTCTAGTGGGTCGTTTGATTTACTTGATGAATACTAGACCTGATTTGACTTTTGCAGTCAGCGTGGTGAGTCAATTCATGCATGCCCCACAGACTTCTCACCTAGATGCTGTTTACAGGATTCTTCGATACTTGAAGTCATGCCATAGATAAATGCTTGTCTCCATTACAATAATCAAATGTGAGAGTATTGGCTACTCAACAGAACTGGAGGTCCTACTGCTACACTATCTAGCCATGGCATGGTCTTTATTTTCTGAGCAAATCCTGAATATTTGTCCACCATCCATTGCCTGTTGTTGAACATTGTTTGGCATTTTTCAATTTTGTCCAATTGTGCTATCTGAGGATTGTTAATTCAAAGAGGCCGTAGATGGACGGGGATCCTAGATGCATAGCCTTAGGCTGCATGTTGCGTCAGCTGCTCTCTTAAAGAGTTTATTGTATGGAGTGACAATATTGTCAAAAGGTGCAAAGCTGAAGGTTTTTTTTTTTTTTCTTTTTCTTTTTTCAGCTTGGAGTTGTCACTTCAAGAAACTCAAATATCTTTTCATGAATTCGAAAATTAGAGAGACACTGTAGTGATCCTTATAAATTAAAGTTATTTGGTTCTGAAGTGATATTAAGATCCTTATAAATGAAGGTTAGTTTGGTTCATGGGTGATATTAAGATCCTAGATGCATGGCCTTGGGAAATCTTTTTCCAATGGTACAAGACACTTTTGGTAACTGAAGGCCTGGTTGATCTACTCTCTAAAATGGTACAAATACATCAATATTTAACAATAAATGGGTAACTCATTTTAAGAGTCTAGAAATACCTTCGGCTGATAAGGGCTAATTCATTCCTTTCAGTCAGAAAACCATGCTTTGTTGGACTTTATGGCTTTTTTTTTAATCCTTGATAATTGTAAATAGGCTGGTTTTTTGATAAGGTAGCAATCAACCATATTGTCTTATACAACCATAGACGATGTTGGAATCCTATGATATGGCTTCCCAATATTCCTGCAACTTTGTCATGCAATGTCAGCTTTGTAATGAAATTGCCTGATGGAGCTTGTTAGACAATGGAAATGCCTCTGCTTAATGGAAAAAGGCATACCTATGCCAAAATGCAGTTCTCCTGTACTTCCTAGTACTGCTTGTATACATGACATATGTCAAATGTCATTTTGTCTTCTTATTTCCTACATGGTGCTGTCTGGAACATGCAGTCACAGTGATACATAAAATGTTACTTTTTTTAACTAATACTTAAATGGTACATAATGAGGAAACTATAACAGGGTTTGTTTGAATTTATGGATAAGATTGTCTTGTTAAAAACAATATTGATGCCTGTGGGAACTACTAGGATTTTGAACTTTTCCTAAACTGGTATATTGAAGTGGTTGGTTGGGTTATCTATGCATTTTTTAAACTAGATTATTTATTACTATTTGCCTAACAAGGATCTTTAATCAGAGTTAAATGCTTCTACCTATAGAAGGTGTGAAGGGAGAGCTATTGTAGCTTTTATTTGTCTGAAACACTCTGATTATTTGGATATGATGGCAGACACTTTCCTATCAGTTTGACAACACTAAATAGAACTACTTATTTTCTCCTCTTCAGTGAAATTCCTATGGTTATCTCATGGGTATAACAAATCATTTGTATGAGATTCCAGTAAGTGTCATCATGTGATTATCTTTTGTTGTTAAATTAAAAGTTTCAAAAATTGAAGGATAAATGTCATAGTGAAAATTGATGACATAATACCTTTAGGCTTCCTGTGGACAAATGCTGTTAAATAGTCTATCATAGTGAACAAAAACCAAAACTGAACTTTCAATGTCTAATATTTTTTCTGTGTTTTTTTTCATGATTGTTGCAGTTATTGCTCCTGGGTTTCATTCTCTCTTTCTTGAAGCCATGGTCAAAGTTTTCACTGATTGTACAGAAAGAACAGTGTTAAAGTTTGAAAATCTTCTTGAAGTGAATCATTCGGGTGAAGAAAATGCAATTGAGTTAGACCTTGAGGCGGAGTTCTCAAGTTTGGCACTCGATATAATAGGGTTGGGTGTATTTAACTATGATTTTGGTTCTGTCACTAAGGAATCTCCTGTCATCAAGGTATGTGATTTAATCATATATCTGAATTTGTATCTCTTCATGGTTTCACACAGAAATTTATTGGATTTTGTCTCAGAAAATTCACATTCCACAGAAGTGCTGGTACACAGCTATATAGTGAACCACATCTGTTTATTGAAACGTTTAGTCTGCTGCTGAAGTCTACTTTAATCATATATTATGCTAATTGCTTTGTGTAGGATGTGTCCTCTTTTCCTTTATTGGTTTATTATGTGCATTTCTACCCTACCCCCATTTTCCTTAAATGGATATTTTGGGACATCCCATTGATATTTTTTATAATTTAATTTATTTCTCCCACAATAAGAAGGGGAAAAAATTGATGCTTGGGCATGGGGATCTATTTGGAAACTCAAGTCTACCGTTCATCTTGATTTTATATAGATCTATTGAAAATAAATTTATATATATTTTCGTTGTAGAAATCTGATGGATATGGTCACTATAATCATGCAATTAAATGAACAAAGAAGGTGGGTGTGATTATGAGGGTTTTTCTATCATATAAATAACTGGGGAATAGAGCTCCCTTTTTATATATCGCAAGTCACCAAATAAGTTCAGCAGCCTTGGGATTCAAGATATCTTTTTTTCAAGTTAGATATTTGGATTCCTAGTCTCCAGATGACACTGCTTGATTAAGTTTTTGATTTTCATTGTGTATATTAACTCTAGGGACTGCATATGTTGCTGATGGAATGTGAGATCATTTTGCCTAGTGATAATTGTCTTGTAGTCATCCCTTGAAATACATTGATTTCTTTGCAGGATGCAAGTCCTATAATCTTAGAAATCCGAAGATTAGATAGTCCCTCTTTAGGGCATCTTAGGTTTATTTTACAAGAATGGGACTCCATTATGTATCTTCATCTAACTTAACAGAAAGGGTACTATTTGTGTGAAAGGCGTGAATCTCAAGAAACATGCCGCCTTTTCCTCCAAAAAAACATTGCTCAAGGATGAATAGGTAAATTTCTACCAATTTTTTGTACCTCATACTCCACTAAATCCACGCATGAAAAAAAGGGTGAGGCCAGATTTGGTAATCTATATCAAGGCCTTGGGATTTATTTCCTATTAATAATTTATATTTAGATTTTTCACTTCCTGCAAAGATTTGGATTGTGAATCTGTACGCATATTATAAGGCTTTCTTCTCAACTGATAATTCTAGTTAAAAAAGCTCATCTGCCTAAGAATCCTTCAGAAGAATCATCAACTGACAATCTTACATAAATTTAATTACTCTTAAGCCTTTATTTTATCACAGATTACTTATTATTTTTGTTATTTAGCAAAAGCTTATATTATTGTTGGACATTTTCTGGAAACTATTCCTTAGACATCAATCATATATTATGTTGAACTGCTTCCCACTGACACTGTATTATGCTTGTGCTTACTCTCTAGTTAGTTACCTGCATTGCTTAATGTATATAAAAAATCTTTAACAGAAAAATCATACAGGCAGTGTATGGCACTCTTTTCGAAGCAGAACACCGGTCTACTTTCTATATTCCTTACTGGAAAGTTCCTTTTGCACGATGGATAGTTCCAAGGCAGCGCAAGTTTCACAAGGATCTCAAAGTCATAAACAATTGCCTTGATGGACTAATTAGAAATGCAAAAGAGACAAGGCAGGTAAGAAGTTGGATGAATATAATGTAGGAGTATGATGGGGATTCAATTAGAGATGTCATTGTATTATCATTATGTTCTTTTGTAAATTTCGCTACACGACCAATGCATAAAGGTTTTTTTATAAGTAGTGAGAATAACCTAGCTTATCCAAATTGTGCATGTTATGATTCAAATTTTTGTCCTATTCATGTTATTATATGTATATCTCCTTTCTCACAGATTTTAAAAAAATTAGAATTATACAAGATGTTATATATAAGTTTATAATAAATTCTTCCTCCGTGTTGAATGTTGAATCAATTTTGTGGAAACACTGGCAAATTTTGTACATGATCATATGCTAGATTTAGCTATTCAATGACTATGGTGAGTGTTGATGTTTCTTGATACATATGAGAATTTAATATTTTATTACTTCATTTCTAGCCTGGCACTGGTCATTGTTGTAGCAATGACCACAGCAATGACCATCTGTAGCTTTTCTGCTTCGATATGAAAGTTGACTTCTGACATGGGATATAATTGTAATGAGGAAAATTCATTCACATTTTCGCTGTAACCAACCCCCTCCCCCCAATAAAATTTAGCCTATTTACTTTAGTTTGGACAAGGTGTGTAACGGCCAACAACTCCTTACTTCGCTGTTGGACTTAGTATCACATGCATCAGCATGTTCATTAATGTTTTTTTTTTTTGCTTGGTCATGTTCATTAATGTTATAGTTCCAACAATTTTTAAATGAGATTTGCTTGCGACCTGTTTCATACATGGCTATTGGCATGAGGGCATCACCAAATATTATTGATGATGCATATGTTAGGCTGGGATAAATTCACTAGTATGAAGTACGAACTCAAGTGATGTCAACGGATGTGGCATATTAAGTTGGTTTGATTTTCATATTAGTTGTAGTATAGTTTTCTCTGGAGCGGTTGAGTAAGATTTTCGTTTCAATTGTTTTCTCCACCTTAACTCCATTATTTAAGCTATCATTTTAGATTTTTTACCTTGGTGATCTTTAACTATTATTGACACTTATGCATTTTAATTTTTAGTACATTTGCCTTGTTATTTATATTTATTAAATCATTGGTCCCTATTCATTGGATATTCAGTTGGTGACCCAGATAGTGTTTCATTTATGATTGGGCAACTTCAAGGGGTGCCAAACTTATAATGGGTGGAGTAGATTGATCCAATAGGTGTGGGTGGTGCAGATGATTAATAAGGTCATAAAAGATTCACTTAAAATCAATGTGAACAATCCTAAAAGAGGTAAGTGTAAGAATAAGATCATTTAAAGGGTAGATTTGTCATTTAAAGGTTTATGAAATAGATGCTGGGTGGTTTTACCAGTCATTTTTCCTCTTTTATAAACATTGTTTTCTTTTATTCTGATACCTTCCACAAAATTTATAAATAAAGTATATCTTAACAATTGTTTCAAGACCATGGACTTGAGCTTGAGCAAGGACAGATTTAATGCTCGACATCTTAAAGTCAAAACAGCCCAGAAAGATGGAACTTCTCTATGCCAACATATTTGGAACTATACTCGTCTTCTAACATCTGATAACTCATTAGCTCAAGCGATACAACAATTTATGTCATATTATTCAGAAGATAGACGACTTAACCCTTATCCGGACATAAAAAAAATATTTTTCATGCTTAAGAGTAACAACAGGTTCACTATACTTGTTAAAATTATAATTATTCACCTTTTCAGAGGTGGAAGGAAAAAGTATAACTAATTTCAAGGCAGTTATATATAATTAATCTATAGCTTGTTTTTTAATATACAATATAAAAGATATGGTTAAGTAGGCATGCATATTATTATTTGTGAAGGAGATAATTTGATGTCTACTCACCAAATGAGCATAAAGGCTTAATAATATTTCTGTCCCAGCCCATGTGCTGGCCCAATCTGGTCCCCATGAAAAATGATATGTCTAGCCCTGTGTGTAGTCCCATCAATAGCCCTCACCACTTTTCTTTTCTTTTCTTTTTTTAAAATATACACCCGCCCATTGAAGTACATAATATTATAAAAAGTGAAGTATACGTTGAGATGCACAAGGGTTTTTTTTTTCTTTGAAAAAATGATTTTTTTAAAAAAGTTTCAGACATTGTGATGGTGCATTATAGCAGTGTATAGTTTGCTGGGGGAACGCCTCCGGGCTGCAGACATGGCTACTAAATGGGAGTGTGTCAACGCTCGGTCTCCATTGCTCCTGCTAGGTTGACCCAATGGTCTCCTAGGCCCGATTGCCCATATGAGATCCACCCACCACTCTAGTTCCATTATACATGCATGAATCATGATGTTTGTTTCAGCAAGGCAAACAGTCAAACATCCATCAACATGCAAGATATATGGATTCAATCATAAAATTATCATCATGCCACCAAAAACATAATGCGCTCAATGATTCACATGTACAATCAAACTATACAAGTTGAAATATGTATTCATATGTAAAAAGACCAATCATATGTGGCCTCCATTATGCATTGAATTACATGTAATTTTTATTTCAGTGGACATTGTCAATTTGTCATATATTGAATTTGGGAATGCTAAGATATGTGTTCAAGTTCCCTTCTAATATATCTGGTCATTACGTGGAGGAAGAGAACATGCTCCCGTTTCCAGGTAGTTAAGAAGAAGCACCGAACTAAGAACATGTTTCTATGCCCTTTCCATTGTCATGGATTTTATTTTGTTACCAAGGTAACTTGTAAAAATGCAGACCTTGTTATGAAGTCAAAACGAGATTATCCTTCGAGATATGTTTGAGATGTTTAGTGGCTGAAGTTATATGGATTGAAAAAATAAATTCTGGATTTGCTAGAGAATCTTATTCTGTTTTCATAATCTGATTTTCCTTTCAATCAGGAAACTGATGTTGAGAAACTTCAACAAAGAGATTACTCAACTTTGAAGGTACAGTTGGGGACTCTTTTTCTTCTGCTTTTTCATACAATTATATATATGAAGTTGTATAAATATTTTTTTCTGAGGGAAGTTGTATAAATATTTTTTTTAGGGATGATGTATAAATATTTAATTAATAAATTCTAAAATATCTAACAATCTGTGTTTGAACTGTTGGCAGGATGCAAGTTTGCTGCGTTTTCTTGTTGATATGCGGGGAGCTGATGTTGATGATCGTCAAGTAAATGATATTCTTAAATTTTCTTCTATTTGTGAGCTTGGTGATCTTTTCAGAACTCTGAAATTCCTGTGCTTGCTCCCGCTCCCTCTTTTCCATAAATTGTATACTTATAACAAGATTATTTTGATGTCTTGACAGCTTCGTGATGACCTGATGACTATGCTTATTGCTGGACATGAAACAACAGCTGCTGTTCTTACATGGGCTGTTTTTTTACTTGCCCAAGTATATACTTTATTAAATGTTGAAGGCCTGCACTTATTTCCTATTAGGATTATGAATACTTGCATTCTCTGCCTTGCATAAAATGCTTTTTAAAAATTTGATGCATTTCATATCATTTTAAGTTGTAATATTTTGATTTCATTTTACAGTTTCCTTCCAAAATGAAAAAAGCTCAAGCAGAAGTTGATTCTGTAATTGGTCAAGGGAGATTAACCTTTGAAAGCTTGATGAGATTGGAGTATGTTACTTAGACCACAACATTGGAAAAACTCTGTTATGGACTTGTATTGCAGTTGTTTGAATATCTATCTCTTGACAAAGTCATATTAAATGCTAGATTGTATTTAATGAGTTTTCTTATATATTTTGCAATGCTTAGCGCCCAGTTGTAGTTTATGAAGTTCTGAAGAATGTTAATTGTGTTTACACTTAAAATCATCCGTTCTTTTCTAGTCATGATTTCTCAAATAATGTAGAAATCATATATCGTTTTTTGTATTTAGACGGGCTTATGGAAACCAGGAAAGTTTTAACTGATGATGAGATAAAATTCCACAGATTGAGCCCACTTTCATTTAATTACTTCCATTCACTGTATTATATGCAATTTGAAGATGATCTAGATTCAGTAAAAAATATTATTTGGATTATGAGCAATCAGGAAAAAGAGCAATCCTCCTTTTTCCTTCTATAGTTCTCTGAAAGACAGTCCTCAAATAACAGATCATCATGGACAGCACACACGGACTAATTGCCCAACTGTAATGGAATTACGACTTGGCTTTGGAAACTCCTCCAAATGAGCTTTTCAGACTTGTTCCTCTTTCTGCTAGATGGTTATAATACTACACTGTAGCCTATAACATCATACACTTGGTGATTAATCGTCGAGGAATTGGACACTAAAACATTGAACGCAATCAAACATCATGAACTGGGAATAAAAAATAAAACCGTAGGTCCTGATCAATTTTAGACTTTAAAGAGATTTGATCATGACCAATTTAGAAAGATTTGATCATAGTTCTAGGTGGAGGAGCAAAGATGTGATTTATGAAGGAGAAAAAACTAAAGAAATTAAATCCATAGTCTATACCATAAAAATATCATGCATATGGACAATAAAGAAGAGAGCGAGGAGAGAATTGAGGGCTGGGGAAGGAGAGACAAAAGAGCGACAACATCCTCACATCCCTCAATACATTCACACACACATGTAGTTTAAAACATAAAAGTAAAATGAAAGACATATATGATGCTGCTATACAAGTAATATCTGTATATCCTTTACACCCAGAAAATGGCACATAAAGTCATTGTTTGCTTTGTCATGATATGGATTCATTTTTCCAGTTGATTAAATCCCTACCAATGGAAGCCCAGCCCCCCCAAACCCAAGGCCAGCATAGTCTAGGGCTTCCATCAACACTTCTTTCCCCCCTAATGCCGCCATAATTGATTATGGCCATACATGAACAAATGTAGTTGGAATCTTCAGTGTCATATATTATGTGGATTTCCTTATTCCCAGAGGAGAAAAAAGCACTGTATTTTCCACACATTTCCAATGATGCATCTCACAACCAAACAACCACATTGCCTGTGGAACTTATGCCACAGTAGCTATCAAATATTATTCATCTTTGCAAATGGTCCTCTTCGCAATATGAATTTGAATAACGAAGTTGTTTCTACACTTTCCTGGCACTTTAAAATTAATATTAAAATTTGGGTTAGAGTAGTATCAATAAAGTTATTTCCTGATGCTTTCCTCAAACCCAATGCATATGCTATACCATAAATTAATTAGTTTGATAAAACTTCTAAATTAATTTGAACAATTTCCCTAGATTTTAGCAAAATTGAGTCATATTTGGCAAGTTTTGCATCTTGCTAATCACAAGTCCTAGTCAAATCTTATGCATCATGCTTAAACAATAACTTTAATGATTCTATGGATAGTCTAACTATCTGTCGGGGATGATCTCCCCTTCCATGCGTAACTCGTTATCCGAGCCATTTTCTTCCTCCAAATGCTTTGTCGCGGTTGGTCTGCATCATTCTCTTCGGGTTTGAGGTGACTATATGCCTCTTGGTGCACCATGGGTCAGAGAAGGAGAATTGTGTGGTGGTCGTTTATTGAAGACCCATATACATTAAATAACCACCAGGATTTTCTTATCAAATATTTTTGTTGTTTGGTCTGCTAGCATGTCGATACTGATTACCAGTGAGCCTAACAAAACTGTCTTATTGAAATCTATTACTTATTTACATGGGTTGTATACACACCACAGAATGGAGGTTCACTTTCACTGATGATATCTGAAGTGTGAGTAGATCAAATCCTAAGTTCTGGATTACATAATGTGTCACATCTATGTGTTATAGAAGCAATAGTTTGCCATGTTGCAGAGCTGTGAGTGTTAAAGACTATTATTCACTGTTGGTTGGCATGTGTTGAGAGTTTTCCATATACCGGAACACCAAACCTGATCTTCAGGAGATGTAGAATCAGCGAGATATGATAAATCATGGCCCACTTTTCATCTGGTTTGAAGCGTGGGTTGGATCCCATTGTTTCTGAGATTCTTGGGAGCCCTGAATTACCTTTACTTGCAGAAGTATTTGCTTCTGTTCGAAGGGGTCACTTTTTTTTTATAGAAATGTTTCTTCACCCTTAAAAATCTGCTTTAGTTACTTATGGTAGTGGAAGTGGTGTGGAGACGGCACTTTAGTCACTTTAGTTACTTATGGCGAGATCCCTTACGCTGAAAATGTGTGGGAGGCGGCGATTAGTAACATACAGGAGTGGGGGTGCTTTTGCGTGGGAGCGTCGTCCATTGCTTTGGTGGGGAGACGTTTAGTTATTCATGAGGAGTTTTCTTTAGCATGTGGGTTTATGGGTTTATCCTTTGTAGAGGGCTTCTTTACAGGGGATTCCCTTCTTCTTTGTATTTTATAACCTTGTATTCCCATTTGGGCACTCCTCTTCTCATCTAATATGAAGGTGAAGGCCTATCGTTTTCTTTCAAAAAAAAAAAAAATGGTAGTGGAAGTGGTGTTTGTGAAGGATGAATTATTCAGGGGGAAGCCGTGGTCATGGCTGTGGATCAGGGTTCTCACACACTATTGTTTTTTGTTGGGATCTACATGGTAGACCTATTTATGCTGATTATGTTGCTTTTGTCTACGGTGACCTTTCTTTTATTCCTACTGCTTACTGCTTAGGCATCCTCAGCCTTCTTCATCCATTGCTGTAATAGTTTTTTTAAATTCTCTTGTTGCTTGCGTTGCTCCTATTACTTCGCCTTGAGTTATTGAATCTGGGCAGCCGATAACATGATCGGTGTTCCACATGTGTTTGCTAGTTTTATTCACTCAACATCAACTCGACATGTTACTCTAGCTGATGGTACAGTATCTTCTGTTTTTAGTTTTGAAATCACAACTCCTCATTCCAATCTTTATCATCTGACTGGTTAGTACATAAGTTTCCTTTAAATATGTGTTTGTCAATAAATTGAGTAAAATATTGTAATGCTCAGTGACATTATATCCTTCATTTTATATAAGAAGAAGCTGATTGGTGTAGGGTATGAGGCTGGTGGTTTTTACTTCTTCGATGAAAGATGGGGTGACTCGACATTTCAATCATCTTTCCCTTCTTCAGTTGCATTCTCATCTTGAGAGTTTGTCATTATGGAGTTTGAAGCATTTAGTTCCTGCTTTGAGTCAATTGTCTGTTATAGAATATGAAGTATGTGAATGTATTGTGGGACATGGGATGTTATGGCTTTTCCATCTCTCCATCCTAAGTCAATAGTTCACTCCTTTCTCTTTTCTTTCTTTATCCATCTGCTACTGGGCAATTTGAGGAGAGAACGAGAAATGGCCCTGTATGCTAAATAATTCCAGTTGAAGGACATTTCTGTAAATTGGGTCATTAGAAGACGGATTTGTTTGTAAAATGGGTATGTGCAGAGGATAAGCAAAACAGAAGGTCATTTTTAATTGGCATTGATTAGGAAACCCAAAGTCGACAAGAATGGTGAAGCATGGGACAATGTTTGTTTTGTAATGGTTTAATGTACAATTCTGTCGGGTATAATGGGTTTGATGAAAGCTAATATGGGAGCTCTTTTACATGGTGCAAGATGGATCATTCTGGAAGAAAGTGGGCTTGCAGAGTGGAAACTTAAATTTGGTGTGCATTTGATAAAAAAGCATCTTCCCACCCAGACCATGGTGACTCAGGGATTCTATGGGAACTATTAGACTTATCCGTCACGTAGTTAATTCTCTTCCAACACCAAAGCTGGCAATAGAATCAAACGAGGAGCACATATTTGCCGTCAAAACCTAGTCAATGTTACTCCTTATTTTATTGTAAATTTTTTCTTTCCTAAATTTTGTAGGATGATGTATTAGTTATGCGATTTAATCATTACAGCACCAATTTGAATACAAAAGTGAAATAGTGAAAAATTATGCTTATAAGAAGTAGCCAAACAAAATTTCTGTGTTGTGACAGAAAACATGGATAAGGAGTTAGCATTCTTAAAATGTCCAAGTGGGTGTTATATTTATGCCAACAGGGCAAATTATTGAAATTTCTGATCTTTTCTTGTTATTTGTTTGGGCTATCATGTGGTATCTTGTCTTGGGAGATTAGGACATATTTTTCATGTACATCGGATTGAGTAAGTAACCAGTTTTTTAATAATGAAATGATGCTGATACTCTCACCTTTTTTGGGGAAAAAAATCCAACAAAAAAATTTGAAAATAATGGAGCTTGAGCCCTGGAAGTGTGCAAAGCCCATTCTTTTATGGTTTCAAAAACAAAACAAATAATAAATTGACTTGTACATGTCTCCTTGCTCATAGGTCTAACCCTTTTGAGAGGAGTCCCCAATGCTCATGTGCATAAATATTCTCACACTGATTACATCAAATTGAATCTACAACTATGAAACTATGGAAAACCATAACTATGATATTTGGAACTCTGTAACACGTTGGGAAAATACAGAAAGTTCTCTGTTAATACTTTTCTGTGTTATCAGATTTATTATTTTAATTTCTTACTTCATAAATTTTATGAAGCTATTGTCAGTTTTCCTATGCTTTATGATGGTTAATTCTTTAAGCACATGGAAATTTAAGATATTGCTTTATTTTCAATTATGTATACAACACCTCCATTAATAATAAGCTATGTTTTAGTTTTTAAACCGTATGATTTATCATGATTTCAGGTACATACGTCTAATTGTTGTAGAAGCCCTTCGTCTATATCCTCAACCTCCACTACTCATTAGACGTGCTCTGAAGCCAGATGTATTGCCTGGTATCCTTCTTCCTATACTCAAATCTCTTGTTACAATATTCCTAAAACTGTAGGTTTGTGGAGAAACATGGGGTATGATGTTGTGGATGTTTACTGTATATTTGGAAAAACATTGTGTGGATATCTACTTTATCTCATGATTGTGTTTACACGTTCCTTGTGGTATTCTGAAGCCTAGTATTGTAAATTATCTTAAAACCTCTGTTTAAGAACTTGCCAAAGATAAACATCACATAGATTTATTAAGATATAGTCTACTTCTTTACTTCAATGTATTCTGAATTACATGTAATGGAAGTTATTTTATGATTATATCTAATCCACATCAAATCTGCTAATTAACCAAAGAAATAAATTGTTATCTAATTATAATTTTGGAATAGTTATGTTAACACTGAATCGTGAAATTTAATTATAGACTTGACTATCTTGATACTTGGTAATCACTTGTCCTTATGTGACTCAGTAAAACGAAGCTTGAACTGCGAATTGTGAATGATTCTTACTGATGTTGCATATGTTTTTTTTAGCATTTTTCTATATGGTGGTGTGAAAAGGGTAGCGGCAACAACAGCACAGATGGTGGTGATAGTAGTAATGCTAGAGGTTTTAGTTGGTGTTGTTGGTAGATGAATTCTTACTGAAACACAATATGGGCATAGTTTATAAATACTTTGGGAAGGTTTCATCTAACACCCATTAAGAAAACTTTATTGGTAATCCATTTCCCCACAATTTCTTTTGCAATATGCCCACTTTATTTTCCCAACATTTCCAAACCGTTCCTCATTTGGATTACTGTTTTGTCACTTTACTATCTACCAGAAATACCTTAGAGAGATAACCGGTTCTCTTAAAAAATGATTGTCATGTCAGCAACTCTATGAAGGCAGGAGTGTCGGGGGCGCGGAGAGAAGGATGCGAGCGGGCAGTTCCCAATGCCCCATATAGTTTACTCCATGAGACGAGATAGGGATGGAACATCCTTTCCCAAACTCCTTCAACTCCAAAGCTTGTTGACAACTATAAATTACATATCTTACTAGAGCTAAGCAAGCATTTCACTTGTTGATTTTGGTAATTGTTTGTATCTTTTGCCAACCTCATCTCCTTTTGATAACGTGTTTTTCTATCCTGGTCACCCGATAGTCATCTCTTTTTGATAATGTATATTTCTATCTTATTCAAGGGTTACATTGTAATTCAATACCAAAATGTTCTGTGCTATGTCTATGTCCCAAGGGTTATGACTATTCTGAGGGCTACCTCTCAATCTAACAATCATTCCTACATACGCCCCATTTACTCACTACTAATTAATTGCACATAAAAGTATAATGTTTAGAGCTATGAGCTCATTGAGGGGCAAAATGGATAATTTTGTTCTGTAAGCCCGAGTATTATTAAATTGGTACCAGAGCCTGTCCAGTATGCGGAGGTGGGTATGACCCTACGTGAAGACATGTGGCTCATTAAGGGGTGATTGTTACGCCCTGGCCCGTTGAAAGGGAGGTAGGGCGGGATAGCCAAGAGACCCTAGAGTCCCAAAAGGCCCATCGATGTGGTGATAGTAAGGGTGAGATGAATTCCTACACCATGTTTTAGTCCCACATTGCCTAGTGGAGAAGATAGTTTGTGTTTATATGAGAACACAACTCTTACACATCAAGACGCGATTTAAAGCCGTGAGCCCACTAAATGACAACATAAACAATATCTTATTGTGTAAGCTGTGGGCGTGTATTTTTATTAGAACAGTAGGAAGCTTCTTTAGGATGGGGATTTATCATAATTCTCGAGATAAAGATAGACTGGAACTTCTTGTTCCATCTTTTTTGATCCCATAGTTTTGGATTTGAATGATTCGAGACTACATATCATTGGGCTATGGCGTTGGTGTTGGTTAATGACTATGCTTGTGGTTTCTTTCCCATCTGCAAGGGGCTTCGTTTGGAAGATCTTCTTTCGCCTTTGTTGTTTCTTCATTGTGGTGAATGCTCTAAGTCGTATGTCTCAAATGACCGAAGAGGAGGGTTGGGTTTCTGGGTTGCTGTGTAGAGTTTTTGGCCTTTCATCTCCCATATCTTTACATGAATGACACATTATTCTGACGAAGGCGAATGTAATCTCAGTTCAAGGGTTTTAGTTTGTGGTTATATATTTTGGTTTCGTCTTGAGCCTTCATATCAATTTAAGTAAAAGCTCATTGCTGGGCATTAACCTTGATGAAGAGGAGACAGTTGAGTCTTGTCAGGCGAGATACCTGTGTTTGCATCTAAGTTCTAGCTCTCAATGTCTTCCTTGAATTGGGCTCCGGTCCAGAGAAAATTATAGCGCAGACTCGAAGGGTGAGTTGACATGCTTCTTAGAATCAGAGGCAGACTGGTCCTTTAGTTGGAGATGCTGTCCAACTTCCTGCTCTTCTTTCTCTCTTTTTAAAGCTCCCAAAGGTGTTCTTGACAAAATTGACTCTTATCTTGTGGATCGAGTCTGATACATGAGAGGCATGGTGGGATGGGCGTCATGAATCATGATGACATGAATTCGGCTTTACTATCTAAGTGGCTTTGGAGATGATTTGTGGACTGTAGTCTCCTTTGGTGCTGCCATGCAGGGTCCTCGAGGCACGGTATTTCTCGAATCCTCCCTTTGGTTTCATCTTCCCCATCATTTGATACAGCTCGTCTAAGCTATGGAGAGAGAGTGGCAATCCGGTTGGGGAGTTTCAGAGATGATTGCATGAAATATTGGGTGTGGGATCAGATTTGGTTCTGTCCTCTTTTTGATGCGAGTCTAGGCTGCATAGGGTGTATTTCCCTATAATTTTTTCAATGGCGGTGAATAAGCCGATCCGTCGTGGCTGCCGTTTGCTGCCAGATTTCCTTCATCATTGCACACTTGATGAAGAGGTGCTCCGTGGTTTCATCCTCGGTATTACATAGGCTGCATGACTAGTCTTCATTCAATGCCCATTTATTTCTGAAGGTCTTAGTTAACAGCTTGTTCTGGTACATAAGCCACGTGGAAGTCTTGACCTTGAGAAGGAATTTGTAACCCCATATCCCTTTCGACTTTGCTGCAATTTTCCTCAATTTTGGTAAGGTTTTTTCTTAAATGAACTCAAGTACAAGAAGCATGTCAATCAAGAATTAGATCCATTATACGTGTAAAACTTCATTCACCATTCCATTTCTTCAATTTTCTTATACTGATGAGTGCTAAATCAGGGTTTTTGTTCTCATTAAAATTTCATTATAAATATTTTTTTTTTTTGACAATGTGAATATGTAAATCCTGATATATTCTCTTTTGATCACCTTCTATAATGTATAATTTTTTTTTAATGCTTTTTGACGTTGAAATGAAGTCACATATCTGACCTCAACTGTGCAGGTGGATACAAAGGGAATGTTGATGGTTACGCAGTTCCTGCAGGGACTGATATTTTTGTCTCGGTTAGTAGAATGTATTATTGATTGTGTATTTTAATGAATTTAAGCACCCTTATGTATGGCATAACATGAATTATGACTGGTGTCATTATACCTACAGTCATATATAGAAACAATAAAAACCACCTCTGTATATGGTATCCATAGTCTGGACTTGGAGATTATTGGATCAGAAAATACATCTTCAATTGTAGTTAACCTTATTGCATTCAATTTTTTTTTTTTAATCACACAAGGTGGATGTGAGAATCTTTCAATAAAAGGGCACATTACACATGCATGGCTAGCTATATTATGGTCTATTTTTGATTCTATGAGAAAAATGTGATGACAAAGTGTGTTGATACTAATCTTTAATGGTATCTGTAACACTTTGACATGAAATTATCATCCGTGTTGGTCACTGTATTCAGAGCTTCATGATGGGAAGATGTTCGTCTGAAGTTTAAATCAGTGATAGAACAAAATGCATTCTTGAGTCTGCTTTGGTCAATATACTGAACTTTTGACATACAATTTGTCAATTAGACAAGAGCCAAGCAGAAACATATAGGAACAAATGCTTGTTTGCATGCAGAGATATGGTAATGCGCTATGTTCAGTAGCCATTTTCCTATCTATTTTTCATCTTGGATTGCATATAGACAAATTTAGCTTTAATCTGTCATAAATAATAATTTTCTATGAATTTTTTTTGATTCAGTGAATATGTTAAGATTCGCAGAAACATCTTTTTAATTCATATCTGACATCTTCCACCTTTTTTCCTGCATTTATGTATGCTGAAATCAATGTTTTTTAGACACATTCATCTTCATTTAAGTCAAATAACCCAGTTTCATTGAAAGTTGTTACTTTTTAGTGTTTTTTAGTGCTTTTTCTGTGGAAAAATTGAAAGACTTCCCATATCAGCTATATGTTGGTTACATACTGGCATGTTGCCATGTTGGGTTCTGACATGGAACCCACATCAA
The DNA here is from genome assembly GCA_030737835.1 of Acorus gramineus. Taxonomy (NCBI): domain Eukaryota; kingdom Viridiplantae; phylum Streptophyta; class Magnoliopsida; order Acorales; family Acoraceae; genus Acorus; species Acorus gramineus. The sequence continues at coordinate 968,162 of JAUJYN010000039.1, read as the reverse complement.
CATAAAAACCTTGATTGAAGGTCATGACATCCTTCTTTTACCCACCACTGATGGTGACAAGCATTTTTCTTCATTGTAAACATCTATTATTTGTTGAATACTTAACGGTGCATCTGGATCCATGAGGACCCAAAAAGAAGAAAAAAAATTATGGGACCTATATATACATATGTGTGTGTGTGCTGTGTATGTGTGCATGTGTAAATTAACATCCATCTCGGCTTGTATAATTCTTTTGACAGTTAATATATTATAGCTTGAATCTGTCACTTGTGGACGTTGATCTTTTGATTCTTTCCAGGTCTACAACCTCCACAGATCACCATATTTTTGGGATCGACCTCATGAATTTGAGCCAGAACGATTTTTGGTATCTAAGAAGAGCGAAATTGAAGGATGGGCAGGTTTTGAACCGAGCCGAAGTCCTGGAGCAATGTATCCCAATGAGGTCCCCATCTCATCCAACACAAATGAGCTTCTCTTTTACATATTCTTATTGTCATTTGGGGTATTAACCAGAGACAAAAATATATATATATGTTTTTCCATCAGACCATCTCAGATTTCGCTTTCCTACCATTCGGTGGTGGTCCACGTAGGTGCATCGGCGATCAGTTTGCGTTGACGGAATCAACTGTGGCTCTGGCGATGTTGTTACAAAAATTTGATGTGGAGTTGAAAGGATCACCTGATTCCGTGGAACTAGTTACGGGCGCAACAATTCACACGAAAAATGGTCTGATATGCAAGCTAAAGAAGAGGATTTCAATGAATGAGTAGGTCATGAACTGAAATTTTGGAATTCGCATTTCCGGGAGGTATGAAAAGATACTCTAATTCATGTAACCTTGACACCACATGTACATGAATTCAATTTTGGTAAGGTTGCATTAATGTTATGCTAAATCATTGAAACAAATGGACCTCAGAATTTCAGGTAAATGTTCATGCCCAACTGTAACTATATAATGGGTTTTAAGCCTTGCTCCATTGCAAGATAATTTGTGAATAGTCTATGGTACCTAAGCAGTCTAAATCACTTAATTTTAACTCAGTCCTTAAACTGATCTGTAAGAGGCTTGCATTAATTCCCTGTCTGAAATCAATTGTCAAACGGATTTTATGTTAGTAAAATTGGTATGCAGATAATCAATTCCAAATGGTTATTTTTCAAATACAGCTTGTATTTGGTTTCAAATTTTGTTTTCATGTTTTAAAACTCGACTTCTATAAAAAATCTGGTTGAAGTATCTTTTTCGAAATCAGTTATTTTAATAAATATAGAGCGTAAGCTGTTGTTGAAAATTGGTTCTAAACAATGCCGTATAATTAATTGATTTGTTATCTGTTTCTAACTGATTTTAACTATAAGTGTGTTTGGAGCTAATTGATTTGGGGTGTGATTATTTTCAAACTCGACTTGTGGAGTGGTTGAACTTGTCTAAGTAAGAACTCAAATCAGCATTGACAGACTTCCATTGACTTGGAAATTATGTTTGGACTAATGTGCTAAGGATTCTAGAGAGAATAATATTAGGGAAAACTTCTTTGAGAGTCCCCATGTGGTTGATTTTTTTTTTTTTAAATGTGTATTTCACATAATGAAGCAGGTCTCTGTGCTCCATGAATAGTATTTATCCTCATATATGAAAAAAAAAAAATGTATAAAGCTCCTCCAAGTTGAAACTTTAATGTGTGTAAATATACTTGATTTCATAGAAATAGTTTTGAGGTTTTGAGAAAAATGTCACTTATTTTAAATAAACTTTAAAATATCAAAATTTTCTTGACAAAAAAGAGTCCACTAGTGCTAGAGTTGAGTGTTTAGGATCTCCCTCTCTTCATATAATCGATTTGAACCGTAAAGTTGTGTTTGGAAATTGATTGATGTGGTGTGGTTGAACTTGTCTAGTATTAATAGACGACCAATTAGTTTTTGGGGGAATTGTTCAAATACCCCTTGATCAAACCATCTATTTTTTCCATACCCTTTGACCCGGGGGGATTTTTTTTTCTCCTCTGCTTTTTGGTCCCTTGTTTTTTTACCCCTTCTACTGCCATCTCATATTTTCCTTCCACTTATACCTTTCTCTCCCATTTCTCCCCTAAATCGATCAAACTCCTCACAAATCTTCTGACCTTCTCCCTCAAAGCATTGAATCAATTCGATAACTCTCCATCGGCATTCCCTTGATCTCCAGAGGTCATTGCAGTTACAAAACCGCCCCTTTTGAAACAGAGGTGTCTATCCCTTTTACAAACCCTCTCATTGAAACTCAACACCCACAATCATCGACCTCCATCTCTCCCTCTTTGGCTATTGCACCAGTGATCACCCTCTCTATCCCACCTCTCCGGCCACCTTCAACTCAGCCACCTGCAAATTTATGTGATTTCTAAGTATTGTTATGCTAATTGTTTTTGTGTTTATCAAGTAATTAACATACTTTCCAGTGTCACTTGAATCAGTTTATCAAGTAAAGGATGGTTTAGAGGTTCTTTGAGAGAGGACGTCTATGAAATTTTTCAAGTAAATATAAACTGTGTATAAGAGGTTTCAGTTTTCTTTCAATAGTTGTTCATTTATAATAATATTCTGTATTTGATTTGTAATATCCTGTAAGTGGTCATTGTATCTATGTAATTGATCATTATAAATCTGTAACTATTTATTCATTCAGTATATATGGTCATTAGATTTATGTGTACTAATTTCCTGTATATATCTTACATAGAGGAGGTGGAGATGGTTGTTTGAATAGTTTTCCAATGATTTAAATCATCTTAAATAATTTATCAATCACTCTTTACTTTCTTGTTAAGTGTTTATACTTTTTTTCTGAGTATATGTCAATTAGTTTAGAAGTTCTTTGGGAGATGACATCTATAAAACTTTTCATGTGAATATAAATTGTGTGTAAGAAATCCTAGTTTCCTTTCTCTAGTTATTCATTTATAGTATTATTCTGTAATTGGTTTTTAATATCTTGTAAGTGGTCATTCGATTTATGTAATTGGTTATTATAAATCTGTAATTATTTATTCACTCAGTGTATGTGGTCATTCGATTTCTGTGTACTAATTTCTTGTATATATCTTACATAGAGGATGTGGAAATGACTATTTAAATAGTTTTTCAATGCCACTGGAACCATCTTTAAATAATATGCCAATCACTATTTACTTTTCTATTCAGTGTTTATACTCTTTTTCTAAGCGTATGTTAGTAAAGGATGATTTAGAAGTTCTTTGAGAGAGGACACCTATGGAACTTTTCAAGTAAATATAAACTGTGTATAAGAAGTCCTAGTTTCCATTATGTAATTGTTCAATTATAGTGTTATTCTATAATTGATTTGTATTATCCTGTAAGTGGTCATTCTATTCATGTAATTAATTATTATAAATCTGTAACTATCTATTCACTCAGTATGTGTAGTCATTAGATTTTTGTGTACTAATTTTCTGTATATATCTTACACAAAGGAGGTAGAGATGGTTATTTAAATAGTTTTCCAATGCCACTTGATCCATCTTTAAATAATTTGTCAATCACTCTTTATTTTCACGTTCAATGTTTATATTTTTTTTTGAGTGTATCTCAGTAAAGGATGGTTTAGAAGTTATCTAAGAGAGGAAATCTATGAAACTTTTCAAATGAATATAAATTATGTATAAGAAGTCTTAGTTTTAGTTTTGTAGTTGTTCACTTATAATATTATTTTGTAATTGGTTTGTAGGTTTCTGTAAGTGGTTATTCTATTTCAGTAATTGATTATTATAAATCTATAACTATTTATTCACTCAGAATATATTTTACAGATCGGATGGTAAGGTCAGACAGTGGCAGATCGGATCAGTCTGACTGTCCAATCGGTGAACGACGACGGTTGGAAAACAGAGAGCTGCGATGGTGAGAGGTTTGTGCGGGGCAATGGTGGGAGAGAAGGTGGGGGATCAGGTCGGTGGGAGAGAAGGTGGGAACGATGAGCGAACAGATTTGATGGGAAAACAAGGGAACGACGTTACCGATTTGAGGGAGTTTTTGGGGGACTTTTCGATTTGATTTGGGTTTTTTTTCTTAGTGATTTGGGGGAGAAATGGGAGGGAAAGAGAGCAGTGGGAGGGAAAGGGCAAATGTGGAAAGAAAATGTGAAGTGGCAGTGGGAGGGGTAAAAACACAAGGGGACCAAAAAGTAGGGGCAAAAAAAAAATTCCCCCAGATCAAAAGACATAGAAAAAATAGGAGGCTTGGTCCAAGGGCATATGGACAATTCCCCCTTAGTTTTTTGAGCCCGTAACCCTAAAAAATTTAAAACTTAGTTTTTGTCTTCGGTAAACCATCAATCCCACCACTCTCCTTTTCCCTCTAATCCAGTCTACTAGCGACAGCGACGAGATGGTGGAGGAGAGCGGAGGAGGAGGAGGGGAATAGAGAAGGAATGGGAGGACGGGGGGGGGGGGAGCGAAGAGCCAAAGGGCGGCGGGTGACAGGAAGGGAGAGGGGAGGGAAAAAGAGAGAAAAGATTAGGTTGGGGAGGGGAGGGGTAAAGAGAGAGAAGGTTGGGGAGGGGTCAAGAGTTGTGGGTGATGGGTGAAAGAGGTGGAGTGGTGGTCGTAGTGGTAGTGGTAGTGGTGGTGGTGGGGGTGTGGACGTGTGGTGTCTATGGTGATAGTGGTCGTGTGGTGCTGGTGATGTGGTGTTTGCGGTGGTGGTGGTGGTGGTGTTGGTGGTCATGGTGGTGATGTATATATCCTAATGTAAATATTTTTTTATGTGAAAAAAAAAAAACATATGACATAGCGTATATATTGTTAGAGACAAAATGAAAGGTTTTACATTAAAGAGCACCTGCGTATGAGAGGAGCACTTCGAACCTTAAATTGAATGTATTAAAAAAGAGCGCTGATATACTCAGACTGTTTTGCAGATCAATTTGTAACTTCATACATTATCATATCGTAATATATACTATTTTAGAATAGTATATGAAATTCTATCATAGTTTATGATATAAATTTCTTTTATTTTTAAATAAATAAAAAAAAATATTATTGTATTTTAATATATATTTTCATATAACAACATGTACTATAATGAAAGAACACATGATTTTTTTTTTATTAAAAAAAAAAAGTTGTGTATTACAACTTGGTCAATACTTAGACTGTGCATATAATTTTTCATATAAAAAAATTGGTAAAATCAATCAAATCAAAGGTATAGAATTGAGGACTTGATTGCATTCTAGAACATTCGTGAAACCCAACAAGGCCTTTTAACCTTGTAATTTAAAGCGTTGAAGAGTGGGTGATGAGGGGACCCGTATTCATACAATAAAATATTTCTTATACTTCGTTTATATCCATCTTGGGTGCTGTTACATTATCCATTTTGAGGGGAATTGAGGCTCGAAATATGGTTGGATGTAACATTATCCATATTGTTTTTGTTGAAAGGCTCAGAAAGGGTTACAAAATCCCACTTCTTAACTAGTAATAGTTACTAAGACCAGGACAGAAAGCCCACAATACAAGTCCAAAGGGCTACGAGCACATTTTTCTTCAACTTGTCTCCCGTCCGACAAGAATCAAACCCTTGCCTCTTCTGAAGAAGAGGGTGTCCTCTACCAGCTTGTTCATGCTGTGTGGAACGGTTTATATCTTTGTTACATCCAAGATATATCATTGGGACTAAAAATGGGGAAAATACCCCAAAAAATCTTCTAAAGATAAAATATATTCAAAACGGCTTCTCTTAAGAATTCTATTAAAAAAATGGCTCTTTTAATAGTCTCATAATCTAAACTGACGCAAATGACATTTTCTCTTAAAATTTTTAAAATATCTCACCATATTTAAAACTTTTCACACCATCATCTAATTGAAAAGTAATATCTATATAAGAAATGATTTTTATTTGAGAGTGACTTTATATGTTTTTAAATTTTCTAAATATTCTAAAAAAATGTTAATATTAGCAAAAGTGTCATTCTTAAATTTACAAGATTTGTTTTTGGATTTTTCATAACTTTTTAAAGTTTTATTAAAATTTATTTTTATAAATTTCTTGCAAAATGATTTTTTGTATATTATTAAACTTATGTAAGTGCTCCAAAAGATTTTCTAAAGTTTACAAAATTCTAAAAAATTATTTTTTAACAATTTTTTTATTTTTTACAATTTAACTCTTATTGTTGTATTTAGATATACAAAAAATAATAATAAACTTCATCCACAAATAAAAAATATTATATTATTTATTAATTTTATTTAATTGGGGTATTAAACACTTAAATATATATGATGATGTTTAAATAGTAGATAAAATAAGAATAGTTTATTCATTTTACTTTTTAAATTGTGAAAAACTTTTTTAAGTAGAATTTTTAAAAATAACTTTTTTGAGTATTTTTAATACTTAGATAGTTTTTTGGGGAAATTGTTCAAATATCCCTTGACTAAGTGTTTGACTTTTTTTTTATTTTTTATTTACCCCTGAAATCTAGTCTTTTTTTTTTTTGCCCCTAGACCTGTGCCACCTCATTTTTTATAACTAAACCACCCCCATCTTTAAATTAGTATTACATTTCGATAATTGATCGTTACATATCTGTAATTAATTATTATATTTCTATAATTTACATGTCCTTAGTTTAATTGTATGTATAATATTACATATTTGTTGCGTAAATTATAGTTTTTGTAATTTCTGTTGTAATTGTTATAAGAATAATAAAAGATATTACATTTTTATTATGTAAATAGTAGATTATGTCATTGGGCATCACATTGGTAGTTTTTGTTGTAATTGTTATGTAAATGTTAATTTTAATAATTGTTAAGTACATGGATCAAGAAGTAATTTTATTAAAATATTACAATTGTTCATAAACTTTCAGTTCAGATTCATGCTATTACTGATTTTGTTCATATTGCTAAATAAAAATTTATTTAAGTGTTCGATTGTTGTATTTTTTATATAGCTTGAAAAACCCGTTTTTTATTATGAAGTACATTGAATGTCTAGTTCGATAATCTTGTTTTATTTTACTCAAGAGGACATGAAGAGGGTTAAAGGGGAGATAACAATTAATCATTAAGATTTGAAGAAAACATCGTAATTCAAACAATCGATGTATCTATTTTAACGAAACTTTGAGATTGTATTTATAACAATTTTGTGCACACTGAATGCATTTACAGATGATAATGTAATGACATTGAGAATATATATATGACCATTTTGTGTATAAACATCTTTGCGTACTTTAATATTTTTGTAGATAACTATTAAATATCTGTAACTATGTGTATAATTTCTGTATGTATCACATTATATTTCTGTATTTCTGTAACTCTGTCTGTAATGGATAGTTCAGGTATTATGAAAATTTAGGGGCAAAAAAAAAAAATTGGACCAGATTGTAGGGGTAAATAAAAAATAAATAAAAGTCCAAGGGTAGAAAAAAAAATTTAACCCTTAATCAAGGGGTATCTGAACAATTTCCCTTAATTTTTTTTTTATATATTTTTCCTTAAAAATGAGACTAAAAATATGTCTGGGTGTATCTTTCACTGGTGCTTTTTTTTAACAAGATTTTTTTACATATATAAAAGTCAAAAGTCAAGAAAACATTCCAACTAAACCCATTTGGGATCAATCAATCTAGAAGCACCGCAGTTGGAAAATCTTTCCAGTGAATATTCTTCCTCTTTATGTTACTTTTGTAATATTATAATATATATTAACTCAAATATGGAATGTACAGTACTAAAATATTAATCCAAAAATTATGTTTGTATATTAGACAATGTTTTGGAACATGATAAAAAAATGAATGGGGAGCTCCTTATGAAACAAATAATCATATAACAATATATAAGGAAAAAATCAAAATGGAAAAAAAGAAGAAATAAGAGAGAGAAACCTAAATTTTAGAGGATTAAATGATATTATTTTATTGAAAAATATTAGACTTAGTCATTTTTATCGTCCAAAACTTAGACTGCACACTTTTTCACTAAAAAATATAATAATAAATATCATCTAATGACATATATGCTTTGATAAAAAGTATATATTATTCTATTTCAAGTTAAATGAATCAATTTTTCATAAATGTAAAAAAAAAAAACTTTAATGATGTATATATATTGTTAGACGTTGTATATGTAATGTATATGTTCTATTGAATTTCTAATAAGATATATAAGACTGTATTTTAAACTTACCTCCATGAAGTCTCCAGTCTCTTGGAGAGCTACCACACAAGTAGGAAAGAGGATCCATTGAGGTACATGGGGGAGATCAAGTTGCAGAGCGCACATGTTTGGGATTTTAGCTTTCATAAAAGTGAAAACAATTCCAAACATATTTTCAAACGTCCCTTAATTATTACATTTTCTTATCCAAAAAATAGGCGTTTTATTCTAAGGATTTTTTTGAAGAGAAAGTGGTCATTTGTATTTCATAAATAAAAACGTTCCAAGTGAAAAGGGGAACAGAGATTTATACCAAAAATAGGAGTAAGAAAAGAGGGTAACCTGAACCCATCCCCGCTGGAAAAAAAGAGCGCCCAGTGTTAAGTTTAGTAGACAAGATTTCTACCCAACTTAAGCCAGTGACGTCCAGTGTTGAGTTTGGTAGACAAGGTTTTAGTATAAGGATTACCTGATTCATATACTCATCCTAACTCCGACCTACTCCAATCTGTTATTGAACTTTAATATGGATTAAATGATATATTGTAATAATTTCATATGAACTTTTATATATGTTTATTTAACATTATATTTTCATTGTAAATTTTACTTATGTTGAAATTTTTTTTAATAATATATTTTTAATTTTTTATTAAATAATATATTTTATTTTAAATTTGTATATAGGTAACTGAGGCTTTGGATCTTAAATAGAATAAAGGACTCAGGGACCGGGCAAATATGTAGAAATAGCCTTACCAGCTTGATTGTAAGATTAGTCATGGTGATTCCTCTGATATAAAAAAGTAAAATAAAATAGAAAATAAAATTAAAAAAAATAAAGAATAATGTTGGAGATAGTCCTATAGACAGTCCACATATATTTTGAATTTAAAAAAGAGTAAACCTCATATGTTTTGATGAAAGGTGCGTATTATTCCATTTCAAATTGAATGAATATATTTTTAACAAATAAAAAAAATAATGTGTGTATGTTAGCACGTGCGTGTGTATGTATGATGAGATGATAACGTGCGGTCTGTGCGAATCACGTATATACATCCTTTATCGACGCATATTTATCGAGGTATATGCGTCGATAAAGAAAGCAAATAACCCAGTGATGTATATGTTTCAATAAGCTCATATGTTTTTCTTATTGATGCATGTACCTTGATAAGTGATGTATATTCACAGCTCGCACAGACCACACGGACCGTGACACCCCCCCCCCCTCTCACCTAAGGAGATATTTATGTTATCAGACAGCTGAAAATATATAGATTATCTGTCAGAATATTTGTGCGCATTGCGTGTAACGATGATCTTAAAATAAGGGTGCTATTACACTTAATTTTTTTTTTTACAGTTCTATATTCATCTTTATAAATCCAGTGAAGCATATACTTTATTACTCGATGTATATACATGTTAATTTTTTTTTATAACTACTAAAAATGGGTTCATTTATTTCAAAATGGATTGATATATACTTTTTATTAAAAATATATATTTCACTAGGTGATGTTTACTATTTAAAAAAAATAAAAATACGTGTGATGTTAATTTTAATGGATAAAAATGACTGTCTCTAGAATAAATATACATGTCATGATCATCAAACCTGCTCCGCCCTTCCCCTTTTACCATTCCCATGTACCATGCTGTGATAACACAAGCTTCATGAACTTGGAAATTTCAGCACTTGTAAAACCACAAAAACCGAGGGTGTTTCTTATAAAAATGCCTAGTCAGGCGTCACTAGGTACGACAAGGTGCCGTCATCAAATGCCTTGCTTCCTGTATGGGTTGGGCCAAATATCATCTGACGTGGCAACTTCAATGAGAGTGACCAGTCAAACTTTGACTACCCCCCCCCCCCCCCATAACACGATATATATGTTGGAAATGCTTTCCATCCCCTCTTAGAAACCTCACCAACAACCACAAGAGAGAGAGAGAGAGAGAAACAATTGCCATGAGTGATTCCTCCACCCATACAGAGTGGGCTCAATCACTCCAACGCCGGTGGCAACCATCCACAGCCTTCGACGGCTTCCCCCCGATGTCGGAGGCCACCGTCGTGACCGCAGTTTCATCCCCAGGCACGACAGGCGGTGGCGGCAGCGGCACGGGGAACAGCAACGCCATCTCCCACTCGAGCATGGAGGGTCGTGTGGGAAAGACTCCTAGGAGGAGGTCCCGGGCATCGAGGAAGCCTCCGACCACGCTTCTCAATACGGACACTACGAATTTTCGCGCGATGGTGCAACAGTTCACTGGGGGGCCATCGGCGGCGTACGTGCCAGGGTTCCAGTCTAACAGCCCAGGAACAATGAATCTAGGGTATGGCGGTGGCCGGGGCCACCGCCAAAGTATGACGATGGCACAGTATCATCAGTTACAGCTTCAGCACCAGCACCAGCACCAGAACCAACAACAATACGTGGAAAGGAGGGAGGAGCCTATGATTTCACTAGGCAACCCAGGGGACATGTTTCTTGAGGCCTCTGAGGGGTTGCTTCTCAATAATGTGATGTCTAGGCCTCCGAGGGCCACCGGAGAGGACAATAGGAATTATGGTTACTCTTTGTGATGTTTGGGTAGGTATTTCCAGCTAATCCAAACAGGTGTCTTGTATATATTGGTTTACACTTACATCATTTCAATTATAATAATAAAAATATAGATTATATGGTATGATCTTTAGTTTGGTTGCTTTGATTCTGGATGTTTGGTGGAATAGGTTTGTGGGGATGGCGTGGATAAAGTTAAAAAAGTGGGGAGAGTAGGTGCCAAATGAAGCACGCTCTTTCATTTATTCTCTTTTTCTTTATTTGCCTTCACAAGTCAACAATTGTGAACTCATCGTGGTTGATGAAATAAATATGAATATCAGTATAGTTTATGTCAACTTATGACCAAAGAACTCTTTATTAATTAGTTGCAATGTTTTTAAATAAAGAAGTGATTTCCATGTGCAGCATGAGTTGTATTTTATTATATATATTTTTTGAGGTAATAAACGGTAGACGTACGTCATTGTATTAGAAGAAATATGTCTAAGTTATATTAAACAAAGAAAAACTAGCAAATAAGATACATATGAGGTCTCCCGTCATAGAAGAGAATTCTATTGGATGGGATGTCCCCCAACTCCTCTACTAATCACCCCCTGAATATCCAAACGCTGGAGAATAACCATGTGGAGCATGAGTTTTGAAAGTATTTTTTTTCCTTGACAAAATGTTTCAAATAAGTAAAATTATGACCAAAGAATTCATTAATTAGTTGCAATGCTTTGAAAATGTTTTTTTTTTTTTTTTGGCCTTGGCCAAATGTTTCAAATAAGTAAAATGTGATTCTCAATTACATCAGATATTTATATTTTTTTAGTAAATCAGTTTTCTTTAGTCATGAAAAGTCATACATTGGCTTCCATGGTGGCTTGCACTTTAATTAGCAGGGGTCAGAAATTCATTGAAGGCCAATGCATCTTCCTTCCATAGTCACAAAGTATATGAACTTTGTCAAATATTCTGAAAAGTGTTCCTGGATACCTCACATACCTCTTGGCTAAACCTACTTTCCTTGATCGAACTGTTAGACTTTATTATTATGCGAAATTTTAAGATACAAATTTGATGTATAAAAACATAGCAAATTTTTTTTTTCCATAACAAAATTACACAATATATTATACTAACCTTGTTCCATGATACCAAGGGGAGTGGTGTGCTAAAAGTACTCAAGACTTGACCTTCTTTGGTTGAGATCTTCAAGTCACTATTCTCATCTAGCTTAATGAGTATCAATATGTGGTATAGGAATTTCTTACACAAGTTGTGACTGTGTAAGTATATGAGAGTATGATTTGGGACCTCACCCTTATGTAGACATTTTCATCAACCTTTGGTCTTCCCATTAAAGATCATTGGTATTTCTATAACTTATTCCATTAATTTATAAGTTATACATGAATACAACCATTAGTCCATGAGTTACATGAGTTTCATGACCTTTGGTTTTCCATAACTCATAACCACCAAAAGCATTGAGTTTTCTCATTACTCCATTGAACTTTATAATGGAGTATAATTTTGTACATGAATGAAAGTGGAAACATCTCAAAATACAACAGATATATATATATTTTTTTGAAATAGGTAGATAACTGCTACCAACCGATTTCATTGCGAAAAGAGTTAATACAGATCTGAGTAGAGGTGAGAGGATACAGAATATAAATAATACTAAAAAGAGGAAAAATCGTTCCGAAGGGTGGCAGTTCTAGGGCCGGCCTTGAGATAAGAAAATCTAAGTGGGGCCCAAGGCCAACTCATAAAATGGGGCCCTATATATGTATATTAAAATTTTTGAGTTAACGTTTTAATCATGTTAGTAATAAAAAGATCAAGACTAAGCAAAAAAATGATAATAATGATTAAAAATAAAATATAACAAAAAAAACTCATCAAGTTCTTCTTTAAAAAGAAAAAAAAATCACAAAAATAAGATCATTTCTTTTATAGAAAATAAATAAATCCCTATAAAATAGAGTATACTAAAAATATATTAAATATATAAAGATACGGATGAAATTTTTTAAAAATCACAAAAAAAAATACTTTTCATAATGATATCAACAAAGATTACATTTTCAAATAAAACTTATAAATTTAAATTTAAAATAAATAGGAAGACATATTCAAGTTATTTTTTAAAAAAATTTAATTTTCGAGTGTTGTTACACATAATTTTTATTCCAGCCTCAATTCCAGTCTCATATGCGTTGATAGAAAATTATCAAAGTGTATACTCACCTTAGCAATGCATATATGCTATTTATTAGAGTATATGCTTCACTTATTGTAAAAACATGTACCTTATTAGATGATGTATACTATTTTAAAAAAATTCAAAACACTTTTAAATTGAATTTAGGGCTACAAAATGGACTGGATGTAAAATTATTATTAGGTTTAATGTTAAAAGTTTAACATAAAAAAAATTCTTGGATTTGGGGGCCCTCTTTAAAAAAGGGGCCCTAGGCGGTCGCCTACCTGGCCTATAGTCAGGGCCGGCCATGGGTGGCACCAAGGTGTCGATAGGTTATCGATGTAGAGACGGTGCTACTACCGCGCCATAAAACTTTTTTGGATGCCATTAATTATTTGGTTCACCTTCCAATTATTCTTTTTTGGATGCCATTAATTATTTGGTTCACCTTCCAATTATTCTCATAAATATTTTTCTTATGGAGTAACATCTAGTAGCTAATTAAATATAAACATGTAAAGGCCACATAATATACAAAATGTTAACAATCTCCCACTTGGCCTGACATGGTTATATTTGTACTAGATTCAAAATTGGCCATATAAACTCCTAAAGAAAAATTGCATCCTTCACAGTTAAATTCTTCTCCATAAAATCACTAACATCAAATCATTGAATTATTCATCATTCAAGATTCTTCAATGGTTATAATGTTAGTAATTTCATTGACATAAATTGTGAGATTTTGATGATATTAGCAAAGTTATGGTGATAATGCTAATTAATCCGAAATGGTCCAATTTACTTTTAAACATCTAGATGTGCACAATTTGATGCATAAAAGTAACATAAACATTATCATTAATTCATAAAAACATTATTTTCAACATAATGTGATTACATAACATCATACTTATTTTAGACCAAATTTGATGAGCTTTCCACCAAGCCCATGCGCGCAACATGATCTTTAAAAAGCTTTGGTGGAAGCCAATTAGTCAAAGGGTCTACTAGCATGAGTAAAGTACTTATGTGCTGAATAGAGACAATTCCATTATGAACTCTCTCTTTTATAGCTAAATACTTAATATCAATATGCTTCGATCCTTCAGATGTTTTGTTATTCTTGGAGAAACGCACAACAGCATCATTATCGTAGTATATTCTCAGGGGTTTCATAATTGAATCAATAACATGCAACCCTGAGATAAAATTTCTAAACCATATTGCATGACATGTGGCTTCATAACAAGCTCCAAATTCTGCCTCCTTGGTAGTAGAAGCCGTGAGTGTTTGCTTATGACTTCTCCATGAAATAGGTCCTTTAGCTAACATGAAAAGATAACCAGATGTAGACTTTCTTGTAACGACTATGGTTTTCCTAGTCATTTCTTGATTTTGTGCATTGGGTCATATTCCAATAGGGTTTTGGAGGAATTATTTATCTTCAATTTCATAAGTTAAGGTATGGTTGGAATCTTTATTCTGTTAGCTTTCCAACGCTTTTTACGAATCATGAATCGGATGAGTATCGATCAAGTTATGGGCCAAACTGTGTCGAGAGGTCGGGCAGAGGAATAGTGACGGCTCCAGGGTGAGCTGTCAATTTTCTGACGGATCCAATAGGAGCCGTCGACCTGGTAATAGTTTCAAACTCAAATATTTCAGTTTTTAGAAGGTTTTAATGTGATTTATTTGATTGGAAGGTGTAGATTTGTTGTCCCCACGTGTATGAGGATTATTTAACCTCTCTTTCTCTCTCTCCTTCCCATTGAAAACCTAAAACCCTAAAGCCTCTCTTTCTTCTTCTCTTGCTTTCAGACCATTATTGAGGAGCTCGGGAAGGGAGTTCGAACAAGGGGTTTTTGTGAGTATTGTCCTCTGATTTAAAGAACTTTTGAATGATATAGATCCCCTTTAGAAGTCCTTTGCATGTGTTCCCATTTTTTGGAGTTTTTTCAACAAAAGAATGATTTCTTCTTCTTAATTTTTAAGTGTTTTTGTGTGATTTTGGATCCTTATATTATACCAATGATATATCAATGATTTCATGATGTTTTTACAAGTTTTTGATGATGTATTAGATCTCACGTATTTACTTCGGATTTCATTGATCTCTTAAGTTTTCTTCTTGAGTTTTTCATAGCTTTGATGGATTTCATATGATTTTTGGAATCTTATGTTATAGCCATGAAATCATAATGTTTTCAAGATTTTTTACAAATCTTTCATGTCAAAAGGAAAGAGATATGTATATATCATGTCTAGGGTTGTTTATTAAGGATAGAAAGCATGTTTATAATTATTTAAAGTCTTGTTTTGACCCTTATATGCATAGATCCGAACCTATACATGTTTTTATGAATTTTTTTAGAATTTTAACATAGATCCATATTAGTTATTTATGTCTATGATAAATCTAAGGTTTTTGAGGAATTTTGAATGGGACTTGATTGGTTTTATATACTTGTTTTGGCAAATCCTTAAGACCAAGGGTTTTTAATCGGGTTTTCTTTCACACGATTGATCTTAATATATTCCTTGACATTTTCAAAGGATTTTATTGAGTGTATTCAGATCCTTAAGACCAAGTGTGTTTAACGTTTCATCAATATTTTTTCGTTTTTCCATAAGTTAGGGTTTCGAATCGATTTTTCCTTTATACGATCTTTTTGATCTATCTCCTAAATGTTTTTGTATCGTTTTATCTATTATATATTGATTTTTTATAATATGAATAGATCTAGGTTTTTTGTGTCGATTTCTGTTATAGATCTTTAAAAAAAAATGGAGTTTATGCTTTCTACCTCGGGACGGCTCCGTTGAGAGCCGTCGGGCACGTTTCTGGACGGCTGCCAGAGGAGCCGTCGGTTTTGTCATGGACGGCCCCTATTAGAGCCGTTTACATGGTTCTAGACGGCTCCGTTAAGAGCCGTCAGTTTCTATAAAATCAGGTACCACCAGGTCCCGTACTATTTGTGCACCTTGTGATTTAGTTGTATCGTTTCAGGACTGGTTAGGTTGCCTTAGACCTTCTGGATTGGTTAGCGTGTCGTTGGACCGAAGGTGAGTGGGTCTAGTCTCCTATGTAGTTTTTGAAAGATTTTATCGACACATCATTTTGAACACAACTGTTATTTTATGTATGGAGAACTTGAGCATATCTTATTATATAGGCTGATGCCTTATAACGTATTGTGTTAAAAATATATAACTTTAAAATCTGTCGCATGCATATGTCTTAGAACGAAAATATGTGGTTGATCATGCATGCATTACATCGCCTAGGTGGTGTAGCCTAGGTGGCTCAGTCTAGGTGACTATGGTTCAGAATGGACCCAAGTCTAGGTGACTTATGTCTAGGTGACACGATTTCCTGAGCGAAATCCTTATGGCTAGGTTCCATGGAATACGGGCATGCGTGTCCGTTATATTCATATGCATCATGAGTTTTGACAAAGTTTTGAGACCATGCATCTTGAAATGAGGCTTTTATTAAGTTATGGTTTATTGAAATCTATTGTACTTGTAAATATCATATGTTGCAAATTGTTTTCTTATGATACCTATTAAAGATTATTATTTTGTGATATATTGTATTATTGGGACCTAAATGTCCATTCATTGAGTGTGTGGTTGCTCACTCCTCCTTTTTCCCATCTTTCAGATTAAAGGCTTACATTGGTGGATCTCGTGTAGCTGCGGACGAGATCGTGGGTGCGAGAACGTTAGACTTGCTTGGTCAAAGGACTTGACCAATTTTGTTGGCATGTAGTTGGCCCATCTTCCTAGTAACTATGATTATGACAAGTTATATATCTTTATGTATAAGTTATATCCAGACACATTGGGAGTATTGTTGAAATCTCAGGTGTTTTAGTATCTTTGAAGAATGAAGTTTATTTTATTATTATTTTATTATATCTCTAGATAAAAGGAAAAAAATAGAACTATGAGATTTGAGGAATTTAGTTAATGCAACCGGATCTCACGCTTCAAAACGGAGTCGTGGATTCGGGGGCGTTACATTTCTAGTATCTTTACAGCTAGCATAATCAGAATCAGAATAACCAATGGCTTCAAGATTATCTGTTCTGTTGTATGTAAGCATGTAGTTCTTCATGCCTTGCAAATAACGTAATACTTTCTTCACTGCTTTCCAATGTTCAATACTTGGATTACTTTGGTATCAACCAAGCAAACCCACTGCATAAGCTATGTCAGGAAGAGTGCACACTTGAGCATACATAATACTTCCTACTGTAGAAGCATATAGAATGTTTATCATTTGTTCCACTTCAAGATCATTTTTGGGACACTGTTGTTCATAACATATTTCACCCTTAACAATAGGGGCAACACCGCTTGAACAATTTGCATGTTGAATATCTTAAGAACCTTTTCAATATAGGCCTTTTGGGATAATCCTAACAACCCACAAGACATGTCTCGGTGAATCTTAATGCCAATCACGAATGATGCTTCACCAAGATCCTTCATATCAAAATTCCTAGATAGGAATTGCTTGGTCTCATGAATCATTCCCATATTATTGCTTGCTTTCAATAAGTCA
Organism: Acorus gramineus; assembly: GCA_030737835.1. Taxonomy (NCBI): domain Eukaryota; kingdom Viridiplantae; phylum Streptophyta; class Magnoliopsida; order Acorales; family Acoraceae; genus Acorus; species Acorus gramineus. Next base: position 950,605 of record JAUJYN010000039.1, on the reverse strand, counting down.
TCAACATACAATATAATAATACAAATTTTACTCCCACTGGCTTTAAGGTATATGCAATGAGAACTTCGTGAAATTTATGATACCATTGTCTAGAAGCATGCTTTAAACTATATATGGACTTTTTAAGCCTACATATCATTTTCTCCTTGCCTTTATCCTGAAAACCTTCAGGTTGGTTCATATAAACCTTTTCATGCAAGTCACCATTTAAGAATGTAGTTTTAACGTCCATTTGATGTAGCTCCAAATCGTAATGGTCAGTATCATTTTTCGGCGGTTTCCTAGGAGTGCAGGGTCTCCGAAAAAGATATTTGGCATTTTTGGGGCGCTTTCTTTCCCTCGTGTGTGGTGGTTCTTCAGGGATTCAGATTTGGGGCGTGCCTTGGCAAGCTCGGCCGGATCGTCTCTCAGAAGGGGAAAGGGTATCTTTCGTTCCTTGCTGAGGCGATTGACAGCTCCTCAGAAGGATTCAGGTGTGTTTCTGATCACCACCTGCTTTCTCCAAAAAGTAGGAAAAGTTGAGAGTGGATTTGATCGCCTTCGTGGGGGAGTTTGTGGGGTCTTTAATCTGAGATATGGGCATGCCACAAACAGAGGTGAAAAACAGGAATCCTCTTCTGCTTCGGGACCTTGACGAAAGGAGGTTTGAGAGTCAAGGTGTAGGTGAAGGGTCGGCTAGTGGAAATTAGCCGCCTAAAAGGGGAGGGTTGGTGGGAATTAGCCACTTGGTGTCTGGTTCAATTTGGGCAAAACTTGGGTAGGAAATGGGCTAGGGTTTGGCAAGGGCTAAACTAGGTTTAACCTGGGTTTTGGAGAGTGGATTAGGAGAGTGATTTTGTGTAGGGATTGGGTTTTTTACTCACAAATAGGACTCTCTTCCTCTCTCAAGGGTTTTGAAATGGTGGTGGGTGGTATGGGCTTGGGAATGAAATATATGAATTGAATGGATTGGGAATTGGTTGATGATGTTGAAGAAGTGCTTGGAGACCCCCTATTTATAGTAAACAAAGGGCAGGAGAATGTCCACTGGACAATAGATCAAAATGGATAACAAGGTGCTTGATTTGACCTCACATTAGATCTTTATTATCTGACAGTGTCCAGGTGAGGGGCGGCTAGTTGAAACTAGCCGCCTAGTGAGGAGCAGCTACTCTTAAGTTCCTGCCCTAATGATGGTCTGACGAACATCCCATCTCTGACAAGCAGTGGCTTGGGTCGGTTACTAGGGTTGAACCGGCAAGATGGGGCAACTAAAGGGAACAAACCACCGCAATCATCAGCATTAAATGCTGCTTTATGTCCCATCTAAGGGAAGCGGTTCATAGAAACAAATATTTACAGGAGTTCGGAATGAAAGCTGTTTTAGCAAATCCTTTTTTTCTGTTTTTTTTCTTTGTTTTTGGAGAAAGCATGTAAACAAATATGTACATGAGTTAGAAATGGGAAAGCATGTATAAGATAATATATGTAGCACTGAAGGGTGGCCTCCAGAAAATGATGGTGCAAGGTGAGTCCTTTAAGGGGGCTCAAACTGAAGGATTTTTAGGGGAATGATACTTGAATTATGTGATGTATCATTGGTTGTGTATCGGTTCTCCCCTATCTTGAAGCGCATTTGATGCCTTCTCAACCACATTTATTCAGCATCTATTTTGACAGCATCTACCAGTATATCAAAGCCTAAATGCCATCGAAAGTGCGAGTGGCGCTTGATCTGTCATAGACCCTTAGTAGAAAGAGAATCTTTCCTCAAAGGTGGGTCAGTCAATAAAGATGTGAATATGGAAAAGCAAGTCATAGGGGCGACTATTGACTGAACAGGTGTAAGGGAGCATGGTTCACCATAATGTTGAGGTCCTAATGATGGTGGGAGTAACGACTCATCAGTTGGTGCAATCAGGGGCTCATGGGCCAGATCTGGAATAATTGATTTGGATATGGCGGGGGAATTCTAAAGAGGCGGTTCCTCTGATAGATGGGAAGGTAATTCAAGTGAATCTGGCAATTGGGATGGCTCGACTGCTCTCTCAAATTGTACATTTTTAAATATGAGTGGTTCTATTTTTAGATCATGTACAATTGGTTGTACTAGATCTGTGTCAATCTTAGAATCTGATGAATAAGAAAGTGAGTTATCTGAGATGATCAAGATAGGTTTGATGGGTATTGATATGATTTGATCTTGAGTAGGTAGAGACAATGGGGAGTCGGTCAATTGTAGGTTTTGGATGGTGGATTCAGGTTTTATTGGAGTAGGGTAAAAGAGTTCAGATAATTCTCCATCCAAAAACTCTTCATCATTGTCAAAGTTCTGCTTGGGACATTCTATAGGTTTTATAATTTCAGGTATTGGAGACTCATAGGTCGATGGGGGCAGAATAGCAATGTATTTCCTTTGGGGTGGTTGTTGGGGAACAAAGGCTTGTGTCCTCGGTGGAGGAGAGGGATGGGCAAGAAGAACTCTGGCTCTATTGTCATAAGTTTGACTAGGTTGTGCCTGGGAAAAATGGTTCAATGGTTGGATGGGACCTCCCTTTATGGGATGAATTGGGATGGGCTCGGGTACTCATCCTATGTATGGGGGGAGAGGCCTGATAGGGTTTTGGATTACTAGGTTTTGTCGCGTCGGCACGGGGGTGGGTACTGGTCAAGAATTGAAATTATAAGAAGTTTGCCGAGGCTGCACATATCCTGATGAACCGGGTGTATACTGTGTCAGAGCTGGTCCTCGATCAAAGACTCGCGCTCCATTCGGGTAGAGTGCCGAGATTTGTGTGATCCCCTCTACCGTGGGGGTTTGCGCCTTTCTTGGCGATTGTCCAACCCTATGACTGATAGGTGGGGACTGAGTTTGGACTACTGGGGCTGCACAACGGGAAATCCTGTTGTGGTGGTCAATTAGAAGCTGGTACGTGGTGCAGTCTTCGTACGAAAGACTCGTACGAAGCTCTGGACTCAGGCTCTAACATCATGTCAATTTCTTGACATTCCGTTAGTTGTAGGCCAATTCTGTGGACTAGCGTGCGCCACCTAGGCACGTACTGTTCGAATTCCTCCCTAAGCCTGATCCTTTCTACGGTTAGGTCTGAGATAGAGGGGGTTCTAATCCTCTGGTAACCGTAACAACTTAAAAATTTCTCGCTTACAGTCGAGAAATTCGACAAATGGTCTACAGGGAGTGTGGAGAACCATTGTAATGCTTCTCCTTCCAATGATTTTTGGAAAAGGAAGATCAACATAGGTTGATTATCTAGAAAAGGTTGGGCATCTAGATAAAAAGCAGTTAAATGAATGTCTGGGTCTCCACGACCGTTATACAGGTGAAACTTTGGGATTTTAAATCCCTCTGGTAGGCTAACTGACGGGATTTGTCTCAGGTTGTGTAGAGACATGTGTTTGGGAGCAGAAGGACCAGTCTCAGAGAGAATTCTCCAGATGGTTTCGTTCAATGTTTTTGCCTTGGGTGGGTAGTTTAGTGGTCTTGGGTTGAATGTGGCCTGGTAAGGGCCTGGAGCAGAGGCTGCTTGAAATATTGGATTTGCGGGGGAAGGCGGGGTAAATGAAAATGGGCTCGGGTTTACAGAGAAGCTGGGTGTTGGTGGGGCTTTGGGTGTTGTGCCTGTGTCATTTGGAGTGCTCTGTTTGAAAATTAGGGTACATAATTTTTTTTCCCCTAGAAGTTATGTATTCCTGATTTGGTATTTGGATTTGATTTTGTTAAAATCCAAGATGAAGAGGTTTAAATATGAGTTTACTATGAGATGTCCAGTTTTGAGTTAGCTTTCGCACAGAAGTGGAATTAGATCAACTGGATTCTTGTAGTAAAAGTTATGGGTATTTTTCCAAGTATACCCCGGGGATGAAAATTCTGGCAGCAGACCTGCTCTATGTTTAGCTCTAATTTCGGAATATCTGGAGAGATTATTTGATCTTTACATAAACATAAAAAGTTATAGATAATCTTCTTGGCTTTCCAACGGAATTGGAATTGTGCAATTTGGAGCTATATCGAGGAAGTTATGGCTGTTCCAGTGAAGCTTGCGCAGAATTTCTAGTCAAAGGGCGACTAGGTCATTTCTCCTTAGATATTTGTGATAAATATCTCCTCTCTCTCTCTTCCCCTCTCACCCCCACGTCGACTAGCTTTTCTGGTCCCTCTTCCTCTCCTTCAAAAGCACACCAAGTGTTTGTTAAATTTCCCCAAAGAGAGGGTGGTGGAGGAAGTGTTGGTGAGGGTTGTCTATGTGTTGTTGTTGCTTGTCTTCTCTCTTCTCAAGCACCTTTGCATGATCTCCCCCCCCTGATTTTCAGCTGAAGAGGAGGCTGTGGGGTGGTGGTAGTGGTGGTGGCGGTGGTTGAGGTGGTCGCGGGTGCGTCGAGGGCCCCCGAACCTCCCCCTTTTGTTCCCCCTCCAAGGTGAGCTCCTCCCCTTCTTTTCTTGGTTTTCTTGGCTTAAGGGAATGTTGGGGAGGTCATGCAGGCGCGCGCGCAGGCTGGCGCAGGCGAGCGCTGGCGGGTGCGCAGACGTGCGCGGGCGCGTGCGCGCGGTAGTGCGTGCGGGTGCAGGCACGAGCGGGGGTGCGCGCGGGCGCGCACGCGCACGGGCAGGGTGCCTGGGCATGCGCCTCGGCACGGGGCTGGGGACCAATGCGCGCGATGCGCGTGCTGGGGCTGCGCGGGGTGCTGCGCGAGGGCGCGGGCTGGACGCGCGAGCAGGCGCGCGATAGTGCATCGATGGTGCTGGGGTGCGTGCGTGTGTGCGCATTCGTGCGTGCGCGTGCGGGGGGGCATGCGTGTGGCTGGCCGAGTGTTCGGGTAGCTGTCGGGGCACTCGGACACGCGTGCGTACGTGCGTGCTCACATGCGTGCGAGCCCGTATGCATGCTTGTCCGATTATGGGGTATTTCTAATTATTTCTGCGTATAAATTGTGTTGTTTCTCACCAGTTTGATGCCCCTACCTTGCAGATCTCGTCGGATGGGATGCGCGAGGTCCCGGGTTGTAAGGTGAGTGGTTTGATTCCAATGCCCCCCCCTCTCTAAGGATGCGCTCGGCCCGCGTAGACGCGCGTCACGCATCGATGGGGCCCCCTAGCTAATATGTAGATATTTGCATGCTAGGAATATATATCCATGTCTCGTGTATAGAGGCCCGTACATGCCTGGACACCGTGTCCTGTACTTAAAAGCCTTGATCTATGCATGATCAATATGATGTATCCATGCCACCTTAGACTTGTATGCTAGGGATATACATCCATGTATCGTGTATAGAGGCCCGTACATGCCTGGACACCATGTCCTATACTTCAAAGCCTTGATCTATGCATGGATCAATATGATGTATCCATGCCACCTTAGACTTTGTATGCTAGGGATATGCACCCTTATATCATGTATAGCGGCCTATGCATGCTTAGACACCAAGCCCCGAGCTATGCATGTTTCCATCTAGTTTAATCTAATTAAATCAGAATGTGAGCATGCCTTAGAGAATATTGTAAGCTTGTGGTTATGATATATGTCTCCCCGCATCTTAGGGGATCATGTGAGCATATAGTTGCAAGCATGACTTCGTGAATATTATAACCTTGTTGTTATAATATATGTCTCCCCGCATCTTGGTTATGCGCCCTGGAGGAATTCTTGAGAATTCATGTCATTAGAAATGTTAGGAAGCGTTGTCGACGGATCCAAGAGGATCGCATGCGTGTGGGTAGGCTGTTCTCTTCCCTTTGTTGGATCCGTGTAGGGACTTCTCAGCATTAGACAGGCCGTCCTGACAGAGGGCTCTCATCAGTAGGCACCTCCTGATTTGGTTTCGGACTGTGCTGAATCGTGGGAGTAGACCAGGCGAGCTACGATGTGGAGGAGAGGCTATCGGTGGACCAAGGGTGATTAACAGCCTAGTCAGTCCCAAAAGACCATGTCACCCCTTCGAGGGTGAGGGTGAGGGTGTGGTGGGTCGGCGATGTAACGACCCACTGGATTGTGTAGTTACTCCCGTTTAGGGACTATGACTACTTTGAGGTTAATATGAGGGTGTTGATTGTTGTTATGCCTGTGTTGATATCTTGATGAGCGAGTATCGAGAGTGACTGAGTTGAGGAGATCGGGTTGTAGATACTACCCGAGAGAGGGTTATTGAATGATGTCACGAGCGTGGAATCGTTCTCCCCTTCGTTGGATCCGAGTAGTGACATCCCCGGCGTTAGACAGGCTGTCCTGACAGAGGTGTCACGCCCCAGGGCGGCCATCCCCGGGACGCGGCAAGTGTATATGTAATATTAGAATCTACACAGGAGGTCAATAATATATCATACACAAATAAGTAGAATGACACACATGCAACAAAGGGGCTGACATGATATATACACCAAATGCGGAAGCAAAAGACTGAATCTGTAAATAACATTCTACAGACTCGATACTCAATCATATGTCCTGTGAGAGCCAATATACACAAATACAACTGAACATATACAAACACGTGCCAAGCACGGAAATCAAATACATACAGTCAAGAAGGGATGCTGATAACCTCTGGCACTCGCGAAAACGTGGCGCTGCTCCGCTACTGAAGGAATCCCTCGGAAAGCTCCAACTGCTGCTCCGACTCTAGCTCAGGCTCAGTGACCACTGGGGAAAAACATATGCGAGGGGTGAGCCACACGCTCAGTGAACAGCACAACCCATGCATCACAGACAATATTTACCACAATTCCATTATTTATCCAGCCTTTAAGTGACATAACATAATCCAGTGGTTCGTACCTCGCCGAACCACCACACCCTCACCCTCACCCATCAATGGGTGACATAGGCTATTGGGACTGATAATCATCCAATCACAAATCCAGTAGGTCGCTCATCGCCAACCCACTACACCCTCACCCTCACCCTACCACGGGTGACATAGGATTTTGGGACTGACTAGGCTGTTGGTCACCCTTGGTCCACCGATAGTCTCTCCTCCACTCCGTAGGCCGCTTGGTTTTCACCCACAACTTCAGCCCAATCCGAAACCAAATCAGGAGGTGCCTACTGATGGGAACCCTTGGAAGGGACGGCCTTTCTAACGCTGGGGCAGTCTCTACCGGATCCAACGAGGGGGACAGAACAGCCTATCCATACGCATATGATCCACTCAGATCCGCCGACAACACATCTCTACAACTCAAATGTCATGAACTCTTCAGAGTTCCTCCAGGGCGCATAACCAAGATGCGGGGAAATAAGTACAATAAAAGCAAGGTTGTAATATCATTGGGGGAAAGAACTCGGGAGGGCGGCATGAGTTCCCGATATAGGACACCCCGACAACCAAACAAGGAACACGGAGTACCCTAACCCGGGTCTCACCGCTGTCCTCGCAAGGCCCCTCCCCTATAAAATTCACTAACATGCTAATAAACATACAAATCATACAACATTACTTATAATATTATTGGGACTAGAAACCTTGGGAGGGCAGCATGAGGTCCCGATACAGGACATCCCGACAACCAAACAAGGAACACGGAGTACCCTAACACGGGTCTCAATGTTGACCTCGCAAGGCCCCTCCCTATAATATTATCTAAAGCATGCGATTTAACATACACTAGCATTTAATTTAATAAATAAACTAGTAGGACGCATGCATAGGCCGAGGCTTCCTATCATGAAACAGGGGACATGGTGCATGGCTCATACACATATCCTAAGGGTGCAAGTCCCTAACATGCAAAGTCTAGGGTAGCATGCATTCTACATTAACATCATGCAAGCATGGATTACATATTACTGCTGGTTAATATTCATCCATGGTGCCCCAGGAGAGGTCGGTATACGCCCAAATGCGTATGACCCCTCTCTACTGGGTTGGATTGTCCCACTCACCGGAGATCGGGTCGTCGCGCGACCGTCCGTCAAGATCTGCAAGACAGGCATTTATACGGTGAGTAAACTACATAAATACTCCAAAATACATTAAAAATACTCTAAAAATACCCAACACTCAGACAAGCGTACATACGGCCCGTACGCACGCGTATCCGAGCATCCCGACTCACTCCTGAACCCACCGGGCAGCCGCACGCACGGCTACCCGCCTCGGGCGCCCAGCCGAGTCCCGGCCCGCGCGCCAAGGCGCACTGCCGAGCCCAGTCCGCACACCCGGACACCACCGGCGCACTGCCGCGCGCCTGCCCGCGCGCCCCGACGCACCGCCGCACACACGCGCACGCTCGCGCGCGCCCGCGCGCACCGCGCGTCCAGCCCAGCGCGCCCCCGCGCGCACTGCACGCACGCCCCAGCACGCGCGAGCACTGGCCCCCAGCACCGCGCGCACTGGTCCCCAGCACCGCGCCGAGGCGCATGCCCAGGCGCCCTGCCCAGCACCCAGGCACAGTGCCCAGGCGCCCTGCCCGCGCGCGCGCACGCCCGCGCGCGCCTGCGCGCACCCGCGCGCACTCCCGCGCACACCCCCGCTCGCGCCAGCACCCGCGCGCACCCGCGCGACTGTGCGCCCGACTGCGCCCGCCAGCGCCCAGCGCCCAGCACCCAGCGCCCAGCGCCACCCGCGCGCGCGCCCCTGCCAGCTGCTGTGTGCTGCTGCCTGCTGCCCGGGACTGCCAGCCTGCCAGCCCGAGCTCCCCTACCACCCACCTCCGGCCACCCCAAAGCCTCCGACCACCTCCCACAGCCCTCCGACGGCCACCCACCGCCGCTGACCACCACCCAACCTCAAATCCACCCTCCTAGCATACATCTATGCAAGAAAAGAGAGGAAAAGTGGCTTACCGAGGGGAAGAAGGGAAGTCCGGTTGCTCTCCGCGCACCGAAACCTCTCCCAAAGGGCTTCCAACGCTCGGATCTACTCCCACCTCCGAAATGGGCCAAAACAGAGGAGAAGAGAGGGGGGACGGAGGGGCTAATCTCACCGGAATCGGGATTTGAAAGCACCGGGGTGTAGATCTACACTTCCAATGCTTTAGGTTTTTAGGTTTGAGGGCTCTAGGGGGCTCAAAAGTGAGAAAAGGAGAGAGGGGAGAGAGAAAATCAAGTTGGTAGGGATGATGAATAGTGATTTCGAAATTAGATCCCACCTTTATATAGCGAGCGACTTAAAAACCCAGATACGCCCCGGAACTGTGAAATTTCGGGAACGTTACCGGAATTCGATGAAATTTTCGTGAGAGGCCTAAAATGGCACCAGGACACCAAATATGCAGTTAGATTTCCAATCGGAGTCCTCTAGCTCAAGACGATAGCTAACAGTCCAAAAATTAGCGGTACCGATCGAAAACCGAAAAAAAACAAAAAACCGCCAGAACGCTCCAACGGTTACCAGCAGGTTAAAAGTGACACATATATAACAAGAGGGCTCCCATCAGTAGGCACCTCCTGATTGTGTTTCGGACTGTGCTGAATCGTGGGAGTATACCAGGTAAGCTACGGAGCGGGGAGAGGCTACCGGTGGACCAGGGGTGAGGAGCAGTCTAAGTCTCTCCCAAAGTCCCAAAATGTCTCCTTTCAGGAGTGAGGGTGTGGATGAGGCGAAGACGCGACGCCTCGTGACCTATTCGTTGTTCGACCGTTCCCATAGATGTTGGGTCCGGTCTCGTGATGGATGTTGAAGGACATCGATGGGCGATTATCTAGATGTAGATGATCCAGTAGTGTTGAGTGGACCAGTAAATCCGGGTCTCTTCGACCGGCGGCATGGTCCCTAGACCAGTAAATCCGGGTCACTTCGACCGACGGCATGGTCCCTAGACCAGTAAATCCGGGTCTCTTCGACCGACGGTATGGTCTCTCCCCATAAGTCTGAAAATGACTCCCTCTGGGAGTGAGGGTGGGGGTGAGGTTGGTCGCGCCGCCACGTGACCCTGTTATCCATTGGGTTTCTACCCATGTTTTTCCTTGAAGAAGGGAACTGATTATGTATTGAACTGTAGAATGGTGATTGGTTTCCAGCCACTCACTGAGCTTGTAGCTCACCCCTCGCATACTGTTTCTTTTTAGGGGCAGTGTTGGGCGTGGAGCTGGAGTTTCCTGTGGCGTGGTCTTGTGGGTGTGGAGCGTTCTACCGGTGGGTGGCGTGTGCGAGGCTGTCAGCATTCCTAGAGTCTTTTTATGCTTGTAAATCGTGCATGTGGCACAGGTTGTATTTTCTTTGGTCTAGACTTGGCTTCCACATGACATTGATTGTGTATTCGGGTCTGTAATAATGTTTTTGATTTACAGACATTGTTATATATTATGCTTCCGCTTTTCAGTCAGTTATCATTATCTTGCTTTGCTGCCTTGTGTATTGTTGTTGGTGTCTTTATTGACCTCAGGTATTGATAGCTGATATTATATTTTATTATTGCCACGTCTCGGGGACGCGTGGGGTGTGACGTTGGGAGTGGGGCAAGCCTTGGGGGTTTTGATAGGAGTTTCCTGCTTCAAGGTCTTGGCCTGATGATAGTCGGCGAGGTCATTGAACATGTCCTCTACCGATTAGTATCCTAAGGTAGCCATCTTTTCCTCTAGGTGGCTAAGGAATTGGGCGTTTTTGTCTCCTTGGTCGGTTTTCTCCTCTAATGTTTTCTCACGGAGGTGGGTTTCCATGGTGCGAATGAATGCAAGTGTAAAGCAGCAAAGGGTGCGCAGCTGTGTGCGTCTTAAAGCAGCAAAGGGTGCGCAGCTGTGTGCGTCTTAAAGTAGTAAAAGGTTGTGATTAAAGCGGTAAAGGGTGAGCAGCTATGTGCGGCTTAAAGTAGTAAAAGATGTTGCAATGCAAAGTAGAGGAAGGCCTGACTTGAAGGGGGAAAATTCTAGCTTTCCTAAAGGGGTAATGGCAATCTAGTTAAGTTATGGAAGGAAGTAGAAGAAGATTACCTTTTGTTGTTTTTCACAAGGGAGGTCCCACCGTTATCGCCAGGTTTGTCAGTATCGTTTTTCGGAGGTTTCCCAAGAGCGCGGGGCCTCTAAAAAAGATATTTTCTTGGGGTGGTTTTGGGAGTGCCTTTCTTTCCCGCGTGTGTGGTGGTTCTCTGGGGATTCGGATCTGGGGTATGCCTTTGCAGGCTCGGCCGGATCGTATCTCGGAAGGGGGGAGGGTGTCTTTCGTTCCTTGCTGAGGCACTCGATAGCTCCTTAAGAGGATTCAGGTGTGTTTGTGATCACCACCTGCTTTCTCCAAAAAGCAGGAAAAGTTGAGGGTGGATTTGATCGCCTTCGTGGGGGAGTTTGTGGGGTCTCCGCTCTAAGATACGGGCATGCTGCACACAGAGGTGAAAAACATGAATCCACTTCTGCTTCGGGACCTTGACGAAAGGAGGTTTGAGAGTCAAGGTGTAGGTGAAGGGTCGGCTAGTGGAAATTAGCCGCCTAAAAGGGGAGGGCTGGTGGGAATTAGCCGCCTGGTGTCTGGTTCAATTTGGGCAGAACTTGGGTAGGAAATGGGCTAGGGTTTGGCAAGGGCTAAACTAGGTTTAACCTGGGTTTCGGAGAGTGGATTAGGAGAGTGATTTTGTGTAGGGAATGGGTTTTTTACTCACAAATAGGACTCTCTTCCTCTCTCAAGGGTTTTGAAATGGTGGTGGGGGGTATGAGCTTGGGAATGAAATATATGAATTGAATGGATTGGGAATTGGTTGATGATGTTGAAGAAGTGCTTGGAGACCCCCTATTTATAGTAAACAAAGGGTAGGGGAATGTCCACTGGACAATAGATCAAAATGGATAACAAGGTGCTTGATTTGACCTCACATTAGATCTTTATTATCTGACAGTGTCCAGGTGAGGGGCGGCTAGTTGAAACTAGCCGCCTAGTGAGGAGCAGCTACTCTTAAGTTCCTGCCCTAATGATGGTCTGACAAACATCCCATCTCTGACAAGCAGTGGCTTGGGTCAGTTACTAGGGTTGAATCGGCCAAGATGGGGCAGCTAAAGGGAACAAACCACCGCAATCATCAGCATTAAATGCTGCTTTATGTCCCATCTAAGGGAAGCGGTTTAAGGTCGGCTAGGGGGCGGCTAGTTGAAACTAGCCACCCAGTATGAGACGGCTACTCTCAAGTGGCCGCCCCTATCCAGGTTTTAGAATTTTCTAAGTGTTGCACTAGGGTTTCCGGTTTTTGGTTTCTAAGGAAGTTTTCTTTTAGATGTTCAAATGTGGCCATTTCTAAATATTACTTGAAGTGTTTTCATCTTTGTGGATGGTCAAAATTGGGGTATCTACAGTAATGAGCTACTAAAGCCATGACTATTCTAAGAGAATCCTTTTTAGAAACAGGAGAAAATGTTTCTTTGTAATCTATCCCTTTTTTTTAAGTGTATCCTTTTGCAACTAATCTGGCCTTGTATCTTTCGATATTGCCCTTGAAATCACGTTTGGTTTTAAAAATTCATTTGCAACCAACAATTTTGATTCCTTTGGGCAATTCTACAAGATCCCAAATTTGTTGTTTTCCATAGATTTCAACTCTTCTTTCATGGCATTTAACCATAGAGTTGAATTATGATTTTTTGTGGCTTGATCATAAGAAATAGGATCATTTTCCAAGCCATCATTATCACACTCATTAAGATAAACTTCATAGTCATTTGATATAGCAGGTCTTTTCTCACTTTGTGATCTACGTGAATTTTCTTCTACAATTGGGATATGCTCAACTTCATTATGGGTAGCCTCTTGATTCCCACCATTTTCCATTATTGGTGTAGATACCTCTTTTTCTTGAATAACCGGTAAATTATGGTTATTTATTGAGATATTATTTTTAGGCTCAATACTCCCACTAAAATCCTCATTTTCCAAAAACACAGCTGTCACGCCCCAGGGCGGCCGTCCCCGGGACGCGGCAAGTGTATATATAATATCAGAATCTACACAGGAGGTCAATAATATATCATACACAAACAACCAGAATGACACACAGATAACAAAGGGGCTGACATGATATATACACCAAATGCGGAAGCAAAAGACTGAATCTGTAAATAAACATACTACAGACTCGATACTCAATCATCTGTCCTGTGAGAGCCAATATACACAATACAACTGAATATATACAAACGCGTGCCAAGCACGGAAATAAAATACATACAGTCAAGAAGGGATGCTGATAGCCTTTGGCACTCGCGGAACGTAGCGCTGCTCCGCTACTGAAGGAATCCCTCGGAAAGCTCCAACTGCTGCTCCGGCTCCAGCTCAGGCTCAGTGGCAACTGGGGAAAAACGTATGCGAGGGGTGAGCCACACGCTCAGTGAACGGCACAACCCATGCATCACAGACAATATTGACCACTATCCAGATCTTAATAATCCACAATCTCTTATTAACAACCACAAAATGGTAACAAATACTCAAACTAGTGGGTCGCTCAATCGCCAACCCACTACACCCTCACCCTCACCCTTCCACGGGTGACATAGGATTTTGGGACTGACTAGGCTGTTGGTCACCCTTGGTCCACCGATAGTCTCTCCTCCACTCCGTAGGCCGCTGGGCTATCACCCCCACAACTTCAGCACAGTCCGTCACAAATATCGGGAGGCGCCTACTGATGGGAGCCCTTAGAAGGGACGGCCTTTCTAACGCTGGGGTAGCCTCTACCGGATCCAACGAAGGGGACAGAACAGCCTATCCATACGCATATGATCCACTCGGATCCGCCGACAACGCATCTCTGCAATTCTAATGTCCTGAATTCCTCAGAATTCCTCCAAGGCGCATAACCAATATGCGGGGAACATACACAATAATTAGCAAGGGTGGAATATCATTGGGGGAAAGAAACTTGGGAGGGCAGCGTGAGTTCCCGATATAGGACACCCCGACAACCAAACAAGGAACACGGAGTACCCTAGCCCGGGTCTCATCGCTGTCCTCGCGAGGCCCCTCCCCTATAATATTCACTAAATATGCTAATAATCATACAATTTGGTATAACATTTCATGTAATATTATTGGGACAAGAACCTTGGGAGGGCAGCATGAGGTCCCGATACAGGACATCCCGACAACCAAACAAGGAACACGGAGTACCCTAACCCGGGTCTCAATGTTGACCTCCCAAGGCCCCTCCCTATAATATTATCTAAAGCATGCAATTTAAACATATACTAGCATTTAATTTAATAAATAAACTAGTAGGACACATGCATAGGCCAAGGCTTCCTAGCATGAGAACAGGGGGACATGATGCATGGCTCTTACACATATCCTAAGGGTGCAAGTCCCTAACATGCAAAGTCTAGGGTAGCATGCATTCTACATTTAAATCATGCTCGCATGAAATACACATTACAACAGGTTAATATAAATCCATGGTGCCCCAGCAGAGGTTGGTATACGCCCAAATGCGTATAACGCCTCAGTACTGGGTTGGATTGTCCCACTCACCGACGATCGGGTCGGCGCGCGACCGTCCGTCAAGATCTGCAAGACAGGCATTTATACGGTGAGTAAAATACATAAATACATCAAAAATACTCTAAAGTACACAACACTCGGACAAACGTACATACGGCCCGTACGCACGCGTATCCGAGCATCCCGACTCACTCCCGAACCCACCGGGCAGCCGCACGCACGGCCACCCGCCTCGGGCGCACAGCCGAGTCCCGGCCCGCGTGCCAAGGCGCCCTGTCGAACTCAGCCCGCACGCCCGGACAGCCTGCCGAGCCACCCGGGTGCACCGCGCGCCCACTGCGCCCCGCCGCAGCAGCTCGCGCGCACCCCGCACGCCCCGCGCTGACCCGCGAGCACACCGCACGCCCCGCGCGCCTAGCGCCTCGCCCCGCGCGCACCACCAGCTCCGCCCCGCGCGCACTCCGCGCGCACCACCAGCTCCGCTCCGCGCGCACTTTGCGCGCACCACTAGCCTCTACCCGCGCACACGCCTGCCTCTGCCCAGCGCCCCGCCCGCAGCGCTCAGCACCCGCGACCAGCTCCCAGCGCTCAGCGCCCAGCACCCGGGACCCTCACCCAGCGTCCACGCCCACGCCCGCGCAGCACGCGCCCAGCGCGCCTACCAGCCTGTCCGCGCTGCTGCCCGCGCTGCCTGCCTACGCGCATCGCCGAATGGCCCGAGCACCGCTCGCCTGCACGCCTGGCACTGCCCGCCTGATGCCAGAGCGCCCCCTGCCAGCTGCCCGAGCATGGCCTGCCCAGCCGGCCCGCCCTGCTCGCACAGCCCGCAGCCAACCTGCTCCGCACACCTCCCCCTGCACCCCCCGAGCGCACGCCCGCGCGTGCACCCGCACGCACGCGCTCGCACGCCCGGCAAACTGGTGCACCTGCTCCCAGCCTACCCGAGCTAGTCCTACCCAGCGCGCCCAGCACGCCCAGCGCCAACCCGAGCGCACGTCCGCGCGCACGCGCGCGCGCGCCCTGCCGCTGCTCGCCAGCTGCGCTTGCCTGAGCGCTGCCTGTGCTGCCTGCTGCCCGGGACTGCCAGCCCCCATGCCCGAGCACCCCTACCACCCATCTCCGGCCACCAATGGCCTCCGACCACCACCCCACAGCCCTCCGACAGCCACCCACCGCCGCCGACCACCACCCAACCTCATTTCCACCCTCCTAACATACATCTAAGCATAAAAAGAGAAGAAAGAGGGCTTACCAAGGGGAGGAAGAGATGTTTGGTTGCTCTCCGCGCACCGAAACCTCTCCCAAAAGGCTTCCAACGCCCGGATCTACTCCCACCTCCGAAATGGTCCAAATCAGGGAAGAAGAGAGGGGGGATGGAGGGGCAAAACTCGCCGGAATCCGGATTTGAAAGCACCGGGGTGTAGATCGGGACCTGATCTACACTTCCTATGCTTTAGGTTTTTGGGTTTGAGGGCTCTAAGGGGCTCAAATCAAAGAAAAGGAGAGAGGGGAGAGAGGGAGCACTTTGGTAGGGATGATGAATAGTGCCAAGTGGCTTTTCTCACCCACATATATAGTAAGTCACTTAAAAACTCGGATACGCCCCGGAACTGTGAAATTTCAGAAACGTTACCGGAATTCGACGAAATTTTCGTGAGAGGCCTAAAATGGCACCAGGACACCAAATATGCAGTTAGATTTCCAATCGGAGTCCTCTAACTCAGGACGATAGCTAACAGTCCAAAAATTAGCGGTTCCGATCGAAAACCGAAAAAAAACAAAAACTGCCAGAACGCTCCAACGGTTACCAGCAGGATAAAAGTGACATATATAACAACAACATTTCTAGTTCCAATAATTCTAATACTATGAGTAGGACAATAAAATCGAAAACCCTTTGATCTTTCAGGAAAACCAATGAAATAACAACTTATAGTCCTAGAATCCAACTTCTTTATTTGTGGGTTGAAAATTTTAGCTTCACCTGGACATCCTTATACACGTAAATAATTCAAATTCAATTTCCTACCAACCATAATTCATAAGGAGTTTTGGGTACAGCCTTACTAGGAACCCGATTAAGAATGTGTACAGCAGTTTTCAAAGCTTCACCCCACAGGAATTCAGGCAAGGTTGTTTTACTCATCATACTTCTCACCATATCAATTAGAGTATGTTTTCATCGCTCAGCTACACCATTCTGCTCAGGAGTACCAGGCATTGTGTAGTTTGCGACAATTCCATTCTCTCGTAAAATTGTGGCAAAAGCACTTGGATTTTGACCCGATTCAGTGAACCTTCCATAATATTCACCACCTCTACCGGACCTTACACTTTTAATCTGTTTACTAAGTTGATTTTCAACTTCAGCTTTATAGATTTTAAAAACATCTAGTGCTTCAAATTTTTCACGAATAAGATACACATAAGAATACCTCGAAAAGTCATCAATAAAGCTAATAAAATATTTATGTCCACTAATGGTTAAAGTTGGATAGGGTCCCCAAATGTCAATATGAATACATTCTAACAATTCAGTGACCCTACATGCACCATTTTTCTTAATCTTTGTATATTTTCCTTTGATACATTCGATGCAAGTATTAAAATCAGAAAAATCAAGTGAATTTAAAATTCCATCTTTAACAAGACGTTCCATCCTTTCTCTTGATATGCGACCTAGTCTTTTATGCCACAACATGGATGAATTTTCATTCACTCGATTTCTTTTCTTAAAAATTACATCATTCACATGGAAGGATAAAAGAGGCTCCACATAAATTCAATGAATAAAGATTACCATGTAAAATACCAGACCCAACCAAATTGGAATTAAAGAACAAAGATACTTTATTATTTCCAAAGCTTAATTCATAACCATAAGAATCAAGTTTTGGAATTGAAATAAATTTTTTAGTAAATACAGGAAGATAAACTGTATCTACTAAGTCCATAATAAAACTAGTATCTAAAACCAAACGTAGAGTGCCAATGGCTTCAACATCTACTTTTGTTCCATTTCCCAAAGTGATGGTTCGCTCTCCTTTATTTAGTCTCTTGTTTGTAAGGTATCCTTGCATGGAATTCGTTATGTGAATACTCGCACCAATATCAATCCACCAAGTATTTGGTGGAACATTAACCAAATAGGATTCATAAGATACAAAGCATTGGGTGTTACCTTTATTTTCTAACCTAGCCTCAAAACTAGCATAATCTTTTCGCAGATGACCTTTATTGTGACAAAAGTGACATCGTATCTGATTCTCATCATTTTTCTCATTAAGAGAATTATCATTATTTATTTTCATAAGGTTTGTGTCACGCTCCAGGGCGGCCGTCCCCGGGACGCGGCAAGTGTATATATAATATCAGAATCTACACAGGAGGTCAATAATATATCATACACAAACAACCAGAATGACACACAGACAACAAAGAGGCTGACATGATATATACACCAAATGCGGAAGCAAAAGACTGAATCTGTAAATAAACATACTACAGACTCGATACTCAATCATCTGTCCTGTGAGAGCCAATATACACAAATACAACTGAATATATACAAACGCGTGCTCAAGCACGAAAATAAAATACATACAGTCAAGAAGGGATGCTGATAGCCTCTGGCACTCGCGGAACGTGGCGCTGCTCCGCTACTGAAGGAAACCCTCGAAAAGCTCCAACTGCTCCTCCGTCTCAGGCTCAGTGACAACTGGGGAAAAATATGCGAGGGGTGAGCCACACGCTCAGTGAACAGCACAACCCATGCATCACAGACAATTTTGACCACAATACAATCTTTATAACCCACAATCACTTATTAACAACCACAAAATGGTAACAAATAGCCAAACCAGTGGGTCGCTCAATCGCCAACCCACTACACCCTCACCCTCACCCTTCAATGGGTGACATAGGATTTTGGGACTGATAATCATCCAATCACAAATCCAGTGGGTCGCTCATCGCCAACCCACTACACCCTCACCCTCACCCTTCAATGGGTGACATAGGATTTTGGGACTGACTAGGCTGTTGGTCACCCTTGGTCCACCGATAGTCTCTCCTCCACTCCGTAGGCCGCTTGGCTTTCACCCACAACTTTAGCACAGTCCGTCACAAATATCGGGAGGCGCCTACTGATGGGAGCCCTCACCCACAACTTCAGCACAGTCTGTCACAAATATCAGGAGGCGCCTACTGATGGGAGCCCTTGGAAGGGACGGCCTTTCTAACGCTGGGGCAGCCTCTACCGGATCCAACGAAGGGGACAGAACAGCCTATCCATACGCATATGATCCACTCGGATCCGCCAACTACACATCTCAACGACTCTAATGTCATGAATTCTTCAGAATTCCTCCAGGGCGCATAACCAAGATGCGGGGAACATATACAATAATAGCAAGGTTGTAATATCATTGGGGGAAAGGAACTTGGGAGGGCAGCGTGAGTTCCCGATATAGGACACCCCGACAACCAAACAAGGAACACGGAGTACCCTAGCCCGGGTCTCACCGCTGTCCTCGCGATGCCCCTCCCCTATAATATTCACTAGGATGCTAATAATCGTACAAGGGTAAACCATTATTTATCAATTAGAGGTATAATATTATTGGGACAAGAACCTTGGGAGGGCAGCATGAGGTCCCGATACAGGACATCCCGACAACCAAACAAGGAACACGGAGTACCCTAACCCGGGTCTCAATGTTGACCTCGCAAAGCCCCTCCCTATAATATTATCTAAAGCATGCAATTTAAACATATACTAGCATTTAATTTAATAAATAAACTAGTAGGACACATGCATAGGCCAAGGCTTCCTAGCATGAGAACAGGGGGACATGATACAGGCTCTTACACATATCCTAAGGGTGCAAGTCCCTAACATGCAAAGTCTAGAATAGCATGCATTCTACATTTAAATCATGCTCGCATGAAATATACATTACAACAGGTTAATATAATCCATGGTGCCCCAAGAGAGGTCGGTATACGCCCAAATGCGTATAACGCCTCTCTACTGGGTTGGATTGTCCCACTCACCAGAAATCAGGTCGTCGCGCGACCGCTCGCCAAGATCTGCAAGACAGGCATTTATACGGTGAGTAAAACCCACAAATACCACAAAATATACCAAAATACACAAAACAATACCCAACACTCGGGCAAACGTACATACGATCCGTACGCACGCTAGCCTGAGCACCCCGACACACTCCCGAACCCACGGCAACCACCCGCACGGCCATCCGCCCCCGGACGCGCCGCCGCGCCTCAGCCCGCGCACCCAGGCGCACCGCCGGGCCCTTGCCCACACGCCTGGACACGCAGCCGAGCCACCCGGTGCGCCGTGCGCCCACTGCGCCCCGCCGCAGCAGCCCGCGCGCACCCCGCACTCCCCGCGCGCACCCCGCGCGCACCACCAGCTCCGCCCCACGCGCACTCCGCGCGCACCACCAGCCTCTACCAGCGCGCACGCCTGCGCCTCTGCCCAGCGCCCCGCGCGCATGCTCCTCTGCAGTGCCCAGCGCCCAGCGCCCCAGCGCCCACCGCTCAGCACCCTCGCCCAGCACCCGGCATCCGCGACCCAGCGCCCGACGCTCAGCGCCCAGCACCCGGGACCCTCACCCAGCGCCCACGCGCACGCCTGCGCAACACGCGCCCAGCGTGCCTGGCAGCACGCGCCCAGCGCGCCTGCCAGCCTGCCCGCGCTGCCTGCCTGCGCGCATCGTCGAGTGGCCCGAGCACCGCTCGCCTGCACGCCTGGGCACTGCCCGCCTGATGCCCGAGCGCCCCCTGCCAGCTGCCCGAGCATGGCCTGCCCAGCCGGCCTGCCCTGCTCGCACAGCCCGCAGCCATCCTACCCGAGCTAGCCCTTCCCAGCGTGCCCAGCACGCCTGCAGCACCACCCGAGCGCACGCCGCGCGCACGCCTGCGCGCACGCACTTGCGCGCCCGGCCACCTGGTGCCCCAGCCTGCTGCGCCCGCTGCCATCCTGCCCGGAACAGACCACCAACCTGCCGAGCACCTCTACCACCCACCTCCGGCCACCAATGGCCTCCGACCACCACCCCACCGCCGCCAACGGCCACCCACAGCCGCCGACCACCACCCAACCTCATAACCACCCTCCTAACATACATCTAAGCATGAAAAGAGAGGAAAAAGGGCTTACCAAGGGGAGGAAGGGAAGTCCGGTTGCTCTCCGCGCACCGAAACCTTTCCCCAAAGGCCTCCAACGCCGGGATCTACTCCCACCTCAGAAATGGCCCAAATCAGAGGAGAAAAGAGGGGGGATGGAGGGGCCAAACTCGCCGGAATTCGAATTTGAAAGCACCGGGGTGTAGATCGGGACCCGATCTACACTTTCTATGCTTTAGGTTTTTGGGTTTGAGGACTCTAGGGGGCTCAAATCAAAGAAAAGGAGAGAGGGGAGAGAGGAAATTCATTTGGAAGGGATGATGAATAGTGTCAATCAGATTTTAGATCTCACTTATATAGCAAGTCACTTAAAATACCCGGATACGCCGCGAAATTGTGAAATTTCAGAAACGTTACCGGAATTCGACGAAATTTTCGTGAGAGGCCTAAAATGGCACCAGGACACCAAATATGCAGTTAGATTTCCAATCGGAGTTCTCTAACTCAGGACGATAGCTAACAGTCCAAAAATTAGCGGTTCCGATCGAAAACCGAAAAAAACAAAAAACTGCCAGAACGCTCCAACGGTTACCAGCAGGCTAAAAGTGACACATATATAACAGTTTGTCCTACTCAAAGTTTCAATACCAGAAAAATAACTAGTAATAACAGTAGGGTTCATTGTTGCAAAATAATAAATTATTTTTTCATGTCATGAATAAATTCAACACTACACATTAAACAATCTAACTAAAATACATAATTAGCTAGATTTTTCATAATATCAATTTCTTGTAATTCTTTTGTTGGACCGAATTACAATCTCAAATCTCAAATTATAATTATAGTTCTTCCGTTGGGCCGAACAATAATTTGATTGTAGAACATAAAAATATATTATTATAATTCTTGCGTTGGACCGAATTACAATAATATATATATATATATATATATATATAGAGAGAGAGAGAGAGAGAGAGAGAGAGAGAGAGAGAGGTGATATGGTGTGGACACCATACCCCCTTTTAATATGCGGTCACCTTCTAATCACCATACAAAAAGGGTGTGCATTTAATCAGACGGTTAAAATAACCACCCCATGAAATCACATATATCCCTATGAATCATGATCCCTCTTTTTTCTCCACATGATCTCCTCTTTTATCTTTTGTGATTCTTTTATAGACCATTTTCTCACTATTTGATTAAATGCACCCTTTTTGTATGGTGATTAGAAAGTGACCGCATATTAAAAGGGGGTATGGTGTCCACACCATATCACCTCTCTCTCTCTCTCTCTATATATATATATATATCAAAATGAGATGATAGTTAAAATAAAATTATCAAATCATAAGGAAGTTTAACACCGTTGGGTAGAAAAACTTCATTGATATTATTTTATTTATCATCTACTATTTTTAAAAACTTAATCATATATAGTGATGACCCTCCATTGGGTTGATCAATATCAAAATTAGAAGATAGTTAAAATAAAATTATCAAATCATAAGGAAGTTTATTTTCAGTGGGTAGAAAAACTTCATTGATATTATTTTATCTATCATCTCTTATCTTAAAATTTATTCATATATAGTGATGACCCTCCGTTGGGTTGATCAACACTAGATATGAAACTTAAAATAATTTGATCAACCAAATATTAATCAAATATGACCATAAAAATTATATCATATTTCATTAATCACTTGTTAAATCATTAACCATAACATGAATTGTTTGTAGAGAAAATGAATGAGACAAAAGAGTCAAAAGTGTAAAATGAGGAATTATGTCCCACCGTTTAGCCTTCAACCTCTACTCAGTCACATATAACTTTCATAAAATTCATGCACTGAGAAAATGATATATTAACAAGATAAATCATATTTAAAATTCATGAATTATTTAAATGTTATATAATTTATGGATCATGAATTAAATATGCACTGAAATAAAATTACTCTTATAAATCATAACATGATCACCGAGACAGTATTATATGATCACTGAGACTAAGACAATGCATAATATGTTCTCCGAGACTATATCATATGATCACAGAGACTAAGGATGGGCACAACATGATCACTAACACTATAAAACAAGATAAATTGATCATTTACATGCATGCCATCATCAATAGGTTTGTGTATTCATTTGCTCATTATAGTATCAAATACCTATGCAAAATAATTCATGCCATTAATAATAAATAGTGACATGTTCACACACATGCTGTGCAATACTAATATCCGAATCAAAATAACTTATGGAATTAAATCGACATTTCTAAAAGTTATTCGGACATGCATTCATAATCAAAATTCACCCTAATATGTTTTATACATCAAAATTAATAGGCTCTGATACCAATTGTTAGACTTTATCATTATGCGGAATTTTAAGATACAATTTTGATGTATAAAAACATAACGATTTTTTTTCCATAACAAAATTACACAATATATTATACTAATCTTGTTCCATGATACCAAAGTGAGCGGTGTGCTAAAAGTTCTCAAGACTTGACCTTCTTTGGTTGAGATCTTCAAGTCACTACTCTTATCTAACTTAATGGGTAGCAATATGTGGTGTAGGAATTTCTTACACAAGTTGTGAATGGGTAAGTATATGAGAGTATGACTTGGGACCTCACCCTTATATAGATATCTTCATCAATCTTTGGTCTTCCCATTAAAGACCATTGATATTTCTGTAACTTATTCCATTAATTTATAAGTTATACATGAATACAACCATTAGTATTTCTATTAGTCCATGAGTTACATGAGTTTCATGACCTTTGGTTTTCCATAACTCATAACCACTAAAGTTTTCTCATTACTCCATTGAACTTTATAATGGAGTATAATTTTGTACATGAATGAAAGTGGAAACATCTCAAAATGCAACAGATGTTTTATTTGTCTATAAAACCTTTTTGGATTCCATAAAAATTGAAAAGAAACTATTTAAAATGACGAAGAGTGTCTCGTCGGATATACGGATCATATACAATTACACAAAAAAAAAGAATTTCTTTATTAATGCAATTAAATATATATGTGCATACTAGAACACTCTTGTTTGATTGACAGGCCTCCCATGGGGGGATGACACGTTATGTTACCTTTCATATTAATTTAGGCGTTATTATAATCAGTTTTTTTTATAGTCCAAAATATATTCCTATATGCATTGTTAAAAATCTAGTGCATTGTTTTTTTTTCTTTTCTTTTGGACGGTAAATTAAACTTTGTATTGCTATATGCATTAGAGCATATACAAAAAAACTGGAAAAAGTAAGAAATTTACAATAATAGGTTATTTGGAGAAAAGAAAATTTCAATTGTTGGGAGGGAAGAAACAAATTAAACTGCTCTGCATCCCCAGCAAGTTGAAATAAGCCTTTTCCCCAGGATAAACCGAATACAAAATGTGAAAAGGAACAAAAAGATGTCAACAAACATGCTGTTGGATGGCCTTCGACAAGTCTTCCCAAAGTTCATCTGCTTGAATCAATTGCTCTCCATCTTGAATGTCCGCTGGTTGGTTCCCCTCCCGATGGATGTGTGATGCCTCCCATTGTGAAAGAGCTAGTAGATCCTGATTGATATCATTCAACACTCTGATGGCCTGCCTCTCATTGTGAAAGAGCTAGTAGATCCTGATTGATATCATTCAACACTCTGATGGCCTTCCAAGGAGGCTTGCCTTTCCCTTTCACCCAGGTGACCGATGTGGCAGAGTCCGCTTCAATGCAGAGTTTTGATGCCCCAAGGGTCAGAGCCAGTTGGAGACCAGCCTGTATGCCTCGCAGATCAAGAATATTTTATGGAAGCCCTCGGTGCTTGTGTAGCAATACCCCCTATAGTTACGGATGTACACACCAAATCAAGGTTAACTACATTTTCTAATATAGTTAAAAATTATATACCTTGCAATACCCCCTATAGTTACGGATGTACACACCAAATCAAGGTTAACTACATTTTCTAATATAGTTAAAAATTATATATCTTTTAACACATTGCAAAGAGTCTCATGATTTTCTAATAAAATATATACCTCATTGCAATTTCTGCAGGTAGGCTTGTCAACGGATCAGGTCCGGGGTCGGATAATATAGTTAAAAATTATATACCTTTTAACACATTGCAGAGAGTCTCATGATTTTCTAATAAAATATATAC
Organism: Acorus gramineus; assembly: GCA_030737835.1. Taxonomy (NCBI): domain Eukaryota; kingdom Viridiplantae; phylum Streptophyta; class Magnoliopsida; order Acorales; family Acoraceae; genus Acorus; species Acorus gramineus. Next base: position 925,904 of record JAUJYN010000039.1, on the reverse strand, counting down.
CTCATTGCAATTTCTAATAAATTATATAATGAGTGCAGGTAGGCCTGTCAACGGGTCGGGTCCAGGGTTGACCCGACCCGACCCCGGACCCGACCCGTTTGATTGTCGGGTCTTTCGGGTTGGGTCCATATCGGGTCTCGGATCGAGTTGGGTCGGGTCGACCCATTAACAAGCCTAGACTAAACAAATAGAGGTCGAGGAACTTCTCAAGGGCCTACAATGGTTTCATTTTTTTGCCTTTTTTAATAGAGCGTAGTGTATTATAAATAGTTCTTCACTATTTTGATTTTTTTAATATTTAATGAGAGGACATTTGGAATACGATTTGGATTATTATGTTTTTAAGTGAAGTCAAAATACTGTAAAAATATTTCAAATGTTTAAAATTTTAAATGATTATTCAATATTTAGTTATATATGTTTGGTTGAATCATGAGTGTTTAATTGGATCATAAATAAAAAAAATCATAAAGTATTTGGATTAAGTCAATCGGGTTCATAAGATCGGGTCGGGGTGGACCCAAACCCGACCCGTTTTCATTATCGGGTCCTTCGGGTCGGGTATTTATGCCTTTTATTAGGTTAAGTCCGGGTCAACCGCAACCCGTTGACAGGCCTAAGTGCGGGTGACGAACAAGAATAATGCGACTCATGAATGATTCTATCGTAACAAAAGTTTTTCAAATACATATGGATTACATCTCTCCCTTACATTAAAGTCAAAAGAGAATAAAAAAGTATTCTTTCAGTTTTTTTTATGAAAATTATAATGATTTTATTGAAATTAATATTACATTAATATTAATAGTATTTAAATAAATTTTAAATTGTATATGAGTAATTCCTTTTCAACCCCCTTAAATAAAATTCCTCTATGTGAGTTTAATATGATGGGAAAATCCAAATATCTCCTTAAAAACTGTCCTAAATCCATATAGCCCTTTGACTTTTCATGAAATCCCTATAACCTCTTAAAAATATTTATGTAAATTCAAATAACTCTATATTTAAACTTTTGTTAACAGATAAAGAATAGTCTACTAAAATTATATTTGGTTAACCCTTACTGAAAACACAATATATCAAAAACCTCCTATACGTGTTAAACATTTAAAATATCATATGTAAATGTTGATTTTACTTATCTAAAAAGATTATAAAACTTTATCTGGAGGGGTAAAATCGTCATTTACATATGATTTTCTACATTTTTAACACATTGGAGAAATTTTTTGGTTTACTGTATTTCCAACCAAGATTAACTAAACTGAATATTCATCATCTATCATCAAAAATTTAACTTATGGGGCTATTTGGATTTACATAGGTGTTTTCATAGAGTTATATGGGATTTCTTGAAAAGTCATAGGGTTATATAGATTTCATGTAGTTTGCAAGGGGGTTATTGGATTTTTCCCTTAATATAAATAACCCTTCGTAAAATCCATTTAGACCTTTTCAGGTTTTCAAAACCTACAGAAACACCCCTTAAAGTTTTAAAACATACACTTACACCCCCTGTCATTATTTCTTTTCATTAAGACGTGACAAAAGTAATTTAAAATTATTGATTTACCCTTAACTATCAAAATATTCATAGAAAAAATCAATTAATCAATTCTAGATATGCTTTATGAATATTAATTTATACAATAATTAATTCTTCAAATACATCTGGATGTATTTTTGTTAAAATTAAGTCACATAATGATTAATTAAAAAGTAAAAACAATCCAATAAAAAATGTGAAAACATGATAAATTTTTTATTATAATGGTAAAATCATACTTTTATCTCTTCTTAATAGAAAATTAAATTGCAGGGGGTGAAATTACATATTTTTGAACTATAGGGATGTTTCTGGAGGTTTAGAAAATTCCAAGGGGTCCAAACGCATTTTATCGAATGACCCTTGTTAAGGTTTGTTTTAGCTCTTCTTTCTATCAGTCGATCCCTACCGTCCATCAAGTCCATCAAGCTAATCGTACACTCAATTGAAAATAAAGACACGACTGAGTATCCAGAAGTTCAACTTGGGGGACCTTATATTTTATATTTCAAGTCACATCATACAGTTGTCCATTGAAGGATTGATACCACACATTCTCCTGATTTTCTATTAGTTAAGCTTTGTCTTTTATCCCCATCGTCGGTGGCCTTATCAATAAGAACAAGTCAACATAAGATTAGATAAATTAATTAAAACATGAAAGAAAAAAAAAATGACTAAGTGGAGGGGGGTAAAAAATGATGTATCGGGTTCGGGTCATCAGAATTCGTCCGTTCATGTCTCCTCCAACGGGTACCGGTTGTCGACGATCCTCCTCCTTGAATAGACCGGACTCGATGGTGGTACGGGTTTAGTTTGATTTAGACTGGACCTAATATGATCTCTCAAATTGTCTATATATCTTTATAAATAGATCAAGTCACACGTAAGTCAAAACTTAAAAAAAAGAAAGAATGAAAAGGTTACAATTGTTTGTGGATTTGCCACCATGAGACAATGTTTATGTGTGTCCAGATTAACTATAGATAGACAACCACCACTAAAGAAATGATTCGCACTCTCTCTCTCTCTCTCTCTCTCTCTCTCTCTCTATCGAGCTGTGATGTGATTAGGCCATGAAAATGGGTAACATGAATAAACTGAAATTTTGCTGCTTTAATGGACAACAATACGATTGTAATATCGTGGGAACATTATATTGTTAAATGACATTGCACTCTATTATATGTCATATATTACACTTTAAAAATACATGTACATATTCAAGTCTCACGTTCTCAAATGAGTATGAAATAAAACAATTTTTTTTTTAATAACGGAAGAACTCCCCATAACTGACCTTATGATCAAGTTGGGTAGGCTATCTTTGCCTGTATACCTCCATCCATAGAAATACACAGAGGTTAAATCAGCATCAAAACTCGATATCAAGACCTACCTTTAACACATGTAAACCCTGGCCATTATGTTATGGCCACTGCTGGGTTAAAACAAAACATTATGCAGTGCTATATGTCATACGTGCGTTATTATATGAGCATACATTGTTAAAGTCCTACACCCTCATATAAGGATGGAACAAAATACTATGTACATTGTTATAAATCATATGTTCATACATATATAATGTACGTTGTTAAATCAATGTGATTATTAACGTCTCACATCCGCATATAAGTATGCAATAAAACACCATATACATTGTTATAATTTATAAACCATACACACACTATTAACTTAATGTACAATGTTAGAAGTCTCACATCCTCACGAAACAAATTACTATACACTTAGCCCGACCCTGGGTGTAGGCCCAGTAGGTAGCTGCCTAAGGCCCCACCCAGGGAAGGGCACCCAAATGCCACAAGTATAATATTCTTTTCTATGGGTCTCAATATGCCCAGACCCACCACAAAATTTAATTTTTTTCTAATCCATCCAAGGCCTCATATGAAAAGAAAAAATGCAATCAATCCCACAAATCCAATGGTTATAAATATTTATACATAATTAAAACTTTGAAATCCCATTTTGGAAGTTGAATAGTCACCCCCTTAAACCTAACTCTTTTTTTCTTCCCTTTTAGGGTTTCTCAATTGTGCTATCATAATCTTTATCTCCCCCCCCCCCCTCTCTCTCTCTCAAACTCTTTCAAGTTTCAACTATTCCAAAGTGTAAAAATTAAAATTTAAAGATTTTACAACAAATTGATCTCCATTATAAGGTACATATCCCCTTTTTGAATCTTAGTTTTTTTTTCTTGGATATATGTTTTTTAATAATTAGATTCATATATTCTTGCTAATTAGAGATAAAATAAAAAAGTTAGGCATTAAAATCAGGCCTGGCCTTGGGTGTAGGCCTAGTAGGCAAGCTGCCTAGGGCCCCACCTAGGGAAGGCCCCCCAAATGCCACAAGTATTGTATTCTGTTATGTGGGCCTCAATCTGCCCAGGCCCACCACGAAATTTAGTTTTTTTTCTAATCTATCTAAGGCCTCACATGGAAAGAAAAAATGCAATCAATCCCACCAATCCAATGATTATAAATATTTATACATAAATAAAATTTTAAAATCTCATTTTGGAAGGTGAATAGTCACCCCCCTTAAACTTAATGTTTTTTTTTCTTTCTTCCCTTTTAGGGTTTCTCAATTGCGCTATCATAATCTACATTTTTCTCCCTCTCTCTCTAACTCTTTCAAGTTTCAATAATTCCAAAGTCTAAGAATCAAAATTTAAATATTTTATAACAAATTGATCTCCATTATAAGGTACATAGCCCCTTTTTGAATCTTAGTTTTGTTTTTTTTTTTTATTTCTTAGATATATGCTTTTTAATAATTAGATTCACATATTCTTGCTAATTAGAGATAAAATTAAAAAGTTAGGCATTAAAATCTCATTTTTTGAGATAATAAATTAAAAACCACAAATTTGAAAAAAGCAAAATCGCCCACTCATTTTCTTTTATAAAAGAGGGGACAAACAAAATAAACATGGTTCTGGAGATGTAATATATTTTTAAATATTTTTTTATGCGTAATAATGAAAATTTTAAGGGATTTTTAGTTTTAAGTCTCTATAAATATGCTTATTTAGGGATTGATCCCTCCCTTCTTCATATTTTTTTTTAAGTCCCCATATTCAACCGCCTAATTGGTTTTAGTCCCTCCATCAAACGTCTGTCCATACACCGTTAATTTGTGAAATGTGATTTTATTTTTAAGTCGCTATAAATTAACTATGTTATTTACTAATCAGTCCCTCCCTTCTTCATGTTTCATTTTAAGTCCCTAATTTCAAATGCATTTTTCTTATTAGTCCATGGATAAAAATGAAAACATGTGTAGTCTGAGTTTTGAACTGTAAAAATGACTGACTCTAACATTTTCCTAAGGAAAATAATATGTCGAGCCTCTCGTGCAGCCCCAATTATAGTGCATACCATTTTTTTTTAAAAAAAAATCATGTACTCTTCCATTGAAGTTCATGCTGTTATATGAATTGAAATATACATTGAGATACACTAATGTATTTTTTTTAGTTGAAAAATGATAAAACAATTTGCGTCACACTATAATAGAACCCCATACCCTATGATAATGCAGTTTTCGTTATATCTGTGTGATTCTTAAATAGATTTTGATTATAAAATTGATTTATTTAATAAATATAATCATACAATTTTATTGGATAACTATTTAAATATAAAAAATGTAATGGTTATAAATATTTATACATAATTAAATATATTTTTCTTATTTATATATTTGATTTAAATATATAAGTAGGATATTTGAATTAAAATGAGTGTATTTTATGTGTTTTTAAGTTTTAACCCATTTAGTGTATCTTTATGGGCTCATTTCAGTTTGTAATTTTAAATACTATTTGTTAATGTTAATTTTTTTATATATTTTTCTTTTTAAGATCTTCAAGATTTTAAATGGTTACTATCTCATAAACTTTGGAGCTCAAAAGATTAAGTTTTGAGATTTCATTGTTATTGATTTCAAGGACCTTTCAGGGACCTAATTTGAATCCTGAATTTTTCTATTATAGACTACAGGGACCTATCCATAATTCGGATAGGGACCTATTTGTAAGCCCGAAACAATCTAGGGCTCGTTTTGTAATTTTTGTTAGGTTTGAGTATTTGATTTGATTTGTTTTATTAGATACATGGGTCACAAATTTAAAATTTTTTATTTTCTTAATTGTCCCTTCTCATTTTGGTTATTCATATATTCTTTTTTTTAAACCATATCCTTTCAAATCTTTTCATTAACTATTTTTTTAAATTTTGAAATCAAATGAGGTTAGATAATTATGTATCTATGTATATGAGAGAGAGAGAGAGAGAGAGAGAGAGAGAGAGAGAGTTCATCCGTGGAAGTTAAAACGAAAAAGAAAAAGTGGTAATTTTGGTCTTGTATTTTGATTAAATATAGTAGCGACTCATTTACCATCCGATAAGCGGTTAGGTAAACTTGGGGCGTTACAGATGGTATCAGAGCCACGTCCTGTCAGAGCCTAGGTTAGGGTTTGTTTCTAGGGAAAAAATGTGTTATTATTTGTGATATTTGTTGTTTCATTTAGGATTTTTTTTTATGATACCAAAGGATCATAGTATTGTCTCTATTCTGGTCATTCAGCGTGTGTTCTTTTTTTTGGGGTTCCACACATTCATTCACTTCATCGGATTTGTAAAACTCTTAGTAAGGAAGTTTACAATCTCGATGTCTACACTTCACATAACCATTGTCGTTGGTGAACAAGTTGTCACCAAGGTTTGCTTGCTCTCTTGCTTGGTTCAGATCAATGGGCATTAGATGCCTATTGATCTCTTCATTCTCGATATTCTTGGTTTCGATGTTATCTTTGGCATAGATTGGTTGTTAGCCTTCCATGCAAGTGTTGATTGTTTTTCAAAAGTTGTGACCTTTCGTATTCCTGGCTGACAATCGTTCCGCTTTGGGGGTTTCGGTGGATCATATCCGATCGGATTCTTCTATTCACCTCATGCTCAGAGATTGCTAGACAAAGGATGTGAGGGATATCTAGCCATCCTAGTGGATGCTACTATCGACTTGAAGGCCTAAGTCAGTGTAACTCCTATTGCTTCTGAATTTCTTGAGTATTTCCGGACGAATTGCCCAATTTTCCCACTGATCATCACATCGAGTTTTCTATCGATCTCATTCTTGATTTTCTATAAGCCTAAGCTTAGTTAGCCTGTGAAGTTTATGGCTTAAGTTTGATCATCCTAAGGAGATTATATTGGTCTATAAAAAATATAAAAAAAATTTATTTTACTATTTTGCTTACCCTAGAGCCTAAATCTATTAATTTCTTATTAAAGGGGAAGTGACTCATTTTTTTTATTTATATATATACGTTTTTACCTTGCCATAAATTTAGTTGTTACTCATATTTATTTATCTATTTATTTATTTATTGATTTAAATGAAAGATTTCAAATTAGATTTATATATATTGTAATTATATTTTATGTTTTCAAAGTCAAATTTAAGTAAATCATATCGACGCATTCAAATCTTAATAATTCAAAAATAAAGATATTACTAGATCTTTCATAATTAAACTCTCTACATATTTGTTGCGTTAATTTTATTACCATATAACTCTATATATATTTTACATGGCTTACAAATTTATTATGCTATATATTAAATGGAATGAGCTTTAAATTCTTTTAATATATTATTTATACTTGTTTATCATGAAGGTTTTATTTTTATATATACAATATTTAATATGCTAAATATTTTTCTACATTATGCTATGCATATCGAATTACAGCTGCATCTTGTAAATTCATGTTCATGTGCATTTAGCACGCATATAAATCGGGTTTGGAACCTCTGTTCCAATATAACAGAGAGGCTCTGTTTCATCTTATAGTTATTTGACATCTGGCAAAGATCATCACGCGCAACCACGTGAGGTTCACTAACGGAAAACCTACAATTTCATCTCCTTCTGTTTCCGATTAATATGCAATTACAACCGTCTATCAATTATCATTTGGATGGTCCAAATCCACCATCAAAACTTATTCTTCTCTCTAACCATCTCACCCTCCCGACTTGAAATCACCATCCAAACCTTCTGAAACCCTCAGGCCCCCCCCCCCCCCCCCCCCGAAAAAGAAGAAACCCCACCTGCAACCACTGCCTTCCAATGCTGCCACTTCTCAAGCCCGACGCCGTCACCGCCTCCTGACTCCAACGTTCGGTGAGCACCTCAAAATACCATGTTGTGTTTCTATTTTTATTTTTTAGTGGATGATAAAAATTTTTTGTGGATCAATATTTATTTTTTTATGGTTTCTAGATCTGATATGTTTTTCTCTTTTTTTGGATGATATAGTTTTTTAATGGATTATTTATATTATTTTGTGGTTTCTAGATGTAATCTGTTTTTAATTTTTGATGGATTTATTTTTATGTTTTTGTGTTTCTAGATCAAATCTGCTTTCCAATTATTTTTTGTGGAATTATTTTATTTTTTTGTGGATGATATAGATTTTTTGTAGATGAAATAGATTTTTTGTGGATTGATTTTTATATTTTTGTGGTTTCTCGATCTAATCTGATATTTTTTTATGAGTTATTTAATTTCATGCCTATATATAATTATGTTCTAAATCATGTATTTTTCTTAAAAGGTGATCGTTGATATTAATATGAAAGGGGACAATGAGTGTATTGATGAATGTAACTATAATGGTGTGCCTGAAGCTGGTCTAGCATTCGATTCCGAAGATAATGCATATCAATTTTACGATGCATATGCAAGATCAATTAGATTTAACATCCAAAGAGGTGGCATATCTAAGTCCAATGGCATAGTGAGAAAGTGAAAATTTTGTTGTTCTAAAGAAGGGATGAAAGGGGTTGATAAGTGAAAAGTCTTGCACCCGCTAAGTTATGGGTTTGATTGCAGGTTTTTATTTGTCCCTATTTACTGCTAAGTTACTCAGAATTGCACAAGAACTAGTCCTTGAACATGAGAATGTAACATGTACCCAGGCATCATTGACTACAAAAGCCTCTGTTACAAATAGTTGTCAGTAGTCAATTAGAAACATGTGTTAATGGCTAATTGGAGAAAATATTGGACCAATCCAGCTCACCCCCAACACACAATGCAGAATGGTAACCATTAATCCAACCATAAATTCCAGTCTTGAAAACCACCACCACCACCTCCATCAATCCCCTTGACATTCTCATTTCCTTCTTTACCTACTCAACCAATCATAATTGAGTGAATACCACCACTTGTATTCTAATCAGTCCCCAATTAAAAACTTGCATTTATCACCTTACAGTAACATTTTCAATCACAAATCTCATATTAAAACACCATTATTACAAACTTCCACAGTAAAAAACATTACACACTTCCACAACCATAACATTCATCATTCATCATGCAGTTTACACAACCATAACAATAATATTAACATTACAAACTTCCACAACCATTACATGTTGTTCCAAATAAATTACAACTCTTGTCACAACCCTAACATGTTGTCCCAAATAAATTACAACTCTTGTCACAACCATAACTTGGTAATGAATTTATTGCCTTCCTCTAGATTTTGGAAGCCCCAGTATACTGGATCCAAAAACTCATGTATTTGTGCTTTGCATTCAGGCCAACTCGTATACACGCCCAGGATTCTGCTTATTGCTACTGCATAATACCTAAATTTTGCCATGAACAATTTTTTTTTCAAGATGATAGACCTTGGGTATTACATTAATTATTACATCAATTATAAGTGGTTGTATTTGGAACCTACAAAGCTCCTCAGATTTAAAACTTGTTTACAAACAAATCAAATCTTGATTTTTTTTAAGAATGAGCATCTCTATCACCAAAAAAAAATCCAACATAGAAAAGTTTGCTCATCCAAATTTTCGATTCCATACACTCGTCCTAAAATACCAATTCATGTCAATTTAAATGAACATCCAACTTACAAAAAAAAATTTATAAAAAAAAACATCAGTCCCCTTCGATTCCATACACTCGTCCTAAAAAAATTTGACAACTAGATGGAGAAATCAATCCCCTTCCTTCCCAAATATCAATTTTTTTTTTCAATTTGAAATATTTTCAGATATAAATTTTACACATTGTTGACCCATCTATTAAAAAAAATGAACAATTTTGACATGAAAAATTAATGCTTGAAAGTAAGTTGGAAAAACCCAAATCACTTTTTCACCAAATGTAAATCTCTAACAACAGAATCATCTCATAACTATCTTGGTTTCATGAAACCTTCCATTGATATTTCCACCCACATTGGCGGAGAAACATGAATCAGATCGAGCGATTCGACACCTCATCTTGGAAGGATCGATGAACGGCAAGGATTTCAGGAGATCGACGACCCGATCAGAGACCTCCTGCTCGTCGAGGATAGCCGATGACAAACAAAGTGCATTTTCAGAGGAGAAAATAAGGTTTTGCTTAGGGTTTCTCAAGTGGGTGGTGGTGGCTAGGGTATGCTAGGGTATATGAGGGATTGATCTTTTTTTTTTCAGAGGAGAAAGTGTGTGATTGATGGATTGTGTTTGGTCTGCGAGGTCACGTGGTTGCACGTGTGTGATCGACTGATTGACGGAGTGAAATTGTGGGTTTTCCGTCAGTGAACGTCATGTGGTTGCACGTGATGATCTTTGCCAGATGCCAAATAACTATAGGATGAAACAAGGCCTCTCTGTTATATTGGAACAGAGGTTCTGAACCCCATACAAATCTAGCTATATTTTTAAGAGTTTAGATTGCTTATTGGATCTTAAGAATATCCCACTTGAGTTTTTGAATACTCTATCTTTTGGTGTTTAGTTATTTTGGTTCATTGTAAATTATTTTTTTGTTGTTAGAGCCTCAAGATAAGCTAGTATAAGAGTTATTCCTTTGAAGCCTAGGATGAGTTGAGTCAATTAGGATTTATGCATATAGGATTTGCATTCTTATTAGTTGCTACTCTATGTAAGAGCACTATGTAGTGGATGATCGCTCATACTAAATATAGTTGAAGCATGCACACATGAGAGGCATACCTTAACAAACAATATTTTCAAGTTGTTCAATGTGGCCATGTATTCACAATTTTATTAGGATGCTTTTCACGTTTTGTATAGTGTTGCAGATGGTTCAATCAATCCGTGAATGTCTATATTAGCAGATGATTTTCTTATATATATAAACCCTAAAGATTATAAATATCTTTAGTATCATCTTGGTGTCATTATTATTATCCCTATTTTGACGGTACAAGTTTGATCATTTATGGTGTGGGATGTAGATGAGCCTAACTTGTACAATTATTTATGAAATTGTTTGATGTTGATTCTTTTTTCTATATACTGTCAATTTTTGTATTATATTAGTTGGACCACCTATGTTATGGGATGTAGGTGGGTCTGACTTATGCAATTGGTTGCTTGTAATGTCTTTGCTTGTTCCATACAAAACAAATCACTCATGGTATGAGACATGAGTGAGCTTGACTTGTATATTTTTACAATTATTTTTGTAAATTATTGTTGATGATTGTTGTCATTGTTTTTGATGTATAAGTTCATTCACTTGTGGTTTGGGTCACTAGCAAAGTGACGCAGCGGAAGAATTGTGGGTATGATTTATATGATTATTTTGTTGTGTGATTGTATGTCACTTGTATTGATTTTGGTTGGAACTTTAATGTAGAGCATTGGCAGTTTTGTTTGTGCATTTGATTGAATATTGTTTGTGAGGTATAAGTTAGAATCTTATACCATTTTTTTATTATTGAGCTTGTTGGGTATGAGTCGGACTTGTAAGCTAACTTATATAATTATTGTATGGATATATATTTGTTTGATTGTTTGTGGGGTATAAGTTGGATTCTTATACCATTTTCTATATTATTGTGCTTGTTAGGTATTACTCGGACGTGTAAGCCTACTAGTAAAATGATTTTATGGATGTTGTTATGAGTTAGAATTGTAAGCCTACTCTTACAACTATTGATTGGATGATTGTTATCATTGGATGTCATATATGTTTTATTTTGTGCTCTCCCCTGAATTCAGAAGACTAAATTCCTATAGGGGGAAGTATGTAACACTTGTGCATTTTTTTTCTTATTTATATATTTAATTTAACTATATAAGTAGGATATTTAAATTAAAATGAGTGTATTTTGTGTGTTTTTAAGTTTTAGCCCATTTAGTGTATTCTTATGGGCTCATTTCAGTTTTCAATTTGGAAAAATTAATCAGAGGTCCTCTCAGCCACCCCCTCATTTTTTCTAGGTCCCTGGACTTTTTTTACATTTTTTTAGATCCTGAAACCCAATATGTATTATTTCTATGTCCCCTGCACTAACTGCCATTATGTGTGCCCTTTCCTTTTCCAAGTCTACCGTTCCCACTTATTCTCTCTTTCTCTCTATGAAACCCTTCTTCATTCTCTCCCAAAATCCTCTGATTTATGGACTCCTCCTCTCCCAAAACCCTATCAAACCAGTGGCATAATCCATCCCATTCTCCTCTCTCTCTCTCTCGTTTTAGTTTCATTTTGATCGATTGGAGGATTCAATCGCGATGTGATTTTTTTTATTCATTCGGTGTTATGTATGATATAAATTTGGGTTTTTTTTTTGTTATGCTACATTTTTTGAAGGTTTTTTTTTTCCCAATGAACAATTGAAATTGGTTGTTTTGTGTTGATATAAGTGGTTTGAATATGTGTTTCGGGTTTCTTTTTGGAGCTATTGTTTGATCGAAATATGTGTTGCTTTTTTATGTGGGGTTTGTGTTTTTATTTGGTTTCTCACAAGGCTTCCACTCGAAGGAAGCAGATGTCACGCCCCGGGTGTCCCCGGGACGCGGCAAGTGTATATATGATATCAGCAGTCTAAACAGGAGGTCAATAACATACCATAAACAACATCAATATCACAACACAGACAACAATGAAGCTGACAGGATATATACACAAATAGCGGAAGCTAAAAGACTGAGTCTGTAATTCAAAAACATATTACAGACTCGATACATAATCAACTGTCCTGTGAGAGCCAATATATACAAAGACATCCAAATAAAATACAACCGCGTGCCCAAGCACGGAATATAATACATACAATCCAAAAAGGGGTGCTGATAGCCTCTAAAACTCGCGGGACGTGGCGCTACTCCGCTACTGGTGCAGTCTCTCTCGGGGAGCTCCTCCTTCAAGTCCGCCTCAGTGATAACTGGAGAAAATAATTATGCGAGGGGTGAGCCACACGCTCAGTGAATAGCACAACCCATGCATCACAGTTCATATTAACCACCATTAATCAGCAAAAGCCTCAAAGTGGCTGGAACAACACAAATCCGGTGGGTCGTTACATCGCCGAACCACCACACCCTCACCCTCACCCCTCAATAGGTGATATAGGATATTGGGACTTACTAAGCTGATAATCATCCATACTCAAATCGGTGGGTCGCCTCATCGCCGACCCACTACACCCTCACCCTCACCCCTCAATAGGTGACATAGGATTTTGGGACTTACAAACCGATGGGTTGCTACATCGCCGACCCACCACACCCTCACCCTCACCTCTCAATAGGTGACATAGGATTTTGGGACTGATAAACCGGTGGGTCGCTACATCGCCGACCCACCACACCCTCACCCTCACCCCTCAATAGGTGACATAGGATTTTGGGACTGATAATCATCCATACACAAATCCAGTGGGTCGCCACATCGCCGACCCACTACACCCTCACCCTCACCCCTCAATAGGTGACATAGGATATTGGGACTGACTAGGCTGATGGTCGCCCTTGGTCCACCGATAGTCTCTCCCCACTCCGTAGGCCGCTTGGCCACTCCCACATTCAGCACAGTCTGTCCCAAATCAGGAGGTGCCTACTGATGGGAGCCCCTCCACGGGACAGCCTTTCTAACGCTGGGGTAGTCTCTACACGGATCCAACGAAGGGAACAGAACAGCCTATCCATACGCATATGATCCACTCGGATCCGCTGACAACACATCTCTACAACTCTAGTGTCTTGAATTCATCAGAATTCCTCCAGGGCGCATAACCAAGATGCGGGGAACATATCTTAATATAATCGAGAAAAGAAACCTTGGGAGGGCACCATGAGGTCCCGATATAGGACATCCCGACAACCAAACAAGGAACACGGAGTACCCTAGCCCGGGTCTCAATGTTGACCTCGCAAGGCCCCTTAATATTCCCTAAGGCATGCTTTAATATTACAAGTTGCATTTAATTTAATAAATTAAACTAGTAGGACGCATGCATAGGCCGAGGCTTCCTAGCATGAGAACAGGGTGACAGGATGCATGGCTCTTACACAACCTAAGGGTGCAAGTCCCTAACATACAAAGTCTAGGGTAGCATGCATACTACATTTTTATCATGCTTGCATGGATTACACATTACAACCGGTTAATATAAATCCATGGTGCCCCAGGGGAGGACGGTACACGCCCAAGTGCATATAACGCCTCCCTACTGGGTTGGATTGTCCCACTCACCGATAACCGGGTCGTCGCGCTACCGTCCGTCAAGATCTGCAAGACAGGGTAATCAACTCGGTGAGTAAAATACACAAATACCCCAAAAATACACTAAAAATACACAATACTCGGGCAAACGTACATACGGCCCGTACGCACGCGAGCCCGAGCACCCCAACTCATTCTCGAACCCCCGGGCAGCCATACGCACGGCCACCAGCGCACGCACGAATGCGCACGCACGCACGCACCCCGGCACCATCGGCGCACTGCCGTGCGCCTGCCCGCGCGCCCCGACGCACTGCCGCACGCACGCGCACGCTCGCGCGCACCAGCGCGCACCGCGCGTCCAGCCCAGCGCGCCCCCGCGCACACCCCCACTCGCGCGCGCACCCGCGCGCGACTGCGCGCCCGACTGCGCCCGCCAGCGCCCAGCGCCCACTCCGGCTCCACCCGAGCGCACGCCCGCGCGCGCCCTGCCATCTGCTCCGCCTGCTGCACTGCCTGCCTGCCAGCCTACCCGGGACAGCCTGCCAGCCCGCCCGAGCCACCCTACCACCCCTCACCGGCCACCAATGGCCTCCAACCGCCCCCAACCACCACCAACAGCCACCAACCGCCACCACACACCCAAAAACACCCCCTAACATGCATCTAAACATGGAAAAGAAGGAAAGAAACCTTACCCAAGGAAGGAAGGGAAGGAAGGGAAGACCGGGAGCTCTTCGTGCACCGAAATACCTCCCCCAAGGCCACCACCACCAAGCTCTCCTCTAGCCCTCGAAATGGCTGAAATCAGAGGAGAAAAGAGGGTGTGAGAAGGGGCTAAACACACCGGAACTCGAATCCGAAACCACCGGTGGATAGATCGGGAGCTCCCCTTACCTTTCTCTTCTTTGGGTTTTTGATTTTAACCCCTCTAGCTAGGTCATATGGTGGAAAAAGAGAGAGGGGAGAGAGAGGGAGAAATTTGGAGACGATGATGAATAGGAGGGAATTTGTCTTGGTCGTGGGATTTCTTTATACTCACACCCCCCACCAAACACTCTCACACCCACTTAGATTAGCCCTAATTAGGTTTAGGCTAGGTTTAGGGGGGTTTTAAGTGCAATTTGACTTGGGTCAACCCATCCACACTAGAAAACAAAGGGGGTTGACCAAGTCATGGGCCCACTTTGACCAAGTCAAGTCTCCCAATGACTTCTCACTCGGTCAAAACCCGGATACGCCCCGGAACTGTGAAATTCTAAAACGTTACCGGAATTCGATGAAATTTTTGTGAGCGGCTTGGAATGGCACCAGGACACATAATATGCAGTTAGATTTTCAATCGGAGCCCTCAATCTCAGGGTGATAGCTAAAAGCCCAAAATTTTAGCGGTTCCGATCGAAAAACGAAAAAAATCGAAAAACTGCCAGAATGTCCCAACGGTTACCAGAAGGTTAAAAGTGACACATATATAACAGCAGAGGTAAGCATTTCTGTGTGTTTCACTTGTTGATTTTTGTGAAATTGTATGTTGTAATATGCTTTATGTATTTTATATAATCTGGGTATATTGTTAACTTATATGAGTACATTATTAATCTATCTGAGCACACTGTTATCATGTATGTATATTTTAATTATGAGTTTTCATATTTTTATTTCTGTGATTTTGATCTGGATTGTTAACTAGCATGTCATTAAACAAAAACTTTATTATTACATTTCATAATGAGAATAATTAAAAATACAATCAAACAGAAAATCTTTATTTCACCAGTATAAGAATATATTCCTAGAATAGTCATAAACCTTAGCTTATGTATCTATCCAAACGACACCTTGAGAATTTGAGAAGTCTAGGTCCGGCATGTTATTTTTTTGGGTAGGCATTCTATTAGAGTTTGTGAAGGTCCAATGGGACTTTTGGTGTAACATATCTTGAATTCAGAAGTTGAGTAAGTTGTTCTAAGATTTTAAAAAAAGGACAACAATCTCTCTAAATTACGGGAAAGCCGCATTAATATATTTGTCTTTGCTTCAATAATTCTTCTTTGGTTTGACATCTAATTGTATAATTAGAACTAATCATGATGATCTAGATTTCAAAAAAAAACTCTATTGATTGAATCACAATGTAAATTAACATTTTGTTGTAGATAGTCCAAATCATTTGAGACTTGATTTGATTTTTTTTTTGAAATTTTCAATCGTTATGATATGAATTGATTGTCAAATATTGAGATTTTGATTTTTCATGCAAATCAATAGATTCACCTACAAAGCCCCTACTTTTTTTTCCTCAATTCTTAACATTCAACCTGAGAGAAGTCTTTCTTTTCAAGCCTAAGAGGAGTCATACACTTAAACATAGCCTCTTTGATTTGGCAATAATGATTGATCCACCATGGATGTGATGCTAGCTGACATCTTATCACTGTGGGGGGAGGGGGGAGTAGGGTGGGGTGGGGTGGGGTGGAGTGGTCTAAGTTTTTTAAATGACTATGATTAATGAAATGCATATCATTCTCCATGTTTTGCTAAGAGAAATACATTTGTTTATGAGTTTTCTCATTCTCCATGAGAGTAATACTAGAAAATGAATTTTTGCATTATTGAGATATAAAGAGGTTTGGAATTCCTTAACAATATTGGTTAAATCAATGGTTAGAAACTCTGGACTATTTGGAATCACATATTAACCAACCAAGCATTTGAACTCATGCATCATGTTGGATTAGCAGGCCTAAGACAATATACTTGCACCACTATCTTTCCTGATTGTATACTTGTATCTCATTTATTTTATGTGATAGAAACTTGTATCGGTTTTACATTATATACATTGTTATATAATCTAGGTACATTGTTAACTAATCTGAGTACATTGTTAATTTTCAACAACTTATGTTTGTCCTATTTTATTCCAAGTATACAGGAACAATCCAGTTGTCGTTCGCTTCCAATTCTCTATTAATTCAGCATCGATATTTTTCGGCCATAGAGTTGCCTGCTTTTGAGGAGAGGACAATCATAGACTCGACATAAATGGATTTTAGGCTGAAGAACAAGTTCTTCACCAATGTTAACTATGTCATAATGGAAGCATTGAAGGAAAAACTGTTATCCTTGGTGTTTTGAATGGATCTATTATTCATATAACTTGGATGGACAAGAAGTTGTGTTTTGAATGGATCTAATGTACATTTGTTGACTAATTGATGTTATGAGTAGAAGTTGAGTTATGAATGATAGTTGTGTTTTGAATGGTATAACTTATTTCATACTAATTGTGTTATGAATGATAGTTGTATTTTGAATGGTATAACTTATGTAATACTAGTTATGTTATGAATGATAGTCGTGCTATGAATGGTAGTTATGTTACGAATGAAGTTGTACTATGAATGATAATTGTGTTCTGAATGATAGTTGTGTTGTGAATGATATAGTTATGTTAGTCTATCTGGTTACACTGTGATTCACTTCTAGTACATTGTTAGTTCATCTAGGTACACTGTTACGCACTACAAATACATTATTAGTTCATCTAAGTACACTGTTATCTACAACTCTGTATATATTCGCAATAGTTTAAGCATCATCAGATCAACATGCAATCAACAAGCAATAAGAATACAAATTGATGTTCATACATAACAATCGGAATATGTAATTAAATTATCAAGTTGTTTTTCAAATTTGACTAACAACTTCATTCTTCAACTGCAACTGAATTACTGCATGTCTTCCTATTATGTCCAAGGTTCTTGCATCTCGAATAAAAAAAAATTGACATTACGTCCAGATCTGCCTACAACTGAATCCTATTTTTTTGCTTTCTCCATAATCTGATTTTCGTTAATGGAGGTTTGATGCATATGTTTGCCTTCTTCCTCCTTCCTCTGAACACCTACCACTGGCTTGTCATGTTATATATGTGTCACTTTTATCCTTCTGGTCACCGTTGGAGCATTCTGGCAGTTTTTCAGCTTTTTCTTTTTCGATCGGAACCGCTAAAATTTTGGACTTTTAGCTATCATCCTGAGTTTGAGGACTCCGATTGAAAATCTAACTGCATATTATGTGTCCTGGTGACATTTCAAGCCACTCACGAAAATTTCATCGAATTCCGGTAACGTTTCAGAATTTCACAGTTCTGAATCGTATCCGGGTTTTGACCGAGCGAAAAGTCATTGGGAGACTTGACTTGGTCAATGTGGGCCCATGACTTGGTCAACTCCTTTGTCTTCTTGTGTGGATGGGTTGACCCAAGTCAAAGTGCACTTAAACCTCACCTAAACCTAGTTAAACCTAATTAATCTTTAAATGTGAGTGTGTGAGTGGTGTGTGTGTGGTGTGGCCCCCCTTTAAGTCCACGCCTAGGAATAGTGCCCCCCACTATTCATCATCTTCTCCACTTCAAATCTCTCTCTCCCTTCTCTTTAAAACCCCCATATGATCTAGCTAGAGGTGTTGAATCAAGAAACCCTAGAAGGAGAAAAGCAAGGTATTGTCCCTATCTATCCTTCCATGGTTTCGTTTTCGAGTTCCCTCATGTGTGACCCCCTCTCATAGCCTCTTTTCTCCCCTGTTTTCAGCCTTCTTTCGCTGAGTGGAGATTTTGGTGGTGGTGGTCTTGGAGGTGGCAAATCGGTGCGCGAAGAGCACCCGTTCTTCCTCCCTTTCCCTTCCTCTCCTTGGGTGAGTTTCTTTCCTTCCTTTTCTTGTTTAGATGCATGTTAGGTGTCACGCCCCAGGGCGGCCATCCCCGGGACGCGGCAAGTGTATATAAAATATCAGAATCTACACAGGAGGTCAATAATATATCATACACAAACAACCAGAATGACGCACAGACAACAAAAGGGGCTGACATGATATATACACCAAATGCGGAAGCAAAAGACTGAATCTGTAAATAATCATACTACAGACTCGATACTCAATCATCTATCCTGTGAGAGCCAATATACACCAATACGACTGAATACATACAGACGCGTGCCAAGCACGAAAATAAAATACATACAGTCAAGAAGGGATGTTGATAACCTCTAGCACTCGCGGAACGTAGCGCTGCTCCGCTACTGAAGGAATCCCTCGGAAAGCTCCAACTGCTGCTCCGGCTCCAGCTCAGGCTCAGTGGCAACTGGGGAAAACATATGCGAGGGGTGAGCCACACGCTCAATGAACAGCACAACCCATGCATCACAGACAATATTTACCACAATTCCATTATTTATCCAACCTCTAAGTGGCATAACAACATAATCCAGTGGTTCGTACTTCGCCGAACCACCACACCCTCACCCTCACCCATCAATGGGTGACATAGGCTATTGGGACTGATAATCATCCAATCACAAATCCAGCAGGTCGCTCATCGCCAACCCACTACTCCCTCACCCTCACCCTACCACGGGTGACATAGGATATTGGGACTGACTAGGCTGTTGGTCACCCTTGGTCCACCGATAGTCTCTCCTCCACTCCGTAGGCCGCTGGCCTTCACCCATAACTTCAGCGCAGTCCGTCACAAATATCGGGAGGCGCCTACTGATGGGAGCCCTCGAAAGGGACGACCTTATCACGCTGGGGCAGTCTCTACACGGATCCAACGAAGGGAAACAGAACAGCCCATCCATACGCATATGATCCACTCGGATCCGCCGACAACACATCTCTACAACTCAAATGTCATGAACTCTTCAGAGTTCCTCCAGGGCGCATAACCAAGATGCGGGGAACATGTACAATAAAAGCAAGGTTGTAATATCATTGGGGGAAAGAACTCGGGAGGGCGGCGTGAGTTCCCGATATAGGATACCCCGACAACCAAACAAGGAACACGGAGTACCCTAACCCGGGTCTCACCGCTGTCCTCGCAAGGCCCCTCCCCTATAATATTCACTAACAGGCTAATAATCATACCAATCATGCAACATTACTTATAATATTATTGGGACTAGAAACCTTGGGAGGGCAGCATGAGGTCCCGATACAGGACATCCCGACAACCAAACAAGGAACACGGAGTACCCTAACACGGGTCTCAATGTTGACCTCGCAAGGCTCCTCCCTATAATATTATCTAAGGCATGCGAATTAACATACACTAGCATTTAATTTAATAAACAAACTAGTAGGACGCATGCATAGGCCGAGGTTTCCTATCATGAAAACAGGGGGCATGGTGCATGGCTCTTACACCTATCCTAAGGGTGCAAGTCCCTAATATGCAAAGACTAGGGTAGCATGCATTCTACATTTAAATCATGCAAGCATGGATTACATATTACTGCTGGTTAATATACATCCATGGTGCCCCAGGAGAGGTCGGTATACGCCCAAGTGCGTATGACCCCTCTCTACTGGGTCGGATTGTCCCACTCACCGAAGTTCGGGTCGTCGCGCGACCGCCCGTCAGGATCTGCAAGACAGACATTTATATGGTGAGTTAAAATCCACAACTACTACCAAAGACATCAAAATTCACAAAACTCACTAACAAACAACCAACACTCGGGCAAACGTGCATACGACCCGCACGCACGCTAGCCCGAGCACCCCGGCAACCACCCGCACGGCCGGCAACCCCCCGCACGGTCACCCGATCGCCCGGGTGCACCGCCGCGCCTCAGCCAACGCATCTCGCGCACTGTCGGGCCCCGCCCGCCGCCTGGACGCGCCGCCGAACCTCCCGGGTGCACCGCGCGCCCCCTGCGCCCCAGCGCAGCCGCCCGCGCACACCCCGCACGCCTCGCGCTGGCCCGCGAGCACCCCGCACGCCCCGCGCGCAGCGCCTCGCCCCGCGCGCACCCCACGCGCACCTCCAGCCCCCTATCCGCGCGCACTCCGCGCGCACCAACCAGCCTCTACCCGCGCACCACCGCGCACCACCCGCTCGCACCCACTGCACCGCGCGCACGCCTGCGCCTCAGCCCAGCGCCGGTATCCGCGGCCCAGCACCCGATGCTCAGTGCCCAGCACCCGGGACCCTCACCCAGCGCCCACGCGCACGCCCGCGCAGCACGCACCCAGCGCGCCTGGCAGCACGCGCCCAGCGCACCTGCCAGCCTGCGCGCGCTGCTGCCCGCGCTGTCTGCCTTGTCTGCCAGCGCGCGTCGCCGAGTGGCCCGAGCACCGCTCGCCCTGCACGCCCAGCCACTGCCCGCCTGATGCCCGAGCACCCCCTGCCAGCTGCCCGAGCATGGCCTGCCCAGCCGGCCTGCCCTGCTCGCACAGCCCGCAGCCAGTCTACCCGCATGCCTCCCCCTGCACCCCCGAGCGCACGCCCGCGCGCGCGCCCGCGTGCACGGGCTCGCGCGCCCGGCAAACTGGTGCGCCTGCTCCCAGCCTACCCGGCTAGCCCCCTCCCAGCGCGCCTAGCACGCCTGCGCACAGCACCACCCGAGCGCACGCCGCGCGCACGCCTGTGCGCACGCACCCACGCGCCCGACCACCTGGTGCGCCCACCTGCTGCGCCTGCTGCTAACACACCCGGGACTGCCCAACACTCTGCTCGGACTGCCTAACTCCCTACCCGAGCTCCTCTACCACCAACACCGACCACCCCAAGGCCTCCGACCACCACCCCCGCCCTCCGACGGCCTCCCACCGACGCCGACCGCCTCCCAACCCCTAATCACACCTCCTAACATACATCTAAGCATAAGAAAGAGAGAAAAGAGGCTTACCAAGGGGAGGAAGGGGAGTCCGGACGCTCTCCGCGCGCCGAAACCTTTCCCAAAAGGCTTCCACTACCCGGATCTCACTCGGCCTTCGAAACAGCCCAAAACAGAGGAGAAGAGGGGGGGACGGAGGGGCTAAACTCGTCGGAATCGGAATTTGAAAGCACCGGGGTGTAGATCGGGACCCGATCTACACTTCCTATACTTTAGGTTTTTGGGTTTGAGGGGTCTAAGGGGCTCAAAAGTGAGAAAAGGAGAGAGGGGAGAGAGAAAATCCAAATGGTAGGGATGATGAATAGTGCCCAAGATATTTTCTCACCCACCTTATATAGCCGGGTCACTTAAAAACTCAGATACGCCTCGAAACTGTGAAATTTCGGAAACGTTACCGGAATTCGATGAAATTTTCGTGAGAGGCCTAAAATTGCACCAGGACACCAAATATGCAGTTAGATTTCCAATCGGAGTCCTCTAGCTCAGGACGATAGCTAACAGTCCAAAAATTAGCGGTACCGATCGAAAACCGAAAAAAATGAAAAACTGCCAGAACGCTCCAACGGTTACCAGCAGGTTAAAAGTGACACAAATATAACATTAGGAGGTGTTTTTGGTTATGCATGGCTGTTGGGTGGTTGGAGGGGGCTGTTGGGGGGGGGGGGGTTGGAGGTGTTAGGGTTGGCTCGGGTGCATGCGGCCTCACCGGCGCGCGCAGGCAGGCAGGCGCAGGCGGGCAGGCGCAAGCAGGTAGGTGCTGGTAGGCGAGCTGCGGGCAGGCACGCTGGGCGCGTGCTGTCGGGCTCGCTGGGCGCGTGCGGTCGGGCGCGCTGGGCGCAGTGCAGGGCGTGCGCGCGGAGCGCTGCGCAGGGGCGCGTTGCGTGCGGTGTGCGCGGGGGAGGCGAGCGGGCGTGCGCGTGGGGTGCTGCGCTGGGGCGCAGTGCGTGCGGGTGCACCCGAGGCTGGATGCGCGGTGCGCGCGGGCACGCGCGGCGTGCGGCGGGTCTGGGTGTGCGGGCAGAGCGGGCTGGGGCGCGGCAGTGCGCCCGGGGCTCGGGCGTGCGTGCGTGCGTGCGCACCCGTGCGTGCGCGTGCGGGTGGCCGTGCGCATGGCTGCCCGGGGGTGCGGGAGTGAGTCGGGGTGCTCGGACGCGCGTGCGTACGGGCCGTATGTACGCTTGTCCGAGTGTTGGGTATTTTTAGCGTATTTTTGTATGTGTTGTGTATTTTTACTCACCGTGTTTAATACCCTGTCTTGCAGATCTTGACGGACGATCACGCGACGACCCGGGTATCGGTGAGTGGGACAATCCAACCCAGTAGGGAGGAGTATGTGTTTTTAGGTATGTATCGTCCTCCTTTGGGGCACCATAGTTTAATATTAACTTGTATAATATGTAATCCATGCAGGCATGATTGTTATGTAGTATGCATGCCACCCTAGACCTTGTATGTTAGGGACTTGCACCCTTAGGATATGTGTAAGAGCCATGCATCCTGATACTATATTTTCATGCTAGGAAGCCTTGACCTGTGCATGTTCCCATTTAGTTTAATTTATTTAAATCAAATGTGAGTTATTTAGTAATGAGCATGCTTAGTGAATATTATAACCATGCGGTTATAATACAGGCTTTCCCGCATCGTAGTTATGCGCCCTGGAGGAATTCGCAAGAATTCATGACATTTAAATTGTTAGAAAGATGTTGCCGACGGATCCGATTGGATCGTATGCGTTTGGGTAGGCTGTTTCTGTTCCCTTCGTTGGATCCGTATAGAGAGTGCCCCAGCGTTAGACAGACCGTCCTGACAGAGGGCTCCCATCAGTAGGTACCTCCTGATTTGGTTTCGGACTGTGCTGAATTGTGGGAGTAGACCAGGCGGGCTACGGAGTGGAGGAGAGACTATCGGTGGACCAAGGGTGATTAACAGCCTAGTCAGTCCCAATAGCCGTGTCACCTATTGGAGGGTGAGGGTGAGGGTGTGGTGGGTCGGCGATGTAGCGACCCACTGGATTGTGTAGTTCCTGCCACTTTGAGGCTTTGAATAATTTTTGATGTTAATATGAATTGTGATGCATGGGTTGTGCTATTCACTGAGCGTGTGGCTCACCCCTCGCATATTTTTCTCCAATTATCACTGAGTCGGATCTGAAGGAGGAGCTCCCCGAGGGACTTCACCAGTAGCGGAGCAGCGCCACACCGCGAGTGTTAGAGGCCATCAGCATCCCTTTTTGATTGTATGTATTATATTTCCGTGCTTGGGCACCTGTTTGTATTATATTGGATGTCATTGTATATATTGGCTCTCACAGGACAGTTGATTATGTATCGAGTCTGTAATATGTTTTTGAATTACAGACTCAGTCTTTTAGCTTCCGCTATTTGTGTATATATATCATGTCAGCCCTGCTTTTGTCTGTGTTGTCATTTTGGTATTGTTTAGAGTATGTTATTGACCTCCTGTATAGACTGCTGATATCATATATACACTTGCTGCGTCCCGGGGATGGCCGCCCTGGGGTGTGACATGTCATCATCCCCCTTCTTGAACTCCACAAATGGCTTTCCCTTAAGAAATTATGCTACAAGATGTAGGTACTGATGTATCTAGGTTTGGTTGGACATTGTTGGACATCCTGGAATTCATTCTTATCGCAACATTAGATGTAATACAATGAAGCATATAAAGCATTACAATATACTATTAAAAATAATATTTAATACACTATTAAACATATTGAGTATATTATTAATTTTCAGTGGTACACTATTAAATCATATGAGTACATTGTTAGCATATTGTTAAACCATCTGTGATAATGAGAAGAAGCAGGATAACAATTTACCTTACATCTGCATATCCATCAAGGCTCTTTTGCATTTACAAAAATATTCATTTGGATAAACTTGGCACCACACATTTTGTAAATGTCATACATCATCTCAGCATCCATATTGTTCACAAGAGTCGTTCTGACGTTGGCAGCAGCCCTGTTTGATATTTAACTCACATTTTGGAATATCTGGAGGAGTTATTGGGTCTTGGCATAAACATAAAAGTTGTAGATAATCTTCTTTTCTTTCCAATGGATTTTGAATTGTACAATTCGGAGCTAGAGTGTGAAAGTTATTGCTGTTTTAGTGAAGCCTGTACATAATTTTTAGTCAGGGACAACTTGGTCATTTCACCCCCACTAAATCAATGGTGTATTTAGGGCAACAAAGAGGGGCTTTTGCTTGCCTTTTTGTGGTTCCAGCAGAGGAAAACCTAAGAGAGAGAAGGGGAGAAGAGGAGGAGAGGAGACGAGAGGAAGAGATTGAAGAAAATATGAAGCTTTCATTGTTAGAGATCTCATATATCGGACGAGCAACAATCCAAGTACTAGTGAGTTGTTCGATCCCCTTTTGAGATGCGTTCGATGCATGTAGTCCTACATTGCGCATCCATAGGGCTGTATAGCTATACTCAATCTTGATTCCTGAATTGTATTGCTATATTAGATCCATACTATGCTAGATAACTTGCATGCCATAGGTAGTCTTTTTGTGGTACTACCTTTATGTTGGTAAATACTTAACGTGATTAATCATTAGTTGATCCATATAATTCTATGCTTAAATCTTTCTAGGGAATTTGTATTAGCTTACTAATAAGCATATGTTGAGATGTCATATGATGTGTACATGTGAGTAAGAGATGATAATCGATTAACGTGAAGTATTGGATGCATACTTAGTCGGCCCTGTTGTGGAGTTGAGTGAATATTAATGTTGTTGCCACCAAGACATTGGGACAAGGATGTGAGTATTTTCATGAGATCATGAGATTCTCTCCCACTTTTTCGAACAGAGTAGTAGATGTGGTTCCTACTTAAATTTCTAGTTCGCATGAGGGTTATTTGGCATGTACTTGTTTGTACACAAATTTGGTCTTAATCCCATTAGTTGGTAATTGTGGATATTATCCGGAATGCATGCTAGTATATGGCTTATGTTGCATGCCCTTTTATGCTATTTTACCTCATTCTATGTGAACTGCTTGAAGCCTTTAGTGAGCTATACCTTGTGTGTATGTTAAATTAATTACTTTCGTGTTCATCTGTGTAGTCTAGGCCATTCATAGTCTATTAAATTGTCATATGTCGTATTAGCTATTACATACCTAGATAACTTTTATTAACTCGCTAGTTAATCCTTGCTTGAGCATATCCCTTAATGTACCTTGTGATTGTCTGTAGTGTATATATATATATACACACTTGATGTTTCAATGGTTTAGGTTCCACTATTATGTTGTGCATATTGTGTAACTGTGTGAATGATTTAGGACTTAATTATGCATAGTCAGTTCTTGACTTCTTTCTTATTTGGGAATATGGTTCATGTACCCCTTATGTTATAGAATTTCTCATGTCATTTATGCTAACTTATTAGTAGGCCTATGTTGGATTGTATAAAGTGTGTATTTACATGGTTTAGTCCTAGGTTATTTGGACGTATGGTCCAGGTATCTCTTTTGTGATAGAATTTCTCTTGTAATAATTGTGTGTATGTTTAATTAGTCAGGCCTAATTGTGATAGGTGGAGGTGTGATCCGTGTTATATATGTGTCACTTTTAGCCTGCTGGTAACCGTTGGAGCATTCTGGCAGTTTTTCGGTTTTTACCGGTTTTCGATCTGAACAGCTAATTTTTGGACTGTTAGCTATCGTCCTGAACTAGAGGACTCCGATTGGAAATCTAACTGCATATTTGGTGTCCTAGTGCCATTTTGGGCCTCTCACGAAAATTTCATCGAATTCCGGTAACGTTCCCGAAAATTTCGCAGTTCCGGGGCGTATCTGGGTTTTTAAGTCGCACACTATATAAGTGGGATCTAAAATTTCCGAGGTACTATTCATCATCTCCTACCTTGAGCCCTCTCTCTCCTCTTCTCCGTTTTTCTTCCGTTTGAGCCCCCTACACCCCTCAAAATCAAAAACTTAAAGCACGAGAAGTGTAGATCGGGTCCCGATCTACACTCCGGTGTTTTCGAATCTCGATTCCGACGAGTTTCACCCCTCCGTCCGCCCTCTCTTCTCCGCTGTTTTGACCCATCTCGGAGGTGGGAGTAGATCCGGGCGTTGGAGAGCCTTTGAGAAAGGTTTCGGCGCGCGGGGAGCATCGGGGCTTCGCTTCCTTCCCTTGGTAAGGTCCTTTCCTTCTCTTTTCTTGCTTAGATGTGTGTTGGGAGGATGGATCTAGGGTTGGGTGGTGGTCGGCGGCGGTGGGTGGCCGTCGGAGGGCTGTGGTGGCCGTCGGAGGGCCGTGGGGTGGTCGGAGGTGGGTGGTTGGGGTGCTCGGGCTGGTGGGAGATGTTCTCGGGCAGCAGGCAGAGCAGCGGCAGCGGCTCAGGCAGCGCACAGGCTGGGCGCGCGCAGGCATGCGCGCGTGCGTGCACGGGCGTGCGCGCGCGCGGCGTGTGCGCAGGCGCGGGGGCGTGCTGTGCTGGTCGTGCAGGACGCGCTGGATGGGCTGGCAGTGCTGGCGTGTGGGCTGGGGGCCTCAGGCAGCACAGGCAGCAAGCGCAGGAGCTGGCTGGGCGTGCGCGCGTGCGTGCGCGCGAGCGTGCGCTCGGGGGAGGAGCTGCGCGCGGGTCTGGTGCAAGGGCTGGTCGAGCGGCTGGTGCAGGGTGCGCGCGGAGGGCGCGGTGTGGCGGCCGTGGTGCGCGCGAGGCGCGGCGAGGTGGCGGAGGTGCGCGCGGGGTGCGTGTGGGGCGAGGCGCCGCGCGCGGGAGCGTGCGGGGTGCTCGCGGGCCGGCGCAAGGCGTGCGGGGTGCGTGGGCTGAGGCGCGGCGGTGCACCCGGGCGGTCGGGTGGCCGTGCGGGTGGTTGCCAGCCGTGCGAGTGGTTGCCGGGGGTGTTGGGTGTTTGCTTTGGGGTTTTGGGGTATTTAATTGTGTATTTAATGATATTTGTGGATTTATACTTACCAAGTAATACCCTGTCTTGCAGATCTCGACGGACGGTCGCGCGTCGACCCGAGTTCCGGTGAGTGGGACAATCCAACCCAGTAGAGAGGTGTTATACGCACTTGGGCGTATACCGACCTCTCCTGGGGCACCGTGGATAATATTAACCTATAATAATATGTATTACATGTGAGCATGATGTTAAATGTAGAATGCATGCTACCCTAGGCTTTTATGTTAGGGACTTGCACCCATAGGATAGGTGTAAGAGCCATGCACCATGCCTCCTGTTTTCATGCTAGGAAACCTCGGCCTATGCATGCGTCCCACTAGTTTATTTATTAAATTAAATGCTAATGTATGTTAAATCGCATGCCTTAGATAATATTATAGGGAGGAGCCTTGCGAGGTCAACATTGAGACCCGTGTTAGGGTACTCCGTGTTCCTTGTTTGGTTGTCGGGATGTCCTGTATCGGGACCTCATGCTGCCCTCCCAAGGTTTCTAGTCCCAATAATATTATAAGTAATGTTGTATGATTGGTATGACTATTTAGCATGTTAGTGAATATTATAGGGGAGGGGCCTTGCGAGGACAGCGGTGAGACCCGGGTTAGGGTACTCCGTGTTCCTTGTTTGGTTGTCGGGGTATCCTATATCGGGAACTCACGCCGCCCTCCCGAGTTCTTTCCCCCAATGATATTACAACCTTGCTTATTGTTCATGTTTCCCCGCATCCTGGTTATGCGCCCTGGAGGAACTCTGAAGAGTTCATGACATTAGAGTTGTTGAGGCGTGTAGTCGGCGGATCCGAGTGGATCATATGCGTATGGATAGGCTGTTCTGTCCCCCTCGTTGGATCCGGTAGAGACTACCCCAGCGTTAGAAAGGCCGTCCTTCGGAGGACCCACATCAGTAGGCACCTCCCGATGATTGTGACGGACTGTGCTGAAGTTGTGGGTGGAGACCAAGCGGCCTACGGAGTGGAGGAGAGACTACCGGTGGACTAAGGGTGACCAACAGCCTAGTCAGTCCCAAAATCCTATGTCACCCGTGGTAGGGTGAGGGTGAGGGTGTAGTGGGTTGGCGATGAGCGACCTACTGGTTTTGTGATTGGATGATTATCAGTCCCAATAGCCTATGTCACCCATTGATGGGTGAGGGTGAGGGTGTGGTGGTTCGGCGAAGTACGAACCACTGGATTATGTTGTTATGTATTAGAGGATGGATGAATAA
This sequence comes from Acorus gramineus, assembly GCA_030737835.1. Lineage (NCBI taxonomy): Eukaryota > Viridiplantae > Streptophyta > Magnoliopsida > Acorales > Acoraceae > Acorus > Acorus gramineus. Next base: position 896,953 of record JAUJYN010000039.1, on the reverse strand, counting down.
TGGAATTGTGGTAAATATTGTCTGTGATGCATGGGTTGTGCTGTTCACTGAGCGTGTGGCTCACCCCTCGCATATTTTTCCCCAGTTGCCACTGAGCCTGAGCCAGAGCCGGAGCAGCAGTTGGAGCCGTCCGAGGGATTCCTTCAGTAGCGGAGCAGCGCTACGTTCCGCGAGTGACAGAGGCTATCAGCATCCCTTTTCTTGGCTGTATGTATTTTATTTCCGTGCTGAGCACGCGTTGTATATATTCAGTTGTTCTATGTATATTGGCTCTCACAGGACATATGATTGTGTATCGAGTCTGTAATATGTTTTGGGTTACAGACTCAGTTTTTAGCTTCCGCTATATTGTGTATATATTATGTCAGCCTTGTTTGATCTGTGTTGTCATTTTTATCTATGGTTTAGAGTATATATATTTGACCTCATGTGTAGGCTTCTGATATGATATATACACATGCCGCGTCCCGGGGACGGCCGCCCTGGGGCGTGACAATCCGTGGTCAGGATCATATTTTGTTTTAATATACCAATGTAGTAGTTTATTTTCCCTACATCCATGCGATGCTCTAGTGGGAATTCGGAAGAATTCATTTATTGTATCGGTGTTCATTAACCGATAGTATGATTGGCCAATCTGTAATAGGCACGCTTGGATGACTTGTCTTTAGGGTCATACCTTATCATTGTTGAGTGCGAGAACTTAAATATTTTCCTGCGTCCGAGTGATGCAACTGCATGGGAATTAAAGAGAATTCATTAGCATTGATATTTGCTAATCGATAATAGTTGGTCTGTAAGGATCATATTGCGATCTCAAAATGCTTCTCCCCTACCTCGTATCTGTGTTGAAGCTACCCGGCGTTGGAGCTATCGTGGATTGTGCCGCCACATTGTAGGATGCCCAATGTGTATATCGATACCGTTTTGGTGTCAGACCTACCACGGATGGCTGCCAGGAAGAGGGCTACCGGAAGGTTAAGGGAGTTAGCGAGTTGATTTCTTTTTTTCAATAGTCCCATGTCACCCCTAGGGGTGAAGGTGAGGATGAGGTTGGAGTGCTTCCTCTCCGTATCATTGTGCGTCGAAGTTGCCTAACGCCGAAGCTTCCCTAGGTGGTACCGCCACATTGGAAGGCCACTAGAGAGAGGGCTATCGGATGATATCATGAGTGTGGAGTACTGTTTCCCTACATCATCGTGCGTTGAAGCTACCTGGTGTCTAATCTGTCTTGCGTTATGCCACCGTATCGTTGGGAATGCCCAGAGTACGATGTCACTATCATACGAGGCTTGAGTACCGACCATGGGTGATTCCGTGTCGTTGGGAATACCCAGAGTATGATGTGACTATCATACGAGGCTTGAGTACTGACCACGGGTGATTCCGTGTCATTGGGAATGCCCAGAGTATGATGTGACTACCATACGAGGCTCGAGTACCACCCACGGGTGATGCTGTATCGTTGGGAATGCCCAGAGTATGATGGCACTACCGTACGAGGCTCGAGTACCGACCATGGATGGCCTCTAGGATGAGGACTACTCGGGAGAGGGCTACCGGATGATGCGAGGCATCGCAATGTATTATATATCGATGCGGATAATCTTTGTAGCATTGTGCTAGTTTGTGATACTACACGTTACTATTAATGGATTAGTTTGTTCCCAAATGTCCCCCCCCCCCCGGGTGAGGGTGAGGTGAGGTCACATCTCCACGTGACATTTATATCTGTTGGGTTCTCTCGTCCATATCTTTCCTTAGAAGAAAAATGTGCTAATATTTTATTATTATTGTAGACCTTGGATTGTTGCCACTCACTGAACTTGTAGCTCACCCCTCGTGTATTATTTATCCACCAGGGGTTGGGTTGGCGTGGAGCTGGAGCATTCCTCTGGTGTGGTTCGTGCATGGAGCGTTCCACCTTTGGTTGGCGAGTGCGAGGCTGTCAGTAATCCTTTTTCTGTTTATGTATTAGTAATCGTGCGTGTCGCATGTGTGGTTGTATTTTGACTAGACTTTGACTCTCATGGGACAGTGATATTTTTGATTTACGGACTTATTTGTATTTTGTGCTTCCGTATTTTTAATTGGCTATCACTTCCCTGTTGTCTTGTTACCTTATTCGATCCTTGTTCGTTATTGTTGTCTTTTATTTGGAGTCATTATTGGCCTCTTGTGTATGACTCTTGATATTGTATAATTGGTATGGTCCCGGGGATGGCCGCTCCATGGCGTAACAAAATTAATCTCCATTATAAGGTACATTGCCCCTTTTTGAATGTTAGTTTTTTTTTTTTTATTTCTTGGATATATGTTTTTTAATAATTAGATTCACATATTCTTGCTAATTAGAGATAAAATTAAAAAGTTAGGCATTAAAAATTTAAAATCTCATTTTTTGAATTAATAAATTAAAAACCCCTAATTAGAAAAAAGCAAATCACCCACTCATGTTCTTTTATATAAGAGGAGACGAACAAAATAAACATGGTCCTTGAGATGTAATATATTTTCAAATATTTTTTTATGCGTAATAATGAAAATTTTAATTATTCATTATTTAGTTAATCAATTAAAATAATAACTTATTTGGTCATATTTAAACAAGATTATTTTTATTTTATTTTTTATGATAGCGCCCCATTTTAAAAGATAGTCTAGGACCCCACCTAAATTTTAAATTCTCAGGGCCAACCCTGTATATACTTGTACTATTATAAGTCATATATACACTGTGAACTGTGTGAACGTTTTTAAAGTCTTATGTACAATAATACTATTCTCGCATTTTGCATATATTGTATTTGTTAAATACAATATACATTTATTGTTATGTCATGTGTACATTATTAAATGAATGAACACTATTAAAGATCTATGTACCTTGTTATATGTAATATGTATACAATGTATATTATTAATAGCAACGCTGTTAAATGATTGTACATCATTAGTCTACATCATCGCGTATGTATGAAACAAAATCCATAATTATACAGGTCAAATTTCTATATGGCAAAATCATAACAGAAAACCAAGAGAAGCTCAAAATCAATCTGGTATGATAAAATATTGGACTGCATTATATAATATTATATCACATTTTATAGAGCACATGAGAGAGAGAGAGAGAGAGCAGTGGCCATCCATTGATTTCTTGAAGAAGCAAGTGTGAAAAATTAGTGCAGGCTGCACTTGTTGAAACTTGAAAGCCTGAAACAGGAAATGGGTATGGGTTAAATGGGCTGGGTTGGGTAAATGGGCTTGCAAAAATATTATCCAGGTTTGTGCACTACACTTTATTGGGTGGCTCTATTTCAGCCCTTCAAAATTATAAGTAAGCCCTTCTTAAATGGATCCATTTAGATTTTTCCTAATAAGTACACCCTCCAATAAGTAAGCCCACCTACTTTTTTGATAAAATATTTTGTTAAGATTCTTTTAATAAGCATACCCCCCATCTCATTTAAATCTATTTATTTATATATTTATTTATAAAAGAGGCGAATTATATTTGGGCATCAATGTGGCATCAATCTAGCCTTAATTCTGGGCATCAATGTATGCTCTAATTGAAATTGAATAAATATATATAAATGTGGATTTCAAATTTTTTTTTAGGTATATGGTCAATGTAAATTTTTTTATAATTGTTTATTTCAATTTTCACCAAAAAAATAAAAAAAATTATATGTTTGATTGGCTAAATATTAATAAAAAAAATCCATTTTTGTATGTGGATGAAAACCTTTTTTTGTTGTTGCACCGAATTGATTTTTTATGCATGAAATTTTTTTTTATTTTGGTGTTGAATATTATCTCCATGAATTCTATTTGAGAATTTTTAGGGATTTGATTTTAGTAAAAAATTAATATCACATATTTCACAGTACAATGAATCAAATATTTTATATAAATAAATGCCCAATGTGAAACACTGGTATGAATGCTTTGCTGAAGGAAAAAAAACAAAAAAAAAACACTAGTATGAAGGGGATGTAATTCATATATCACAAATGACCTAATCACATGAACCATGTTTTTTTAAAAAAATTTCATATTTTTTTTATGTGATATACAAATAAAACCTTACCACCATTATAGGAATTTATAGCTATCACATATCTTTCACATCTCCATATTCAAATAAATTCATTCCAAAAGAAAAAGAAATGACAATCATCAATAACACCCGAAATATAAATACCTAAATTATAATCGGCTCCGAAAAAAATGATTTAAATATGGCTTGAATTGATCTTATCCCTTTTGAATTGGTCAAAATTAATTTAAAGTTTTGAATAGAATGTGGTTTGGTTGGATATTCATGATCTAGTTTTCAAGATTTTTGACAATATGTGGGGAAGTCGAACTGGTGAGAGAGATCCAGTTTTTTGGGGAGTTATCGAAGGGTAAGAGATAAGGTTTGATGTGAGAGAGACTTACTTATTGTTTAAATATGAGGTTAATATATGAGATGTTTATAAATTAAGTTATGAAAATATGAAGGGCTTATTAATAAGAAAGGTATACTTACAATTTTGAAGGGCTCAATTACATCCACCCCACCTTATCAGCGGGAGCATGGTCGGAAGCGACCCGGATACGCGGGCCTGGTCCACACATCGGGCCGCATCTTTAAATGTGATCATGTCTACTGACCGAACCGCATATTCGATCACTGCATGTCTGCATGTAACATGAATAAACTACTGAAAAATTATCACTCTTTTGATGGACAAAAGTACTACTGTCATATTGTGACGTACCTTGTTAAATATAGATCTCTCCATGAATTTTAATAGTCTGAAGTCTCTTTTAAGTAATCTGATATGGTATAGTTTTTTTTTTTTTTTTTTGTAAGATTAAAGAGTTGAATATGGTTGTTGTCATTATTGATTTTGCCAATAATAAATTCAAATAAAAAAAGAAAAAGAAAAAATGGTACAAATTTAGGTAGTCAGGTTAACTTACAAATTTTATAATCTACATTGTAAACACCATTATAAAAGTGAAGTTATGCGAAATCCTTTTTTAGCTAAGTTGTGTAAGATCTTTAGTGGTGACTGATCATCATGTAAACAAAAGTAACCCTTTCATAAATCATATGTACCCATATCAAGTACATATCTTGCATGTATAAATTCCACTGATTATATGAGACAGAGAGAGCTAATCTCATTCAATTGTTTTTTGATGGGCTTGTCTATTCTGTCATTCCAAAAATGACAAGACATATTACAGAGAGGCACCTCTTCTTTCAAGCAAACTCCATATGTATGTACGATTTGGTAGGGAAGACTCACAGAACTTCCCCAACTTTGAAGATACATAGGGTAATTTGCAAGACATGCAAATAAAACCTTCTACTTCAAGTGCATTGCAATGCCCCTAGGAAAAAAAAAAATCACTTCATCTTTAAAATCAGTGCAATTGTTCTATTTTTTTCTCTACCTTGTATTCCCAAAAAGAAAAAGAAAAATATGAATATCAAAGGAAGCTCTCTCACTCTAGTATTAGCCATCTTTGTCGCTTTGTTGTCCACAAAATTCATAATCAAAGACACAATTCTCTTAGGACACCTCATCAGCCAGGATTTCACAACCTCTTCAACAAAAACATTACAAACAGTCATAACATACAATTTGAATAAACTCCATCGCCGCCACCACCACCACAATAAATCTAAATCAAACGTGACGGTCTGCGATGATTTTCCGCCCAACTTTCCCCCTCCCGACACGAACACAACTTCAATTCTCTGTGTCGATCACAAAGGGTGTTGTAATTTTACTACAGTTCAGTCAGCTGTTGATGCGGCCGCTCTCTTCAGCGCAAAGAGAACGATTATATGGATCAACACAGGGGTTTATTAGTAAGTATTTCCAATCATACATATCTACTACAATGTAATTCAATGTGTGTCATCTTCAAATTTGAGTTTTTCACAGTGAGAAGGTGATGATCCCTAAGACAAAGCCAAACATCACATTCCAAGGACAAGGTTTCACCTCGACTTCGATCGCTTGGAACAACACAGCCAACTCTTCTGGTGGTACTTTCTATAGCGCCTCAGTCATGGTTTTTGCAGACAACTTTATCGCGAAGAACATAAGCTTCATGGTAAGCGTATTCTTGATGCAGGCAAAGGTAGCGTTCTGAAACAAATTTGGATAAAAACTTTTTCTAACAAGAATCATATTTAATTCAAATATGCTTTAAAGAGATGACATAAAGTATTTTTTCTAAATTTCAAGGGCAGTTCAAAGTGAGATGTTCATCTTCAAATCCGTTTTCCAACGCTACCTTAATATAAAAAAATGAAAGATCGTTTCCATTGTTGACAAAGTTTTTTCCTACATTATTTCATGGCAGGCAAATTATGTTGTCTATTGATCTGAAAATCAATGGTGAAACTAATGACCAAACACATAATTAATTAAATGATGGTTAGTTGTAGTATAACTCATCTAAAGCTATATGCACATGTGAAGAATGTGGCACCCATTGCAAAGCCTGGGGATGTTGGAGCTCAGGCAGTTGCCATACGAATTGGAGGAGATCAAGCTGCCTTTTGGGGCTGTGGATTCTTTTCATCACAGGACACCCTCCACGACGACCGCGGCCGCCATTACTTCAGGGACTGCTTCGTTCAAGGCTCCATCGATTTCATATTCGGCGATGCCCGGTCACTCTTCGAGGTATACACACTCGCCTTCCCCAGGCTGGTTTTGAATCAATTTTCAAAAACAGCTTATGCTTTAAGTTTAATTACATAATAGATTTTGATAATGTTACGACGCAATCAGTTTTTTCATAAAAGTTGTTTTTATTTACTTCTAATATACAAATTCTGAAAAATCAAATACTGAAATTCTAAAAATACATGTTTTGCAAATGATAATGTTGTAAAAGATAAATCTTTTTGACAATTGGTTCCAAATGAGATCCTAGAGGCCCCGTTTGGAAACGAGTTTGAGATTTAGCTTTTTTTTCTTAAAAGCAGTGTTTAAAATTGAGTTTGTAGGAAGTTGTCTCTCTATAGATTATATAAATGATAGCTTTTGACGCTTATTTACAAAAATGTGTTTGCAGATTAAGCTGTAGCTTTTTATTTTGTTTGGAAATGAGTTTGGGGAACTCAACTTCTTATAAACTCAAAAGCTCTTCAAATCCGTTTTCAAATGGGGCTCAGACCCTCTTAGAATCAGAGATGGGATGATTTTGATGGTGCAATTACTGAAAATGCTCCACCATGGATCCAAACAAAAATCTGTGTTCGACGTTTGGAATGTGTTATACATGTTATCTTCAAAAAAAAAAAAATCCAACATTTAAAAAGGTGGCAAAACAATGTTTTTCAAATGCTGGTCAGATTTTGAGCTGTGAATTTTTAAATTTCAAATCCAAAAGGGGCCTCAGAAGTCCTGACAAATGTGATTTCTCATCAATATTTGGAAGAGTTAAAAATCCTCATGGAATCTGCAGAATTGCCAATTGAGTTCGATTGCGGCCCCAATTCCAGCAGGGCAAAGGAACATAAACGGGGTGGTCACCGCGCACGGTCGAGCATCAAACAACGAGAGCACTGGTTACGTTTTCTTGAACTGTACCATCGGTGGGACGGGACGGATATGGTTAGGCAGGGCGTGGAGGCCATTCTCTCGTGTCGTCTTTGCCTACACCTTCATGTCAGATATCATCGCACCGGAGGGTTGGAATGACTTCAATGACCCAACAAGAGACCAGTAAGTACCGTTAAACTAGCTAGAAACTTTCATTGCAGAGATGAGATCTAATCAGTGTCGGATATCATCACTACTTATTAGTCCACAATTAGAGAACACATGTATTTAGTTGTCACAAGGGCACTGGTGGGGGCCTTCCCCTAAAAAAAAATCTATTTTTTTTAATTTTGTAGTATTTTGAAAAAAAATATAATAACATTTTAATCCACCACAATTAAAAAATAAAACTAAAGAAAAAGATAAGAGAAATGTTTTTTGATACACATTTGATAAAGTTGTACATAAAATTCATTCGAATGTATACTTCATTTTTTTGGTCAAAGTATAATATTTTTAAAATAATAATAAAAATGGTTACAGACTGCATTTGGGGTTTGAAACGGGGAATCTAACATTTTTCTTTTATATAATAATAAATGTTTCTAAAATCCATATGAGTTGTTTCTCTTATCCATATCAAAATTCAAAACGGTCCATGACTATCTCCAAAAGTATTCAGTTTCATATGATAAAATAAAACTATTGTAGTTTTATTTTATTTTAATTACCTTTTTGTTGTTGAATTATTTTATTTAATTTTTTAAAAATATTCCATTTTTTCCTATTTGCATTTTTAGATATTTTGTTTTTATTTTATTGTGATTTTATTTAGATTTGTGATGAAGAAACTCAGTTCACATTTTTTCTAATTTTTTTTTGTTATTCTTTTTTGGTTTTGTTTTTATCTTTTATTTTCTGTGTTCCCTATTTTATTGGGATTTTATGTTTTATCATTGGATAATATCTATTTTGTTCATACTTTATCAAGATTTTATTTACATTATCATTTAATTTACTAAGAACAAAATCATGTTGGATCATATATTATTTTTCATATCATTTTTATTTTCATTTTTTGTTATTTCTCTTTCTGCTTGTTTTTATTCTATTTTATATATATTTTTATTCAAAAAATTTTATTTATTTTTAAACTATTTTATTTTATTTGGAAAAAAAATTATCTGTATTTTCTCTTTATCATTTTATTTTGTTTTGTCTATTCCTTTTTTTTCTTACTGATGGTAATGTCACTTTTTTCTTATAAGCTTACTTGTTTAAAAATTTTAAAGTAAAATTTAAAAAATATTCTACAAGGGCGGCGCCACATGAAATATGGTGGGGTCCATTGACCCCATCACATTTTAAAAAGAAAAACCAAACTAATATTTTCATGAGCACTGATACACTCAGTCCGTTTTATAGCCCGCTTTGCATCCCTCTACACTAAGATTATGTAGTTTATACTACGCTATCATAGTGTACTACGTAATCATAGTGTATGGGTCTATCATAATATATGGAAATTTTTAACTTGAAAAAAAAAATATTAATATATCTCAGTATATACTTCATTTCATATAACATGTACTTCATTTGGAGAGTATATGATTTAAAAGAAAAAATAACTGATGCAGACTGCAATTAGGGCTGAACGTATCATTTTCCATACTTTCACCCTTTCAAATCATGGCAATTCAGCCCACCAGTCTATCAATAACCCCATCAGGCCACCAATTGACTCTGCCCGGCCTAGATTTTTATACTTAAAACCTCCAAATTACCCCTGTTACGATGTTATTTTAATAAACATTATATTTGAATCTTCTCTCTCTCCCCCATAAAAATATTACTGAAAAATACAGATTTTTTAAAATTTTATAAAATTTATTTTTTTAAATGACTTTATCTATAAAAATTTCTAGAGCCGCTGCCGTACTCATATAACCTTTTTATGTTCATTGATATAATGTGTTTTAAATGTAGGACTATATTCTATGGTGAGTACAAATGCAGTGGCCCTGGCTCTAACACGACGATGAGGGCATCGTATGTTCTGATGCTCAACGATACGCAAGCTTCTCCCTTCATTAACGTGTCCTACGTCGATGGGGACAAGTGGTTGCAACCTTTCAATGCTTGAACAATTTAATACTTCATTCAATTATATACCAGATTGAACACTCAAGTTTATATATATACATATATATATATATGGATGTGTGTTCATTCATTCTTCCCATGATAAACAATAAAAAGAATACATGTATAACCTTTTTTGTTTCAAGTATACTTCCTTAAACATGACTGTGGGAGATGTAAGAGTGGTTCCATTATTAGAACCTCATTTTAAAATGTTACTCAGTCTTTCTTACCGTCACTTTTACAACATGTTTGAATTTTTCTTTGTAAGTATAAAATTGTTTAACTCAGTATATGCTTTCACAAAAATAAAATACATACCTAATGTATTGAATGGATAGCTTTTTATGTTTTTCTTCATCGAGATTATACTCATATAGTATTTTATTAAAAAAAATTATACATTAAATTAAGATTGACAATAAGAATGATTGAGTTTATCATCACACAAATCATATGCATCAAGTATAATCAAAGAATTTAAATTAGAGACCAGCACACACATAAACAAATATATATACCACAAAGACGTTTGATGCTACGCCCTATAGACGGTGCCCATTAGATAACATTTTCCTATCTACAACTTTTTTTTTTGTTGTTGTGGGAAGTCTATGTATCCAAAACAGATAATTATCATCCAGAGTTAATAAAGAAAGATCCTAAAAGACTACATAGTTCCCTTCCATAAGTAGGGGTAACACGTACAGACCAACAAACCCTGAACAATCGGCTCAAAGAATTGCGAAAACTTGAGCATAGAAGCCTAGAACGGACAGGCCAAACACCCATGGAAAACAAATCTCAAAGAGAGCTAAACCATCATGTCATAATTAATTCATAAATTTGATCTTCCCATAACATATCAGTTAATCATAAAATGTGGGAAGATAATAATATTAATGGATAGAACATCATGCCAAACTTGCCATACATGTCAAATGCAATCTCATGAAGTAGATGTTATGTCATCAAGAAAATGCATCATCCAATTCTCATGCTCTCACATCAAACAGATGACATGTTGAATTAGATAGGAAAACATGCTACAAACATGCTAACCTAAATATCACGCATACACCTCATCCCCTATAACTTTTAAACCTCATGCATTCATATTGTAGAAACTAACATGTTGAAAATGTATATCAGATATAACTATATAATAAGTCATTAAATTATGCTGATTCATCAAATCTCATACGTGTATAACACAATAACTGCAAAATTGTGTGAAGGTGCATAGGATTCAGTTATCTCAATAACCAACAATGAAAATGGGCAAAACTGACATATATCATAAGATAATATCATTAAATGGATCCAATGACACAATTGAAAGTACAAATAATGTTGGAGGGCCAAAACATTATCCAATTATTAGATAAAACATAATTAATACATTGATCCATGACTCAAAATCATATGCACTTAAATAAACTGCTATAATTTACCCTTGACCCATTTCAATTAATTCGGACTAGATAATTTAAAGTAAATGTTAGATTCTGTCCTGTTTCTAGCCCCAAATATAGTTTGCATCCTTTTTATTTTTATTTTTTTTAAAATAGTATGGCACATTTAATGAGGTATATATATGGATTGTTGTAAATGCTCAACCGGATCTAAACAAAACTCAACTCACTGGTATGCTACCTCATCTTTGTCCACCAACTTTGATGAAGAGAGTAGCTCACAATAAAGAAAATGAAGTATATACTTCAATGAATTGTATGGACTCATATAAATATATATAAAAATATTGTAAAAATGTATACCTCATTACAGTGAAAAAAAAAGGGAAATATTCATATAACACCTTGTAATCTTCCTCAAATCCATATAACCCCCTGTAATATCAATATATCCATATAACCCCCTGTAAACACACCATAAATATAAATAATCTCCTGCGGTTAAAAATTCTTTAACAGAGTTGAAATATTCTAGGCATGTTTCGTTATCTAAACCATGATTAACAAATATGTGTTCTTTTAAGCCTATGAAAGCAGCCAATACTTAAAAAAAAAAAAAACCTAAAGGAGTGTAAAATTAGAAATATGAGGGTTTTTTTTTAAGTATTGGCTATTTTTTGGGGATTAAAAGAATATATATTTGTTAACCATGGTTTAAATAACGGAATATGTCTGAAATATTCTAAATTTGTTAAAGAATTTTTAACCGTAGGGGGTTATTTACATTTATGGTGTGTTTATAGGGGGTTATGTGGATATATTGATATTACAGGGGGGCTATATGGATATCAGGAAGATTACAAGGGGCTATATGGAGTTTACCAAAAAATAAAAATAAAAAAATGTGTGGACAACATTTGGGCTTGAAAACAGGGCTAAGTCCATGTATCTCATTTAATTAAACTCTAATTATTCATCAAAATCCCATTTAAATTGAATGCAAAATTAATAATAAAATCTCAATTAATCCATAATTATAAAACGAGAATCCTAATAACCACCAAGACCCACTATACTATATAAATTAAAGCCCATTATAATAAGGTCCAATTAATCCTTATAAATCCCAATAATTAGGAAATTAGACTCAATCCCGTTTTCAGCACCAAATGTAGCCGCACCCCTTTTATTTTTTAAATAATATGTCACCTAATAAGGTATATATTTTCTTAAAAAATAAAATAAAATATATACTTCAATAAATTGTATGAACTCATTTAAAAAATGTGTGAAAAAATTTCTTACAAGGTAGGTATATATTGAGTACAGATGGCTAACAAGGTATAAGGTGCTCTAAATGGGCTGCATGTAATAGCACTCCAATAATTATTCAAATCCAAACAGTCATTGACTCTTTAAGAAGGGAAAACACATCCCCGTTTTCAGTCCGAAATACAGTCCCCACACTTCTTTTTTTATAGTGTATATTATCTAATGATGTATATACTTTTATAAATAATAAAAATATATTTTATTGAATTGTATAGGCTCATTTTTAGGATATGTAAAAAAAATTAACGTGTTTTTTGCCTGGTTAAATTTAGTGCAGATGATTAACGAGGTAAATAGTGATGAGCATAAGGCTATAACATGGGTTGAGTCTAACAGCACTCAGAGTAAGAAGACATCTACTCCAATATACAGGGCCCAATTAAATCACTTAAACCTATTACATACATATTGAAATAGGAAAATGTTAGACTCAGTCACATTCACTAATCAAAACTCAGACCTCACACGTTTTCATTTTTTCTAAAATAGTAAACATCATCTAATGAGGTATATGCTTTGATAAAAAGTGTATATTGTTTCATTTCGAGTTGAATGAACTCATTTTTAGTAAGTGTAAGAAAATATTTAATGTGGTATATACAATATTTAATGAGGCATATGTTTCACTGAATTTTTAATGTGCTATATAGGACTGTGTTTTGAACTGAGAAAAAAACTGAGTGTAACAGCGCTCATTGAAATAACATAAGTCACTCATTAAATAAGCAATATTATCCCACAATCTTAAACCCATTAATCAATTTAATTTATATACTTGAGGATTCAAATAAGAAGATAATATACACAATCCATTTTATAACATTGTCTGTTCCAGAAGGGGTCCCACAGTCGTCTATACACTCCATTAGTGCAAAATATTTCATGTTTTCAAAGGAAAAAATATATATATACTAATTCATCTGGATAAATACTTTATTTTCACATAAATATATAATTTATTAGATGAGTATTTACTTTTAAAAAATAAAAAAGATTGGAGGTTGCCAACAAGGCTGCACATGGGGTTGTGTAAATCATTTTCCTTCAAATAAATCCAAAGCCCAACAATTTGACCAATATCTAAGGCCCAACAGAATTTTAAAATAAGGCCCCATTATCTCATTTAAACAACTCCAATGACCATATTAACTTCCATTATAACCATTTAATCCGTCCTAAGTGTCCCTTGACGGCTTGAGATGATGCATGACCTATAGGAGAAAGGGGATCAATCAGTCAATGGAGATCCAAAAAACAATTTGGGGGGGGGGGGGGAACTAAAAAGCAGGGGAGGGGAGGGATGGAGAGAGATATATACAGAGAGAGAGGGACCATGGAGGGTGTTGGAGATGGTGGGTGGAGGAGAGCAACGGTGGTGGTAGGCTGGGGGCGGTAGGAGGAGAGGAGAAAGAGAAGAAGAGAGAGAAAGAGAGGGAGGACGACAGAGAGAGGTGGCCGGCGGAGTTCACCACCCTCCCCGCTCTGGTAACCATGTGAGTAATTAACTTGTTGACCAGTTGTTAACTTATTTTGAATTTATTTTAAAGTGATAAATAAATAAATTCAGGTCAAATATATATCTAAATGTTTGACTATATATATATATATTTTATCGAGGAGTCATGTTTCAAAAAAAGTATTTCATAAATAGATGTAAATCTTGAAATGATATTTGAAACGAGCTAAAATACCTAAATCAAAGTTACAGTTAAAAAGTTATGAATCGCGGTGGTTTATTTTGCACCTATCTGAGATCACATAGATATTTTGCACCTCTCCTAAGCAACAAAACACACCATAAAGAAAAAAACCACCAACTGCTTGTGTTTTCGGATTTAACAATGGCAAAAGCTAGAGGAAGCAATCCATTTTCAGCATCGGTAGCAGTGACAATCAAAAGATTCCCCTTGTATTTACCGTACAAGTGCGTTCCATCAATGCATAGTAATGGGCGACAATGTTTAAAGGCCTCACATGTTGGCTTAAATGTACAAAAAAGCACGCTCAAATTGGTGAACTCTTCTACCCATGTAATTTTCCTGGATAACTTGACCTTCAAACAACACGTCTGATCCCGGATTCGCCCTCTTCAAGGCTTCAAAGTATAGAGGAAGTTCTATAAATGACTACTCTCAATTCCCGAATATTCGTTCCATGTCTTTCTATTTAGCAAGGTGTGCCTTTGAATATGAGATGTTATAGTGATGGTCGGCACGTATCCGATCTATGATCTCAATCGGACTAATGTGCAAATTACGACAAATAGTGGGCATGATAAGCTTAGAGATGTAGTCTGAAGTAAATTGCTTGTGGTTCGATCGGAGAAGTGGATCTACACATGTATGGGGCCCTCTCATTGTAGAGATCCTGAACACAGAAATAATCACCCGCCCTCTTCGCATACAATCTCCAAGGACAATGTGTCTCAATGCACTGCGTAGTGTATCTATCTACCTCAGATTTCTTCACCACACACTGTACACATCTCTTTATGCTCCAAGTTCGCACGGAACTAATTAATGCCTTCTTATCTGTGAACAATTGATCATCTTGAAGATTGTCTAAAGAAGATCCAACTTCATAAATTGTTTGCTGGACATTTTCTGTCACAGCTTATGACATCAACTCGGGCATGGGATATATGTGCGGAACTTCATACTCGGGTTGAGCTACATCCTCCAAATTAAACTCTTCCTCGGTGTCATCTCCTCCAACCCATTGATCTTCCTCATCTTCTTCCCTTTCTTCCTCTTGTACAGCTTCTTGAGTTTCTTCACGTATGTCATTGAAATCTATATTGCGAATTGGAGATATATAAATGTAATTATAGGATATTGGTAGGTATCAATGACAATCGATACTAATTGAGTAAAATACACCATTTCCGTGTATACAATACTTACAATTGTTGTGCATCAAGACTCTCATGCAGATTTTCTGGTTCTAGAGTTGTACCAAACAAATCATCTTGTGTGTTTGGTACATGAAAGAATACGAGTCATTCGCATCATACGGCACTGAACATGGACCCTTTTGTATGATTTTCTCTTTCTCTATCCACAATTCGATGCAATGTACATGCTTCGGATATAACTTCATCATCACTTTCACACTACATTATCTTCTATGGGGATACCCGAGCTCATTCCAGCACGTGTGGGATGCATGACAATCATCAACAATGTGTGATGACTTGGATCCGTTCTTGTTAATTCAAACATTTTTTGAAGTAAATCGATATAGGAAATCTTCTTATTTACGATAGCGGCTTTTCAAGAACCACCTTCATATATTGAAGTTTTCCCATGTTGAATGATTTTGCCATCGAATGAATATATCAAAGGTACATCAGATTTTTTCCCCATCTACAAACAAATCACACCACTTCAAATACTATGCATTTATATTTATTTAAAATTTATTTTATTCATTTGCCAAACAAATTTTAAGGCCATACAAGAAAAAAGTAAATAAACAATACAAATAATTTCAATAAACAAACTTACACAACGTTTGAAAATGACATGGATGTGTACAATTTGGGTTTGAACTCAAACCATTTTAGTGCAAAAAAATGAAACAAACAATTTCAAGAAAAAAAATGAAAAAAAAAATTCAAAGGATCACAATGACATGCAAAATAATTTATTGTTGGAGTTTCAATGTGTACCTTTTGGATTGGGAGAGCTTCAAAACCCTTTAGTGATCCTAGGTAAAGAGAGTGGAGTGGGGGACATGGGTATTTCGGGTGTGAGGGAGAAATGGGGGTGAGAGAGATGGATTTCTCGGGTTGGGCTGTCTATTTATATATATGAACAAGGGTATCGGAGGTGGTGGGTGGAGGAGGGCAACGGCGTTGGTAGGCTTGGGGGCGGTAGGAGGAGGGGAGAAAGAGAAGAAGAGAGAGAAAGGGAGGGAAGAAGACAGAGAGAGGTGAGGAGGAGGGGGAGGGTAGAGGTGGCCCGCGGAGTTCGCCACCCTCTCCCCTCTCGTTCTCTTTCTCTTTCTCTTTTTTCTCTCTCTTCTCCTCTCCCCCCCTCCTCCCATCGCACTCCCCTTCGCTGCGACCCATATCCGCCCACCACATCTGCCCCCCAGCTCTCTCTCTCTCTCTCTCTCTCCCCCTCCCTCTTTCTTCTCCATTTTTTTTCTTCCAGGTTGCAACCCCACCCCCAAAAAGTTACTTTTGGGGGGAGGAGGATTGTTTTATCCCCTGTAGGTCAATGTGTTCCTATTTTTATTTTTAAATGTGACAACTCTAATTTTCCAAGTTATTCATATTTAATAAATGGAAAAAATCCATATAACCCCCTGTAAACTTACTGAAATCCATATAACCCCTTAACTTTTCTTAAAATCCATATAATCCCCTGAAAACACCTAGTAAATCCAAATAACCCATTGAAAAAAATTTACGTTTACAGATAATGAATATTTTGTATATATTATGTTTGGTTAACCCTCGTAAAAAACATAGTATACTAATAAAACCTACAATATGTTAAAAATAAGAAAAATCTTCTATAAATGATGATTTTACTCCTCTAGATATAATTTTATAATATATTCAGAGAGGATAAAATCGTAATTTTCATAAGATTTTTCGCATTTTTAACACATTGTAGTGATTTTTTAATATATCGTGTTTTCAGTCAAGGTTAGATAAATGAAATATGCGTAACATATTCATTATCTATTAACAAAAATTTTATTCAGGGGGTTATTTGGATTTACTAAGTGTTTGTAGGGGGTTATATGGATTTTAAGAAAAGTCAGGGGGTTATATGAATTTCAAATCAGATTTCAGTTGTTGTATGGATTTTTCCATTAATAAATTTCATATTTTGGAGCGGAACTTTCAAATATAATTACGCTGAACTGTGTGCATTTATGCATATGGTTCTACTGTTACTAGGTTGGGACCAATAACAAGATATGTAGGTTTGGGGTTCCCCTATTCCATGTGAGTATTTAACTTGCTGACTAGCTTTTAATTACTTATTTTGAATTTATTTTAAAGTGATAAATAATTAAATTCAAGTAAAATATATATCTAAATGTTTGACTACATTTTTTTTTTTATATACCAAGGAGGAGTCATGTTTCCAAAAAAGGTATTTCATAAATAGATGTAAGTCTTCAAAATGACCTTTGAAACAAGCTAAAATACCTAAATCAAAGTTACGGCTAAAAAGTTATGAATTTTCAAGATTTTTCAAATCGAAAACTTTGGCTGGGATTTTACCGCGAATTCCAATAAGATAGAAGCATGTTCCAAAATTTACATGGGTGATAAGAAACATAGTATATGGTGGGACCTCAGCTTCTAATTAAAGTTCTTGGTAGATACACTTGCTTGCCCACGTGGTAGGATATGGTTCACTAAAATATGACGCGGTCACTCATGTTAAGGGACTCTGGAGAGGAAGAAACCATAAATGAGATAGGCAATTGTGCAGGGTTGTCATCATTTTGAAATACGTTTTGTTACAAGAACCTAACATGAGGAACAAGCATAAGGGCTTTGGAAAGGAACTCCTTTCCAAGAGGATGAAACATCATGTAGTACTCTAAAAATTCACTTCGTGGAAGAGGAGAACCTTCTTCTGTCAATCCTTCATATCAACTCAACAGCGAGCATTGACTATCTTAAGAGAGTCTACCCTCTCTGCTCATGAAAGGATTTCAGAAAAGGTGCATTTAGGACTCTAGGAGGAAGCATCCCCGATTGCTTCACTCCTTTCCATTGTAAAAGCGACTCCAGGAAGAGGTGTTCCCAAAGTCTTATCAACTCCTAGTCGTCTTATGCTTGGAGAAGTACCTAAAAAATTAGAAAGCACACATGACATTTAGTTGAGAATTGCATAAGTGACATCAATTTATATATTAGTAGTATAAGGTGCTTCATACTGGCTTGAAGTAGCATGACTTTTATAACTTGAGCCTTCAGTAGATTACTCTTCACTGGTTCTGATTGGTTTTTACATGTTCTTTTATGATGACTAGCATGTAAGCACCTTTTGCATTTATGAATCCTCTTCATTGTTGAGCTTCCACTTGTCTCTTCATCAAAATGGCGAATTCTTTTTTTTTTTTTTTTTGGCCTATCAAGTGGTTTGGCCTGTCTCACACATTGACTTGTCTGACAATGGTGAAATCTCTAAGTTATAGGATGCCTTGTATCTGTCAATAAAAATATGATCATGCTTAGAACAACAGTAAAAAGGATTATTTGATATATACATGTGTGAATATAGTGTATACTTTGAAACTAATTCACATACCTGTCACTGTATAATAAATGTCTACAAAATCGTTCTATTTCACACCTCTGATTGTTGAAAGAATTGCAGCAGCATATTTACAAGGTATACCTATTACTAGTCACATCCTACAGCTATATTTTTTTTCATTGATCATCACATCAAACCTCCCTTCAGGTCCATCAACCTCAGCTCTCACATCAGTGAATATATGGGCATCATACATCCCATTACCCTTATTGAACTAATTAATTTATTTCTAAACCTCAGAAACAATAATACATGTTCAATTGATAAAGACATACATTTAAATAAAGTTCAATTAAGCAGATAACTAGTTAACAGGGCTAATAGCCTATGTAAATAGTTAGCACTGTTAACAACTAACATGTTCGCTGTTGAGCTTTTATTCTCCTGTTGTGTATTATTTTCACCAATTTCTGTCTGATAGCATCAATGCAATAAATGATGTGTTTCAATTTTGCATCCCCAATAAATGCATTGAATGAATATGACATATTGTTTGTGAGATAGTGACATCATGCAATTTCTCCAAACATGGCCCTACTACTCCAATAGCATTTTCTTAGACAACAAATAGTTGTAAGCAGCCTTTGAGACCACATAAATCTACCTCATAAATTGTGCATGCCATTATGGTGTGTATGCTCTTAATAGTTGACTAAATTAATCTTTCCAAAAACTCTCCAGAATGCATTCTTTTGAAGTTCTTGTACAGATGTCGCATGCATGCTCTATGCACGGCCTATGGGAATACAACCTTCACTGCATCATCAAAGCCTTTGCCTCTGCCAGACATAAATACAAGGCCATCCACATGTTCAATGGCCTTATGTAGATACTCCAATAACCACTGTCAGCTATTACTGTTCTCCCCCTTAATAATTGCATTTGTCACAGGAAAGAGTACACCGTTCCCATCCATTGTTGTTGCGGATAGTAGGGAACCAAAATACTTGCTCTTCAAATGACAGTCATCAAGGCCTATGAATGGTCTACCACTAATGAATCTTGAGCTATAGTCCAAGCACACAAAGAACCTCTTAAAAGAATGGTCCAGATTATCAACTGTGTAGTGAACAACACTACTTTCATTTCATTTCAATAATTCAACTTTCATAGAAGTCACCAATGCATATAGATCCTCGTAGGATCCCCAAATTTTGAAATTCCCTTTGTCTTTTCCCCTCCAATACTTATAATATGGTACATTATCAAGCTCATATGTCCTCTGTAACCTTTTCTTGATTTGTCTAATAGGGATATCACCTTCATGCCTTAATCACTCAATAATTTTATTTGAAATCCACTCAGCTGAGGCCGTGTTAGTACCTCTCCTGTTCATGGAGGAACATGTCCTACAAGAAAAATGGGATATGGTGGTATTTTAAATGGCTTGGGTTTTTGAAACCGCCTCTATAGTTGACAAATTCTTACGGTTTCATTTGAACCATTTCATCTTTATTGCTAATTTTTTCAAACACTATTTCTATGTTTTAAAACTACAATATGATTTTATCCTAAATTAATGGTATTGTGATGCAACATAATAGGGCGGTTTGAATAATTTGGTGCACAAGAAAAATTAGGAACACAAGGCATTAATTGCTGCAATTTTAATTTTTCATTGATTACTACAAAAAAAACTCAATAAATCCTACAATTCCTTCCACTATGAAAATTCATCCCTCTCTCTAACTTCTATCCCCTCTTTCTAATCACACCGGCTCCATCATCATCTTCTCCCTAAAGCTCCTCCTTGAAGATTAAGTAAATTTTTTTTCTTCTCCACTCATATCTGTTACCCTATTGTAAGTAATGTCAATCTCATTGGTCTTCATTGTCTTTATTTTTTGTATTCATTATCATAATATGATAAGATAATACATAAAATAAATTCACGTATTTTAATTTCCTATAAATTACAAGTATTATATATTAACTTCAAAAAAAATATTTTTATTGAATTTTTATAATTCTTAAAGTACAATAATAAATATTTTTTATTTGGTGGCCATAAAATTATACGATTCATATTTATATATCTCATACCAAAATATAAAATCATTAAAACTAATGTTTTGGTTGATATTTGAAAGGTAATCCTTCATTTACATGATTGGAAAATTTTCAAATTCATTATTAGCTTATCCATAATCTTTTTAAATTAAATCTGTAAAATCAGTTGTGATTATTGATATTTTTTAACATATCTAAAATCTTTTCAAATCTATATACCCTAAAAAATCTCTAAATATTTAGATAATATAATATTCAGATATTAGATTTTTATGTGATTCATATAACAACTAAATTTTCATAATCGAAATATGATAATTATTTTGAGAAAAGTTACAGAACCTCAAAAAAAACAAATATTTTTATGGAATTTTTATAATTCCAAAAATATAATAACAGATTACAGAATCTTTTTAATCTCTAATTTAATTATCAGATTTGAGAGAAGTTACAAGAAATCCAACGGACCCTTAATGTTAAAATTATATGATTCTTTTATTCTTTACTAGATTTTTTTTTAACCTTTTATGATGGGAAGAATTTTATGTGATTTGTTTCTTTAAACTTGTATGATGGACAATTTTCTTATCCACCACCCGGCTGATTTTCGTCTCTCCATCTAGCTCTATGAAGAGTGATCATCCTATGCATATCACATTCATTTGATCCCACAAAATTAGTGAGAATCATCTACATTTTCCATTTATGCAATATTATTTATATTTTATGATTTACATGTCATGGATATTTTTGGATTATATATATGATTTTTATTGTTATTCCTTTTTTTTAAGGTTAGATTAAAAATAGTCTTTTCAATGTATCATGATCGGGTATCTTTTATCAATTTCACTTTTTGTTTTCCATGAATTTTCATGTCTTTTACTCTATTCAATAACATATGAACAGCCCTATGAATTTTAAAATGATGTAATATTAAAACAACAAGTTGAACTTTATAGATATGTGTTTATGTGTTGTTTGTCTTATATAGGATTCATAAGTTGATCTTTTGTTCTTCTCCACAACCACATACTTCATTTATATTTACAAGTCCCCACAAGAGGACATAGGACCCCAACCTTAGGAGATGTGAAAAACTAGAGTTAGAAACTATGATACTAATATACTTCAGTCTATACATGAGTAGATGAGATGCATGTGTGATGATTTTTTTTTTAAAAGATGAGATGAGACCTAACCATATTATAGTTTTATTAACCAACTATTAAATAGTATTAGTTAGAGGAATTCTTATGACTGTCAAACAATTTCAAGAATCCAGAAAAGTAGAATTTCTTAGTGACTTGTTAATTCAATTTCAACATTTGATTAACCTCTAACTAAAGCATGAAAATAAACAATGCATCTATTTTCATGGAGTGTCAACAATTAGTGGGCTTGAAAATTTAATTGCATGACAAGTATTTTAGTGTGTATTTTTTTAACTTACATTTTGCATAATATATATCACCATGTAATATTATTCTTATGTTTAATTGTGAAAATAATCATAATGAATTATATTTTTTTTTATTATAGAACAAATGGATAAGCATTGGATTAAACTTGCAAGGTGGAGCGATGAATATTTCATAGAATTGAATAAATTATTAGATTTTGCATTTGAAAAAGTTGGTACTCATGGGAAGATTAATTGTCCATGTAAACTGTACCCATAGGGTGTGGTATGAGAGGCAGATAATTGTAGATCATCTATTGCATCAAGGATTTGTAGAAGATTACACTTGTTGGATCTATCATGGTGAACCTTCTGTGTCTCAAGTTAATGAACGTTAGAGTCTCGAGGAAACCAATGAGTATGTTGAAACAGATGAGATGTATGGGATACTACATGACGCATTCATAGTATCTGAATCAGTTCCTAGACCTGAAGATGATGGAAATGGATGTCAGTCAGGACCTACAGGTGTTGCTGAAAAGTTTTATCAGTACTTTGCAGATGTGAAGTAAGAACTATATCTAGGATGTAAGAAATTTACAAAATTCTCATTCATTGTACGTTTATTTCAGTTGAAGTTTCTTAATGGGTTGATTGACAAGTTGTTTACCTCATTTCTCAAATTATTGAAGGAGGCATTCTTTAAAGGGCGGAAATTGCCGGATTCTAGACAAAAAAAAAATTTCAATGATATGGGATTCGATTACATCAAGATTGATGCATGTCCAAATGATTGCATGTTGTATTAGAATGACATGATTAATGCTTCTTCATGCTCGATCTACGGTACTTCGAGGTGGATTCGTAAACCGATGGATAGAAATTCTGCTTCAACTATGAAGAAGAGGAAAAATATTCCAGCCAAATTTTGTGCCACTTTCCACCATCATTTTTTGATGTGTTGATTCATTTGACCATTCACCTGGCAAGAGAAACTAAAATCGCTGTTCTAGTGCAATATTGTTGTAGGAGGGATATCTTGTAGAGGATTGCATGAATTATAAGTTATGTTTAAACTCAAGTCTTACATGCACAATAAAAATCGTCTAGAGGGATCTATAGAGGAGGGATATCTTGCAGAAGAGTGCATGAATTTTTTTTCAGTGTTGTACTGAAATTCAACCTTGTTCCCAATGTCGTTTGAAGGGCGCTCCAAAAATGTGAGATGAAATGCGAATCCCAATCAGAAACGATGTCGACGGGTGCCCCGTGGAGACGAATAACCTCTTGAACATATAATCTTGCAAGCGCTTCCAGTGAATCATTCAAGCGCATGGCCTGAGAATGTGCAGACTTCGTCAATCGGTCCACTATGACCCAGATAGCGTCATGCCCTTTCTTCGACTTTGGTAGGCCAGTCACAAAGTCCATGGTGACATGCTCCCACTTTCACTCTGGGATCTCCAATGGTTGTAGTTTTCCAGCAGGACTTCGGTGTCCTGCCTTAACTTTTTGACACACCAGGCATTTCAACACAAACTCCGCAATGTCCTTCTTCATTCCATTCCACCAGAAAGTTTAATTTAAGATTCCGATACATCTTTGTACCACCAGGGTGTACGGTGTAGCGAGATCTATGTGCCTCATCAAGGATCTTCCTTTTTAATTCGGCATCCACAGGGATGCAAACACAACCACGATAACAGAGGACCCAATCAGCCCGGATGGCAAAGTTCAGCCTTAATTTTTAGCCCTTTTCAGATGAAACATTCTTCAAGTCTTCATCCACCAACTGTGCCTTCCTTATCTCATCGATGAGATCTGGCTTAACAACAAGCCGTGCAATGAAACTTTTCTCTGTTGGACGTATCACACTAAAAAGATTGGCTGCTTCACTCAGAAGCTTCCACTGGCCAATCATCATCTGCGATAAAATTTTTGAAGGTTGACAACTTAGTGCATCTGCAACCACATTAGCCTTGCTAGGGTGATACTGGATTTTGCAGTCGTAGTCCTTCAGAAATTTGACCCATCGCCTCTGACGATTATTCAAGTCTGGGTGAGACTGAAGATACGTCTGGCTCTTGTGGTCCGTGAAGACCTCAAACTCTTCTCCATAAAGATAATGCCTCCAAATCTTTAGTGCAAAGATCAATGCTGCCAACTCCAAGTCATGAGTTGGATAATTTACTTCATGCACCTTCAGCTGACGAGATGCATAGGCGACTACCTTCCCATGTTGCATTAACACACAACCCAAGCCCTGATGGGAAGCATCGCAATACACCACATACCCACCAGGACCGGATGGAATAGTCAAAATAGGAGCAGACGTAAGTCTCCGCTTCAGCTCTTGGAAACTTTTCTCACACTGCTCCGACCAGACATGCTTGACGTTCTTCTGAGTTAGACGGGTCAACAGAACTGCGATCTTTGAGAAGTCCTGAACGAACCTCCGGTAGCAACCTGCTAAGCCCATAAAACTCCGGATCTCTATAGCATTCATCGGTTGCTCCACTCCATCACCGCCTTGATCTACGAGGGGTCAACCAAAATTCCGATCTCAGAGATGACATGACCAAGAAACGTCACACTCACTAACTAGAGCTTGCACTTACTGAACTTTGCATAGAGTTGATGCTCCTTCAGCTTCTGGAATACCATACGAAGATGTTCAACATGCTCTTCCTTTTTCTCTGAGTATATCAAAATATCGTCGATGAAGACAACAACGAACTCGTCAAGGAAGGGCTTGAAGACCCAATTCATCATATCCATAAATGCTACAGGGAATTTTTCAGACCAAACGGCATGATCAGAAATTCATAATGCCCATAACAAGTGCGAAAGGCCGTCTTTGGAATGTCCTCTTTCTTGATCTTCAACTGGTAATAACCTGACCTTAAATCGATCTTGGAGAAAACTATAGCTCCCTGAAGTTGATAGAACAAGTCATTTATTCTTGGAAGAGGATATCGGTTCTTGATCGTTTTCTGATTCAGTTGAGGGTAATCGATGCATGGACACAATCAACCATCCTTTCTGATGAACAACACTGGCTGTTATGCCTGTGTCATTTGGAGCCATTTCGGTTAAGCTTTGGTCACATCTAGGTAATTTGGAGCCTTTTCTTTTTCGATCGGAGTCGCTAAAATTTTATCTTTTAGCTACCTGCGGGAGTTGGAGTACTCTGATTGGAAATCTAACTTCATATTATGGGTCCTGGTACCGTTTTGTACTACCCATAAAAATTTCATCGAATTCCGGTAACGTTTTGAAAAATATGCAGTTCCAAACCGTATCCGGGTTTTGAGAGTTCCTGGTTTGGTTGGTCGAATAGTGTTAGATATTTTGGTGAATGTGGTGACCCTGGGTAACCTTACCACCCCCTTGCTTGGTGGTGAAGCAACCCTTGCTCTTTTGGTGTGTGAGTGGGTGACCCTAACCCTAAACTCACCCCCCTCTCCCAATCTTGTTCTCACCCCCCCCCCCAATTGAGAAAAAGTCTCTCTCTCCCTCTCCCACTCCCTACGTCTCCCTCTCTTTTGAGCCTCTCTTGGCATCAGTTTCACTCCCCAAGTGTTTGATTAAATGCCACAAAGAAGGAGGTGAAAGAAAAGATGGAGGAGCAAGAAGAGGTAGTGATCAAGGTTTGTGTGTGCCTTTGTTGTTGTTGTTGTTGTTGTCTTCTCCCTCTCCTCCTCCCCTAGCCCCTCTAATGGTTTCCCCTCCCCTTTGGTTCAGCCATGAAGAAGAGAAGCAAGGATGAAGGTGGTGGTAGTGGTGGTGGTGGTCGAGGTGGTCAAGGCTCTTGCGAGCCCCTACATCTCCCCCTTCCCTTCCCCCTCTCTTTGGTGAGTTTTCCCTCTTCTTTATTTGGGTTTTTATGCATGTTTGGGGGTTAGGGGGGTCATGCATGTTAGATGAATGGGTTAAGGTGAGTGGGAAGTGTGGGGGAAGGGTTAAAGTTGGCTGGAGGCTCTCGCGGGTCTATCCGTGCGCGTGCGCACGTGGGCCCGCGCGTAGAGGGGCGCAGGCGAGTGCAGTCGGGCGCGCAAGCGGGCGCATGCGCGTGTGTGCGGGTGTGCGAGGGGGTTCGCGAGGGGTGTTGGCGGGCGCGAGCGAGCTTGCGCGAGCGTGCGGGGCAGCGCGTTTGAGCGCGCGGCAGGGCGCCAGGGGGCTCGGGGGCGCGTGCGCGCGTGTGTACACATGCGGGGCCACGCGTGTGGCTACCCGAGGGCTAGGGTAGGTGCTAGGGCACTCGGGCATGCGTGTGTACGTGCATGCTCGCACGCGTGCGAGCCCGTATGCGTGCATGTCTAAGTCTTTGGTATTTCTGGTAAATTCTAAGTGTTTTAAATATGATTTTACTCACCAAATTGGATACCCTTGCCTTACAGATCTCGTCGGATGGGATGCGTGACGATCCAGGTATCGGTGAATGATTCGATCCAACCCTTCGGGATGCGCGACGATTCGGGTATCGGTGAGTGGTTTGATCCAACCCTTCGGGATGCGCTCGATGCACGTAGTCGTGCATCGCGCATCCATGGGGCTTCTTTGCACCCTAAATATGCTAGATATTTGCATGCTAGGCTTGTATAGCTCGTATATTGCGTAGAACCCCCATTTTCTACCATATACTTGCTTATGTATCATATTCATGTGTGAATTATTATGTATGCATGCGCCCTTCATGTATGGGCATGTGTGATGTGTGTTTTCATGAATGTATAGAATAAGCATGCCTTAGGTAGTCCCTATGAGTAATACTACCATATTAATTGGAATATCCAGCATGATTAAGTCTGGGTTAATAACGGGCACATGCCTAATATTCCCTTGCGATAAGACTCGAGGGCGTGGTGTAGTTGTTGCGCCCATGCTAATGGGGCAAAGCTATGACCAACTTCAAGAGATGATGAGCTCTCTCTGGCCCTCTCCCTTTGCACGAACCAAGTAAGTAGATGCGATTTTCTACTTGACTCAAGTTTGTTTGGAATATTGGCATGCACCTGTTAGTGCGCGAGATCGCGCTTGACCCTTCCCTTTTAAGTTGGTGATATCCAACGCATGCTTAAGTTATACCTTGTATGCTTATATGATTAATGGCCTTGTATGCATGTTTAAGTGGGCCATACCTTGTATGCATGCTATATGATTTATTGTTTATGATGTAAATCCATGTTAGGGGATACCCTTATAGTAAATTATTACATGATCGTGCATATGGTTCATGCACATAGCTATGATATGATTCTTCTGTTATATATATGAACATGTTAAAACTAATTAGGCCTATCTGAAATAGGTGTGGGTACGACCTGCTGTCGGGATGTACCTCATTAGTTAGTGCTCGCCCTTGCATCCATGTGATGCACTCGAATGGAATTCAGGAGAATTCATTTGTTGTATCGGTTTTCTTAAACCGGTGGCTGTGGCATTAAGTTAGGCCTACCCGTGCCAGGCGCGTATATGAACCGCCTGTTGGGTTATATGCCTTGGGCTTATTTCTGCATGAGAGCAGAGGTAACCCCTCGCGTCTGAGCGATGCACTCGTGTGGGAGTCCAAGAGTATTCGTTATAGTCGATATGTGATTATCGAGCGTAGTTGACTTTCCCATAGGGTTCGCTTTACGAACGTGGGGTGCTTCCTCTCGACATCGTCGTGCGTCGAAACACCCCAGCGTCAAAGCTGTCCTGTTTGAGTGCCACCACTTGTAGGTGCTACCGATGCGTATCATGGTACACATCTGGCTGATGTACCGATCGTGGAAGGCCGACAGGTAGAGGCTACGCGGGAGAGGGCTACCGGATGATATTGCGAGCGTGGAATCGTTCTCCCCTTCTTCGGATCCGTGTTGAAGCTACCCGACGTTAAAGCTGTCCTGACAGAGGGCTCCCACCTGTAGGTACTACCGATGTGTTCAGCAGATGTACTGATCATGGGAGTATACCAGGTAGAGGCTACTCGGGAGAGGGCTACCGGATGACGAAGGGTGAAGAACAAAAGGTTTTCTTCCAACAGTCC
Organism: Acorus gramineus; assembly: GCA_030737835.1. Taxonomy (NCBI): domain Eukaryota; kingdom Viridiplantae; phylum Streptophyta; class Magnoliopsida; order Acorales; family Acoraceae; genus Acorus; species Acorus gramineus. The sequence continues at coordinate 868,760 of JAUJYN010000039.1, read as the reverse complement.
TGTGTCACCCTTAGGGGTGAGGGTGAGGATGAGGTGAAGTCATGTCTCCGCGTGACCCATTCGTTGTTCGTCCTTTCCCATAGTTGTTGGGTCCAGTTACGTATCGATGTTCAAAGACATCGTTGGACAGTTATCTTGATGTAGATGATCCAGTAGTATTGTGTAGACTAGTAATTCCGCGTCTCTTCCACCAACGGTATGGTCTCTCCCCAAGAGTCCCAAGAGCCTCCCTCCGGGAGTGAGGGTGAGGGTGAGGTTGGTCGCGCCGCCGCATGACCTTGTTATCCATTGGGTTTCCACCCATGTTTTCCTTGAAAGGAAATTGCTTTAGTATTAAACTGTTGTGATGGTGATTGGTTTCCAGCCACTCACTGAGCTTGTAGCTCACCCCTCGCGTACTGTTTCTTTTACCGGGGCGGTGTTGGGCATGGAGCTGGAGCTTCCCTGTGGCGTGGTCTTATGTGCGTGGAATGTTCTGTCCGGCGGGTGGTGAGTGCAAGGCTGTCAGCAGTCCTAGAGTCATTTTATGTATTGTAAATCGTGCATGTGGCACATGTTGTATTTTATTTGGACTAGACTTGGCTCTCACAGGACATTGATTGTGTATTCGAGTCTGTAATGATATTTTTGGTTTACAAACTTATTGATATTTTTATGCTTCCGCTTTTCAGTTGAGTTATCAGTTATCATTGTTTTGCCAGCTTGTTGTTATTTATTGGAGTCATTGTTGACCTCTTGTACTTGATAGCTGATACTCTATATATTTGCCACGTCTCGGGGACGGCCGCCCTGGGGCGTGACACTGGCGCACCCCAAGGAGACACTCGGTCTTGCAAACCCTTTCTCCAACAATTCCTCCAACTGAGCCTTCAACTCTTCCAATTCTGTAGGTGCCATTCGATAAGGAGCTTTTGATATTGGTTCAGTACTAGGGATTAGATCGATAGAAAATTCAATTTTTTGATCGGGTGGCAATCCCAGTAGGTCATCAGGAAAAACTACTTCTAGAAATTCCGTGACCATCGATGTACCTTCGATACTTGCTTTTACCACCTTAGCATCCACAATGCTTGTTATATATCCCATGCAACCGCTCTCTAGAAGATGTTGTGTTTGCAATGCCGAAATAAGATCCAATGGTCCGACTCCTCCATCGTCGACAAAGCGCAAAGTCCGCAATCCCGAAATCTTGAACGACACGGTCTTTGAAAAGCAGTTCATGCTAGCATGGTAGGCAGAGAGCCAATCCATGCCAAGAATGACATCAAACTTTTGAATCTTCAGGAATAAGAGGTTTGCCACCAAATATTGGTCCTCTATCCGAACAATGCACCCTTGGTAGATTGATCGAATGGTGACTAATTCACCGGTAGGAGTTGCAACAATAAAGGGATTCTCAAGAGGACTCGACACTAGACTAGCATGATTTACAAATCTTGAATGACACGGTCTTTGAAAAGCAGTTCATGCTAGCATGGTAGGCAGAGAGCCAATCCATGCCAAGAATGACATCAAACTTTTGAATCTTCAGGAATAAGAGGTTTGCCACCAAATATTGGTCCTCTATCCAAACAATGCACCCTCGGTAGATTGATCGAATGGTGACTAATTCACCGGTAGGAGTTGCAACAATAAAGGGATTCTCAAGAGGACTCGACACTAGACTAGCATGATTTACAAACTCAGCAAACACAAAGGAATGCGAAACTCCAGAATCAAATAATACGAATGCATCATAACCAGGGACATAAACAGTACCTTAGACAACTTCGTCAGTTGCGCGAACATCCCCCACTGACAGGGCATGAACCTGTCCACGCGGTGCTGATGACCACGAGAACCTGACGCTCCTTGTCCACCATTGTTCTGCTCCTTTGGCGCTCCACCTTGTGCCTTCTTTGGTTCAGAGCATGTAGCTATGCGATGCCCCAACTTTCCGCAGTTATAGCACACACGAGGATCTCTTCGTTTCTGAGGGCATTCATTAGACTTGTGTCCTGGTTCTTGACAATTGTAGCAGATGACTCTTCCGCATACTTATCATCCGTGATTATCGTCAGCAGAGTTCCTCTTTCGATTATCCGACCTCTGTCCACCACCGGAACGCTGATTACTCATGTTCCTCGCACGGGCCTCATTTTCCTTCTTCCATTCCAAGTAGTCATGTTCCGTGACAAGGGCACAATCTTTCAACTCCTCATAGACACGGATGCAGAGGTTCCATAGCCCCTCCTGGAAGCGACGACATTTTTCACTCTCGACCTATATGTAATGCGGCACAAAGACCGGTAGTTCAAGGAATTTCTCCTCATACTGGGCCACAATCATGTCTTGAGTCTGCCGTAAGTCTAAGAATGCCTAAACAATGCGGTCGCGCTCCGCCGGGGCAAAGTACTTCCTGTAAATTATCTCCACAAACTCCTCCCAGGTGATCTGCTCAATTCCGTGGTTCGAAGACTGTTGGTGGACGTTCCACCATTGGATAGCGGTTCCTCTTAGCTGATGAGCTGCTAAGAGAATGCGCCGGCTGTCAGTCAGCAACATGGTCTTGAAGATCCCTTCTAGTTCAGTGATCCAGTGCTTTGGAGCCAGTGGATCGGAGCCAACACCTTGGAATACTGGCGGGTCCATCTTCTTAAACCTCATTACCAACTGCTCGGGTTGGTTCTTATTCTCTCCTAGTCGACGCAATGCCATGTCGTTTTGGTGCTTAATCGACTGTGCCACCAAGTTGGTTAGGGTTTGAAGATCTTGACGCAAAGTGTTTGTATTTCTCGCCATATTCTGATCTCCCCTATTACGAAGTAACGCATGGTTAAAACGTGTCCTATATGCATGCAAACTTATGCCTTATATCCTATTCCTTAGCCCTAACAGGAAAACCTAGGCTCTGATACCACTCTGTAATAACCCCGTGCCCATTATTCTTAATTAAGGTATGCGATACAATGCGTTACGTAAACAATCCACACTACTCAGCGAAATATATATTTAAATCATAAAACTTCTAATATAAAATACGAGAATATAACTCATCAAAATAATAGGTTTTAAAACTTAAAAAAAAACACAGAATCTCAATAATTCATTCCAAGTACGAATGAATGCACACAAGTTTTTTTATTTAGTACTAAAAATCTTTTCTCTGGTTTTGCTGATAAGGCTAAAGATGTCCACTACATGCCAAGGAGAAGGCTTATTGAAACCTACAAATGCAGCAAGCCTACGCAACGTGATCGATGATCTCTAGCACCACAACGAGACTAATACTCCTTATCAAACTACTCTAAAAGGTGGAAAAAGGAGGGGTGAGCAACCACACGCTCAGTGAATGGACCTCAGACATCCCAATAATAATACTAATCATCTTAAAGAATAAAATTCATATAAAATCCGAAACAACAAAATATAATATTTATATATTTTCACAAGGCGTAACAATAAAACATAATGCATCTCTTTAGAGGAATAATCATAAAATTCACAAGCACTATACTACATGATGCATATGATGCAACAGACACACATGCCCGTACGGCACGCAGCCAAAGAGGTGCTCCATCTAGAGCCTGGTCACGTAGACAATGTCACGCAAAGAGGGTCCCATTGGACCGTGGTCACGCAGACCGGCGTCACACAGACGATGTTACACAGACGGGGTCATGCATGCATGATCAACTCATTATCCAATAACATGCATGCGATAAAAATAATATAGTCCCCAAACAATGAGTTATATATGTAAAATAACACCCCAAAAATCACGACGACATGTTCTAGTACTCCATACACAAAATAACAGTTGCATTCGTAAACTAATCATGACGTGGATATGATATATGAAATAAATAGTTTGAAAACTACATAAGAGACTAGACCCACTCACCTTCGGTCCAACAATTCGCAAACCAAAAATCCAAGCCTTACAGAAACCTATCCTGACCTGAAACGATATGACTAAGCCACAGTGTGCGCAAACACTACGGAACCTGATGGGTCCGTACCTACCGAAAAACCCGACGACTCCTCTTGGGGCCGTCCCTTACAAATTGACGGCTCCTCTAGGAGCCATCCAGAACAGGCCCGAAGGCTCCCAACAGAGCCGTCCCGAGGCAAAAGGTGTAAAACCATAATTTTCCTTTTTTAAAAAAACATCCTAACACATTCTCTTGTCGAAAACTTTACGTGAGCCGTGTAAAACAAAGTAAACTAGTAAAACATATTTGTTGAAGATTAAAATTCGTGCGTACGAAAACCTCGTCAAAACCAATCAAGACTTGTTTAAAACTCTTCGAAAACCTTAGATCTACCATAGGCGTACCATAAATATAAATCCAAGTTTAAAACTCCAAAAATCATAATAATATAAGCATAGGTTTGAATCTAAGCATATGAGGTTTTAAAAAAAAAAAGGTTTATGAGGTCATAACATGTTTTCTTCATCAACGAATAAATCCTAGGTATGAGGTATACATGACATATTCTTTCTTATATGAAAAGGCTCACAAGATATTTAAAAATTTACATAACATAGATAAAATACAAGGATTCAAAATCATAAGAAAACTTTCAAGAATCAAGGAGAAAAACCATTCCTTTTGTTTGAAAAACCCAAAACGAATTATATAACAAAAGACCTCTAAAGCAAATCACACTGAAAACTCTTCATAATTCCAGGAGAATTACTCACAGGAACCCTCTGTTCGAACCCCTTCCCGAGCTCCTCAACAATTTTGCCAAAAACGGTAGGAGAAGAAGCTTTTAGGGTTTTTAGATTTAGGGTTTCAATGCAAGGATAGAGAGAAAAAGAGGTTTATAAACCCCACACACACGTGGGGACATACATACAAAATCATTAACTTGGAAATAATCACAGTCAATGGATTTGTTCTTTCCAAAACGAACCAAATTTTCAAAAATATGTTGTTACTAGATCGACGGTTCTGGTCGATTCCGTTGCCCAGAAATCAATGGCACTTATACGAGTCTTCAGATCCCGACAGCTTTCCCCTAGCCGTCGAAAACACAGCCTGACACTCAGTTATGGTTTGGTCCATAACTTGATCTATACGCATACGATTTACGATCCGTAAGAAGCATTGGAAAGCCAACGAAATGAAGAATTTAACCATGCCAAATTATAAAATTTGGAACACTAGACACACCACAAAAGCTGGTTAATTTACAACCTAAAAGTCACAGTTGTTACAGTAGTAGTAGTAGTTGTTTTGCCTCGCCGAATTGGTAGAGACATGCCCTAAACCCATTAAGCAGTCTTCCACTGCTTATCGCAGTCACGGTTAGAGCAAATGAGGCAATGCCACATGGCCACGACATCATAATAAACCACCAGTCCTGTACCTCGTGGAATCTTCCATGTCAGAAGATATTCGTTGAGACAGATGGACATTTGGGCGGGAAAGACATGGCCACTCACTCGGTTAAAAGGGGAGAGAGAGGAGGAGAGAAGGGACATTCATAAGCAAGCACTAAAAACATTCATCTAGTCTTCTAGTTCTTATTATCTTCATCTTCACCTTCTTCACTCCACTGACTTGAGCGTCGGAGTCCTCTTAGCCAGCACCATACCGATGTCCCATATTCTTTGGGTGCAGGATCTTCGATAGGAGGACCCGGATCTTCACCCGGAGGCGGAGCTCCGACCCATTCACTCTTATTGAGGGGAAACACCACCTTCAATAGCTAATAGGAAAATTCATGTGTGCATCCCCATCTACAGCCCTTTCCCATTTAACTGTGATCATTGGATGTCAACTTTTATTTAAAAGCTCTATTGCACGCAGTTCATGGGGACAACCATTTGGATAACATAATAGAGGTGGAATAACGCTGGATAAGGTGGAATAAGGGGAGAAAATTGTTTGGATGAGGAGAATGAGATGGTATTTGTATGCCAAAAAAGGAGGAATAATGTTGTATTGTTAAGTCCCTTAGAATTGGATTATTCCACCCAATCTATGCTACTAGTATAATGTGGCCCATTTCAAATCACATTTTCACTTCTTATAAATCAAGGACGTTCACATATCAAGTCATTTCACCTTTTATTAATTGTTTCTTTTTTTTATGAAGAAGGGCTGTCCATTTATAACTTATGCCAAAGTTACAAAGGTCAGAGAGGCCAAGGAGTTCCAACGACCTTGGAATTGGGAAAGTGACTCGAGCTTTGTGTCACTCCCAACTAGTTTCCCAGCCTATTGAGATCCCCAGGTACCAAACATAAAAAGAAAAGTACAAAGCAACAAAAATGGAAATAAAAGCAAGAAAATAAACTCGCGGTGTATGAATGCATCAAGCAATGACCACTAATTTCACCCCATTGGTCGCGACATTGCGGGCACCAGCCAGCGTCACGCCCCAGTCCCGGAGCAACGCCATCGCAGACTCCCATACCTTTTATTAATTGTTATCTATATCTTTTTACTTTTTATTCATAACTTACTCATACATAACTAAACAATAGAAATTTTATTATTATGTTTCTCAATAAGAATAACTTAAAATACAGTCAAAAGAGAAAAAAATAGCATGGTCTCAAAGAACGTCACATGTCACAAATACATGGCATCATTCGAGGTTTGTGCGCCTCACATCCCCAAAGTTTTCAAACAGATGAGTTCCCACTATATGTTACACCGCCCTACCAGAATCGATCAAGGTCGAGGACGCGAGAGCTGGCCCCTGAAGTTGTGATCCCACAACACGAACGGATGGATAAATGAGAACTTTTCCTTTGATCTCAATGTCATTTACGTCACGTGTTGGTTGAGCATTGAACTTCGTGATACATATATAACACACACTCTCTCCTGAGAAAAATGTGTTTTTATCCATAATTTAGTTAAAGTATAACATTATGGACTCTTTTCAAACTTGAGTGTCAGAAAACCTTTCTCAATCACCTGTTTCCCAATTTAGATGATTCTCCGATATCTTTTCGTCTTATCTCCAATGCTCATCATCCTTGTAAAATTTTCCATAATATTGCATTGATATAATTATCTATGGCAGTATAATTATTTTTCTTAAGAGATTATTAGTTTTAAGTTCATGTAAACATTTCTATTTAAGGATCGATCCCTCTTATCTTCATATTTTTTTTAAGTTTACAACTTTAACCATCTATTTCGTTTTTAGTCTTTCCGTCAAATGTCCGTCCATACACTGTCATTTTGTGAAATGTGATTTTTATTTTTAAGTCCCTGTAAATGATGTTATATAGTAATCAGTCCATCCAATCTTCATATTTCATTTTAAGTTTCCAATTTTAAATGTTTTTCTTATTAGTTTTTGGACAAAATGTTTATATGATTTTGTAAGTATTTTGATATTTAAAACTTGTATAAATAAAAGTTTAAAACGATACAAAATAAGTTTTTCATTAACTGCATACAAATGAGAAAAAAAAATGTTTAAAGTTGAAGACTTAAAATAAAATATGAAAAAGGGATGAACTGATCAATAAATAATATAGTCTATAAAAACTTAAAAATAATCACTTTTCAGATGTTTGACGGAATAACTAAAAACAAAATATACTATTGAAGATGAAGAATTAAAAAAGAAATATGAAATGAGATCGATACTCACATAGACATGTTTATACGCAGACTTTATAAAAAAAAAAAAACTCTTTTCTTAAATAACTTAAATCTCTTCTATTCAAAACATCAGTCGGCATAATGCACAAACATCAGTCGGCATAATGCACAAACATCAAAATCAAAATAATGGCAATGAATGAATCAGTACCCTCTCTCTCCTCTGTCGGCAAACGAAGGAAGATGATTCTGTTTCTGTTTTGGAACCTTGTACGCCCCCCATTCATTGCAGAAAAAAAGATTCCATGGTCCACGTCTTTTTAATTACGCAAATACCCCCACCCCATTTTAAGACCATCATCATCACAATTTAAAAGCATGTCACCCAGAGATCTCATTTTCTTCTTCATCCCCAAAAAAGAAGAAACAGATGCGATCCATCTCTTCCTCTCCTCAATCTCCTCTCTCGCTTTCAAATTCAAAATCCCTAATTTTAGTGACATTGTGAGAGAGTGAGAGAGGGATCGGTTTCGGATTGCGATGGGGGAAGAGGGAGAGAATGGCGGCAGCGACAGGCCGATCCGTGTTTATGCGGACGGGATTTACGATCTGTTCCATTTCGGGCACGCCAAATCGCTCGAGCAGGCCAAGAAACTGTGAGAATTTATGATTTATTGAGCCTCTTGTTTTGATTGGTTTGTTTTGGTTTTTAATTTGAATTATTGTGGGGATTGAATTTTTATATGCCTCTGATCTGTTGGAGATTTGTGATTCTCAAGCGAAAAAATGCATATTTGTTTTACATTGTGTTTTTTAATCTGTTGGAGATTGTTGACGGTTTATTGGTTGAATTTCTTTTTAATATCAGTTATATGTAGATTATTTTATGATAGTAAGAAAACCAGGATTTTTTTTTAATTTGATCAAACTAGATACAATAGAAATCACACGATTGCAGTATTGAAGGATGAAATTTTCGTTTTCTAATCATATATGTCTTTTAGGGGGTCATTTTAAATAAGAATATTAAGAAAGTGAGGATTTTGCTCCAAGAGGGTATGTTACATGTTATTTAATGGAGGACACAGCCCTAAACCGAGCTGAATGATAGAAAATGATTCATGTAGTTGACCTCACATTGTAGGGATAAAGGCTTTGTTTTTGTACTACTAGGGAAAAGCAATAAACGTCTTACAAGGTGGTTCCACCAATTTTATGCTTTTTTTTTCTAAAAAAAAATGCTATATGAAATTGGGATTAGCCATGTAGCACAGACGCAGACACGGAACATAGCAGCATGGTGACATGACAAATTTTGAAAAAACAGTACACAAACACGGCAAGGACAGTACAACAAATAAAAATTAATAATACATTATTATGTACATGTATGTGACGAAAATGAGAATCAACAAACAAGCAAACCATAACCGTAATAAATTGATATAAATATAGATCGATATTCAACTAAACAAAAATATGAACCATTCAACATCACAATAAATGTGATCAAGCAAAAAATCAACAACCAAAACTCAAAATTAGAAGTGAAATTAGTTATCAGTTCACATTTTATCAGTACACGAGAACAAAGATCTAAAACTATCGACACAGACTTGTACTTAAGAAACACGTGTTTGCTTCAAAATTACATATTGATTATCAGCTCCATTTTATTGGATCACATGAGATGATTTTTTATGCTCAATAAATATATCAACCTCTCGGAACGACCAAATCACGGTTTCAGATTTCCAATGAAACAAGTGGATACAATTAAGACATTTGATGAAGTTCATACATGATCCTCAAATCAAGATAGAGAAGAAGAAAGAATTGAAAGAAATAAACAGAAGTCAGATCTACTTATCAAACAAACGCAGATGTTGAACTATGAACAACAAAATGGGTTTTGAGTCAGAGTCTTATGATAAGTTGAAGTTTTGCACTTCCCACATCATCTATAACTTCCTTCTCCATTTTCTAGAGTGTTGATCTCTCCACCACCAACCCCACTGACTGACAGCCCTCTTCATCCCAAGCTACAGGCTCCCTCAGCCTCACACACCAAGAAAACTTGCAAAAGAAGAGGAGGGACAGAAAATGAAGAATCAAGAAAAAGAAGAAAAACTTACGTGATTTTTTAAGTAAATCCACAATGCGCCCTATTCTTCTTTCATTTTCTCCTCTCATCTTCTCCTCTGATGATGATTTACTGATGCAAGGGAGGCAGTAAGTGCTTGAGAGTTTTTTGTTCCTTTTTGGATTTTATTGGGTGGACTAATTAATCAGGTGATCCAATTAATCTAGGGTTGTGTCCGTCATGTCTGGCCCCATTCTTTCACCAAAAGAATTTGGACATGTGCAGAACATGTCTGACATGTGTCAGACACATGTGGTATGTGTGACATTGAGCAAGTAATGTACGACATCATGTGTAACATCATGTGTCAAGCACTTGTGGTAACATCATGCCTGGCCCCATTCCTAGAGGAAGAGTTCGATGCACTCTTTCAATTTGAAGCTTAACAAGAAACCCCATCCAAATCTCTTTTCCTCCGGGTTTGAAAATCTCATTTGGGGTGCTTTGGCACCTTTGAAAAAGCAGAAATAAATGGAATAATGTATATTACGTAATGGAGGCTGAAAGGTCTCTTATATAGTTACAAGATGTACAAACCCTAAAACAGGAAAAGACCAAAATACCCATGACAAAAATTCGAGTCGGGGGCGCTGCCCCGAACCCCCGTATACCCACAATCGGTGATTCCCCACATGGGCCTGTTGTTGGACCTATTCCCTCCCGCCCGGGGGGGGGGGGGGGGGGCGTTGCCCCCCCCCGGGCCTCCAGGAATAGGCCCAACAACAAGCCTATCTAATACTCCCCCTCAAGTTGGAGCGAAGATATCAATCAAGCCCAACTTGATCAAGCTAGAACGAAGAACAGAGGGACCAACGGACTTGGTGAACATATCAGCAAGTTGCTCATTGGAAGAGACAAATGCTGTGTCAATGGCGCCTGACTGTACTTTCTCTCGAAGAAAGTGAATGTCAACCTCAATGTGTTTGGTCCGCTCATGAAGAACTGAGTCTGAGGCAAGCATAATGGCAGATCGGTTATCACAAAACAAAGTAGATGAACCAGCTACAGGGAATCCCAACTCTGTCAAAAGAGAGCGCAACCAAATGATCTCACATGTGCCTTGGGCCATGGCACGATATTCTGCCTCAGCAGAAGAACGAGAGACAACACTCTGTTTCTTACTTTTTCAGGAAATAAGGTTGTCCCCATGGAAAGTACAGAAACCGGAGGTGGATCGACGATCAGTGAGTGAACCAGCATAATCTGCATCAGTGTAACAAGAAATGATAGGCTGAGCACTAGTAGCATAGAATAAGCCAAGACCTGGGCATGACTTCAAGTATCGAAGAATCCTGTAAACAGCATCTAGGTGAGAAGTCCGTGGGGCATGCATGAATTGACTCACCACGCTGACAGCAAAAGTCAAATCAGGTCTAGTATTCGTCAAGTAAATCAAACGTCCCACTAGACGCTGATACAAAGAAGGATCTGGTAGAAGGTCGCCTGATTCAACATGAAGGCGATGGTTCTGGTCCATAGGAGAAGTGGCAGGGCGACATCCAAGCATACCGGTATCCTCAAGAAGGTCAAGAGTGTATTTTCGCTGGGAGAGAAATACCATGGCGTGAGCGAGCAATCTCAATCCCCAAAAAATACCGAAGAGGACCTAAATCCTTCACATCAAACGCATGTCCAAGCTCAGTCTTCACTCTGACAATGTAATCAGCATCATCTCCTGTGATAATGATATCATCCACGTAAACTAGAACAATGGTGCACCGTCCATTACTTCGACGAATGAAGCAAGTATGATCAGCATGACAACGAGTGAATCCAAGAGAGAGAATGATTACACTGAATCTTTGAAACCATGCTCTCGGTGATTGCTTCAGTCCATATAGAGACTTGAGAAGAAGACACACCTTCCGGAATACTCCCCCTGAAGACGAAAACCAGGCGGAGGATCCATATAAATTTTCTCTGTCAAGTCGCCATGAAGAAAAGCATTCTTCACATCCATCTGATGAAGAGGCCAGTTGCGACAAGCAGCAAGAGAGACAAGAAGCCGAACAGTAGTCAGCTTGGCAACAGGAGCAAATGTAGCATGAAAATCTTCCCTGGAGTCTGAGTGAAACCTTTTGCAACAAGGCGTGCCTTATAGCGCTCAACAGCCCCATCAACCTTGTATTTTACTGTGAAAACCCATCGACAGCCAACAGTTCTCTCCCCTGGTGGAAGATCAACTAACGCCCACGTATGATTTTTCTGCAAGGCATCCATCTCTGCGGTCATAGCGGCGGTCCAAAGAGGATCCTGTAATGCCTCAGTTACAGTACGAGGAATACGGATAGACGATGTAGCAGCTAGGTAAGCTCTGTAGGAATCTGAAAGTCCCTGATAAGAAACAAACTGGGCAAGAGGATGAGCAGTGACACAACTCCGACGACCTTTGCGAAGAGCAATAGGTACATCAGAGTCAGATGGAGGCAAATCAGAAACAGAATATGGAGTGATCAAGGAAGAAGATATACCTGAGTCCGAGGAGGATGTCGACAAGTGAGCAGGAGAGAGAGGTGGTCGAGGTCTACGAGTGTATACAATAAGAGGAGACTGTGGTGGTGGCGACCGTGGCTGTGGCTGTGGCTGTGGCTATGGCAATGGCAATGGCTGAAAAAATGATGCCGGTCGAACTGGTGAAGAAGAATGTTGCAGAACCGTGTCAGAAAAATATGGCACATCCTCAAAAAATGTAACATCAAGGGAATGGAACAATCTCCGAGAAATAGGATCATAGCATCTATATCCTTTGGACATGGTGGAATAACCAAGGAAAACACAACGTATAGACTTATCATCAAGCTTGGTGCGTGAGGCCCCCTATCCTGAACAAAACAAGTACACCCGAAGACTCGAGGAGTGATGGGGAAAAGAGTACGACCAGGATACAAAACATGGAAGGGAACTTGACCTCCTAAAGTACGACTGGGAGTCCGATTAATCAAAAGGGCAGCAGTGAGGACTGTCATACTCCAATAGGACTTTGGAACACTCATTCCTCGAAGGAGACAACGAACCACATTCATGAGATGACGATTCTTGCGTTCCGCCACCCCATTCTGCTCAGGTGTATATGGACAAGTCAACTGTTGAAGGATTCCCAACTCATTCAGATGAGACCGAAAAGAATCCGAGACATACTCCCCCCCATTATCAGACCTGATACTCTTGACAGTAATGTTAAACTGTGTTTTAATCATGCGTAAAAAATTAATACACTGAGAGGATACCTCAGACCGAGATTTAAGAAGATAAACCCAAGTATATCTAGAAAAATCATCAATGAATGTCAAGTAATATCTATGACCACCAAAAGCAGTAACAGGAGAGGGACCCCACACATCAGAATGAATCAAATCAAACAACCCAGAAGCTTTATTCATGCGAGAAATATAAGTAGTACGGGTATGTTTAGAAAGCTCACACACAGCACATTGAAATTTATGAGTCTTACATGAAGAGCGAAAAGTAGGAAATAAAGAACATAGATGCTGAAAATTGGCATGTCCTAAACGAGCATGCCATAAATCTAGAGATTGTAAAGAAAAACTATGCGAATGATCGGTGGACAAAATGGAAGCATGGGCCGTGGTGGGTGGTTCTCCGAAGACGTAAAGGCCATCTCTCTCATACCCCTTGCCAAAAATCCTCCGTGTACTCAGGTCCTGAAAAACGCAATGATCAGGGTAAAAAGTCACTGAACAGTTCAAAGCCTTAGTCAATTGGCTAACAGAAAGAAGGTTAAGAGCAAGATTGGGAACATGTAACACAGAGTGTAATGATAAAGAGGAAGATAAAGGAACGGTACCCTTACTGATGACAGGTGTAAGTGAGCCATCAGCAAGGCGTACCTCTCTGTGTATAGAAGGTGATGTCAAGGGAACAAACAATCGAGACTCACCAGACATGTGTTCTGTAGCGCCTGAATCAATGACCCAAGTAGGAGACCCTGATTGGTTAACATGGTAGGCGGAGGGGATACCTGAGGTAGAGGAAGAAGCAGCAGAGGATGTTGGACCAGCATTAGAGAGACCAGCATGAGAGACATGAGAGGCAAGACTCTCCCGAACCATAGCATCAATATGGTTCTGAATATTACGCATATCAAAGGACCCAGATGGAGCAGAGGGGGCATCACCCGGAACCGAGGCATCAGCAACAGCAGCACGAGGGGCAGACGAAGGAGCTCCAACATTGCGAGATCGCATCAAGTGTGGGTACAGAAGAAAACATCTGACTTTTTCATGCCCTGTTTTTCCACAGTGGCCACAAGTCACAATATTGCCGCGTCCACGACCACGACCGCGACCACTATCCCTGTGGCCGCGAGAGTCATATCCAGAAGTGGCCGCCAATGCCATCTGATCGCCGAGGGTTCCAGTGGTCGCTGAGGAAGAGATCTGACGGCGATGCTCATCACCCTCAATAATAGCAAATGCCTCGAATAGAGAAGGAAGTGGTGTGGTATTCAAGATCTGAACACGAAGAGATTCGAACTCTGATCGAAGGCCCATAAGAAACGCATATGTCTGTTGGCGTTGTAGTCGGCCAACCACAATCGTGGCAGCCTCCTTAGGCAACTCCGAGAGAGGCTCATAGTGGGCAAGTTCCTCCCAACGAGCCTGCAGAAATCCAAAATAATCGGTAACTGATTGGGTACCTTGGGTGGCCTGGGCAATATCCTTGTACAACTCATAGATCCGTGAGTCATTCCTGGCATGACCATAGGTCTTCTTCAACGCAGCCCATAGAGAGTCGACCGTATCATGATACATGAACATATTGTAGATCCGGGTCTCCATGGAGTTGCCAACCTAGAACCGTACAGTTGTTGATCTCCCACTGATTGAAAGTCGTATCGGTTTCTGCTGGCTTGTTAATGGTGCCAAGAAGAAGGCCTGACATGCCTCGACTACCCAAATATAATCGAACAGAACGCGACCAGGACGGATAATTTCGTCCATCAAGAAGCACGGTGGTAATCCGTTGAGCATGAGAATTGTGCCCTAACGGAATGGTGGTGTCCTTGATCTCCACACCCGACAGTGGCGTGGGTCCTTCGGCGTTTTGTCCATTGCGAACCTCAAATCTCGACCCGAGAGAGGAAAAGATAATAGAGATCACCACGACCCGTGATGGAAAAAAAAAATCGTGAAACCCTAGGGTTTCTCTGTGGCTCTGATACCAAGAAAAAAATAAATGGAATAATGTATATTACGTAATGGAGGCCGAAAGGTCCCTTATATAGTTACGAGATGTACAAACCCTAAAATAGAAAAAGACCAAAATACCCATGACAAAAATACCCATGGGGGGCGTTGCCCCCCAACCCCTGGGCCTCCGGGAATAGGCCCAACAACAAGCCTATCCAATAACTCCAATAGAAAATAAGGGGATTTATGTGGTTGCTTTCTATTGATAAAGTAATTACCAAGGTCAACCGTGTGAAGTGGTCGAACGATGGTAACATTACTTGCGAACTTTGTGGATTGGATGTTGAACCAAGGGATCATCTTTTCTTCGCATGCCCCTTTAGTGTGAAGATTTGGGGAAAGGTGGGCGAAGCGCTCGATTCATATTGTTCTTTCCAAATCTTGAAGGAATGTGGAAAAGGTTTGGAAAAGACACAAACTTGGTGATCGTGGCAATCTTACGAAGATTCAGTGGTTGGTTCCACAAGCTGTGTGTTTGGAGTCTTTGGTTCAGTCGTAATGAAAGAGTCTTCCAACACGAGATTATATGGGCAGAACACATGGCGGCCATTTCATCTCTTCTTAGAGATTGGGTAACAATTGTTTTGGAGGTGGAAACACCTTCCTCAATTGTGGAGAATCTTTGGTTCGGGAGGTGAATCTTGAGTATTGGTGTTGGAGTCCTCCCCTTCCTTGTCTCCTCTCTTTCTTCTAGTCATCTCTTTCCTTTCACTTCTATTGTAAGGAGATCCCTCGTCTCCTTCTATCCGGAGGTTTCTACAAGTAAGATACTCTTTTCTCTTCTCAAAAAAAAGGAGTATGACACTTGTTCTGCCTATCCGTGCTTTAGAGGGGTTATCTTTGAGGATAGATGGAGTCTTCTGCTCAATTTTGTTTATCATAATAACATAAATTTTCACAGTGAATGTATTTGAATACAGTGTGAATTAAGAATATGATTCTTCTGGTAAATGCATTGCTTCTTAGGAGAAGTTCTATCATCAAATTAACATCAAGTGGAGCACATAATGGTATTGATGTTTTAAGAGTTTGTGAAGTTCTTAAATAGTAAATACTCTTAAGAATCGGAATTTTTTACACTAGAACTTTATTGAAAAAGGTTGGGTGAATATCATTCATTGTATGTTTCACTCTATCTTAATGGTGAGAATGTATTTAGTATGAACAATATTCTGGGTCAGAATGGAAAATAAATTAAGGGCCATCTTATGTAGCTACTCTATTAGATTTCATTGTGATATTCTGAGACATGTTCGATATACAATTGTTAGATAAAATATTTCAGGCTTCCATCTCATTGGTCGTAGAATGGATTTGTTCCATCTGTTTTCCCCTTTATCGCTATCAAAAATTTCTTCATGTTCTATTTTCAATTGTCTTGGGTTTTCTCTTCATATGGATCTACATTTTGTAACTCAAATCATTCTTATTTTCTTGAAGAGATGGTTGGATTTGTCGCCTTTGAAGACCTTTATATTAAAATGCATTTGGTTTAACCGTCATTTGTTTATTTACGTGATCTAGGTTTCCAAATACCTATCTGCTTGTGGGGTGCTGCAATGATGAAATCACCCACATGTATAAAGGGAAAACAGTTATGACTGAAGATGAGCGCTATGAATCGCTTCGTCATTGTAGGTATACATTTTTTTCCATATAAGTCATTGACATTTTAGTTTCAGAATGATCATGTCGATTTAGAAATGCAACAAAGAATATAGCTTCTATGTGATTATATCATTTTTTATGTGAACATATAAAAACCTAATTTTATGAAATTGAATTATTCTGCAGACAAGAAAGCTACGTAATCTTAAGTTCATTTTCAGTATTCATTTGAACCTCAAGATCTGGCAATATCATTATATATTGAATAGCTGCAGCTTGGATATGGTGCCCAACCTTTGTGACAAACACAGATGTGTACAAGACTTGATACACAACTTAGCGTACAGAACTACAGACGCATTAAATTATATTCGTAGAATATAATATTGATCTTCTAACTGTGGGAGGGTGTAATTACACAGTTTACAGCTTATTGATATTCTAAATATTGATATTCGTAGCATATTTTGTTATTTTGTTGCATCGTTTACAGCTTACATATTATCCTAAATGTGTAGAACTTTACATATATTAAAACATAATGGGAAGACATAATGTAAAATTGCATGATATTTTTAATTGTCAGTACTATGGAGTGACCATTAAGTATATGATGCTGCTATCTGAATGTGATGTATTCAAAATGGATGGCCATATAATTGTCCATGCATCAGAGTCTGGTAATCATCTCATTATCATAACTTGATTGGCTGGTTGAGCTTAAGTCATATGAAGGTAGCTTGACTAATGTTAGACATGGTTTCCACTCTTTTGCTGCCGTTTTTACCAATATTGTCATTCATTACATAGTACATGAGGGAGGACAGACTGGCAGCCGTCTGTAGAAGTATCCTCAAATCATATTTGATTATTCTCAATTTATGAACTCCACCCTAAATAGATTGGACAAGGCTAATTGATTGGTTTTTTTTTTTTGGTGGATTATTCGTCATTTGTTTGATTTGAGGATAACTTATATGTTCTCTGTTCATGGGTTTTATATTGGCTTCTTGATAACTGTTTCTGATGATTAAGCAAAACTATGATGAAATGTCTTACATTAATTTATGTGGTTCATAGAAGTGGGAATTCTTTTAGCTAAAATTTTTGAATTTTTTGGTTGTGCTTGGTTTCAATCCATTCTTTTCTCTGTTTTTTTTGGGCAATTACCATTCAACATTGTTGTATTCCTTTTATCCAGGTGGGTTGATGAAGTTATTCCAAATGCTCCCTGGGTTCTCACACAAGAATTTATTGACAAGCACGAGATTGATTATGTTGCTCATGACTCCCTCCCGTAAGGTCAATGAACCCAAAAATGCTTGCAAAATGTTTGCGGTTGATGTCATTCTTTTTCTTTGTATGATATCATGAAAATATATCGGACCTCAAAATTTACATACAGATGGAGAAGTAATATATGGGTCTGTTCTGTTTGAGTTTCCTTTTGGCTTCTGTGACAAAGATTAAATGTCTAGGTGTATGAACAGGCACAAAGTTCTCTATAAAAGGGTTTATTTTGTGATACTTTGGGAAAGGATATGAGTTTTGTTCTTACGTGGACAGTGTTAAAACAGTGCTCTAAATTCAGATGTGGAGTGCATCTCTTACATTGCTTTGACTATGATTTTTGTTGTGTGAGAATAAGGGGTAACAGATATCCAAATGTGTTGTTGATTGTATCAACTCCTTTCAACATTGAGTTATCCTCACAGTTAGCATTTGAATTGTTTCAATGTGATTGAATGTGATTTTTTTCTCTCTTTTGTGTTGGTCATATATAGATATGCTGATGTAAGTGGAGCTGGCAAGGATGTCTATGAATTTGTGAGTTCCCTCAATCATCCTAGGGATATGTGTGTTCAGATGATATTTTTTGTCTGAGTTACCAAGTTAGATTGACTCTGAAAATTGTACTGCAGGTTAAATCCATTGGAAAGTTTAAGGAAACTAAGCGGACAGATGGAATCTCGACATCGGACCTTATAATGAGGATGCTTAAGGATTATAACCAATATGTGATGCGTAACCTGGCCCGTGGGTATTCAAGGGAGGATCTTGGTGTCAGCTATGTGAAGGTATGGTCACTAATGAACTTGAATCTGTATAGCCATGTTTTGTTGTTTCTGCTTATTGCTCAGGACACTGATATTCGTCATATGGTATTTCTATATCAGGAAAAGAGGCTGAGAGTGAATATGAGCTTGAAAAAACTGCGTGAGAAAGTCAAAGAGCAGCAGGAAAAAGTAGGGGAAAAGGTATGCTCATATACATGCATGAAATAAATACGTGTTATCGGATCCATCTTCCTTATTTCCCATGTTTTAACCCCAGATTCACATTTTCTTAGATTAAGGCGGTTGCTACAATGTAGACTTGTCAAGGTTTTCTAGGTTGTCTTTCCCAGAATGGCAAATGTGCTATATTATCTGCTTCTTCATGCCCTATATTAAAATGTATGGTAGTAATTTTAAATCAATGTTGTAAAAAGCGTTAGGCGCTAGTCGCGCGGTTGAGGAGGGACTAGGGATTAATCGACTAAGCGGGGATTAATCGGTGATTAATCATTCGCCTTTTATAATAATAAACATAATACGTATACATATGCATAATATATATATAAGTTTAGACTACAAAATAATAGCACAAGTAACATCAAAATAAAATTAATAATATATATATAACAGGGCTAGCATAAAAAGATTAATTAATAGATATATAATAAATAAAGTAACTTAATAGCATACTAGTCAACTAGGGTTTAATCAGAAAAGCGGGCCAGGTCAGCCTAGGCCTAGAGAGAGAGAGTTGATATCCTTGTAACATACATGTTTATCTCATTTGGCGTTTGCGTCGTGGAACTGTCATTTTTTTAAAGTTTCATTTGAGTCAAATGGGTAGATGAAATTGAACCAAGCCCTTCCTTCTATTTGTTGTTTAAACTTCTACTTGTAGGGGATTTCTACTTCACGAAAATGCTAGCTGTTTAATAAGCAGAATCATTTTTCATACTGTATTAGTACGGGAAACGTGCTATGCATGTGAGGGGGGTCAGTGGGAATGCATATTGTCATTCAGTCATTTGAAGTTATATGGACTGGTAACTACTGGCTAATTGATTAAATTAACATTAAGTTTTATCTTAAAGTAGAGAGACTACAAGTATCAGCTTGGGTAGTTGGTCATGCACTTTGATAATAACTCCACTAGCCCACTTCTGTAATTCATTTATTGAATATTTGACCCTACAATATGAACACCCCATGCTGAGTAATAATTGGTTTGCTTGTTGTTTTACATGTTGAATGCTCCATTTGTTCTAATTTAAGATGGTTATTTTTTATAACATTTGTCTTTGCTTGTCCAGCTGCAAACTGTAGCAAAAACTGCGGGCGTGCTTCATGATGACTGGGTTGAGAATGCTGATCGATGGGTTGCTGGTTTTCTTGAAAAGTTCGAGGAAGGTTGCCATTTGATGGTGAGTTTATTTCTTAACCACTCG
The DNA here is from genome assembly GCA_030737835.1 of Acorus gramineus. Lineage (NCBI taxonomy): Eukaryota > Viridiplantae > Streptophyta > Magnoliopsida > Acorales > Acoraceae > Acorus > Acorus gramineus. Next base: position 848,735 of record JAUJYN010000039.1, on the reverse strand, counting down.
TTTGGATGGAGGTTTAAGGGCTGGATAAGGTGGGAACAGTAAAAAAAAAAAAAGTATGGTTAGGAATAACAAAACCTGATAGCTATGCTCGGATAAGTTAATGAACCTTGGTAGTAATTCCTTGGGTGTGGGGGGTGGGGGTGTGGTTGACAGAATAAGAAAATTACAACTAAACAAAAACTGTCTCGATAGCTAATCTATCTCAGGATACCAATTTATCCGTGTTTGACCCCAAATGGGGGCTACATCACTGATGTTTTATCTAGTAATTGAATTAATTTAGTCAAATCTTATGTTCAGGGCACTGCTATCAGAGAACGGATACAAGAGCGTTTAAAAAAGCAGCAAGCGAGAGGGTTGGGGACTTTGTTGCTGGAGGACGACGACGGTGACGAAGAATATTAGGGAACTTCAAAAGTTTGTTTTCCATTATATAAAAGCATTTCCTTTGAAAATTGAAATTAATGTTGATGAGTGGATTCGAGACATAATGTTTTACAGTTATTGTTCATTATCAAATTATTGCCAAATATAACTTTCTCCAAAACAGTCTTTCTAATGCCCATTCTCCATCTATTGAAATAGTGGAAATGAAGTTGAGTGTGCTGAGTTTTGGATTGTCTTTTAAACCAGGGCTGTTTGTTTCGTAGGGAGAGGATGAAATTTGATTTTGAACTGTGGAGGATGTGTGCTACTAACTGTGCTGGTTGTAGACTTGTAGTACAATATTTTTACAAATCTATTATGAAAGGGAAAGAAATCCAATTTTATCATTTTCACAGTTCATTAATTACTCATAGTCGTAATGCTTTTGTGATTTGATAGTTCAAAATTTTAGTTTTGTTTTAACCTTATATTTTTATGTAATGACCCAAGATCTTTACTGAATTTTGGTTTTAGATTAAAAATGGAAAAAATTACGTATGTTTAAACTGGATAGCATGGTATCCATATTCACTATAAAATTTTTGTGTAAATATATTGAAAAATAATGTTAGATATTCATTCCTCAAATTTTTTTAAATAAATAAAATTATCGAAATATATGGTTTTTATTTTTGTTTTAACTAATTATTTTGGATAAATAAATATGATTAATAATGAATGAGATGGTCCAATGTATATTTTCATTTTAAACTTTCCACTATATAAGAATTATTTTTTTAATTGTAAACTTGATGATTTTGTTGAAATACTATTTTTAAATCCATAATTAAATGTATATTTATATCAATGTCATTGTTTTATTTAAATATACTAATTGATGCACATGTGTGTTGCACATGAATCATTTCATTAAAAAATATTAGCAAAACATATTGAGATCTATCATCTAAATTATTATCAACATGAGTTCTTGTATCTCAATCATTTATATGTAAATACATGTTATTGTGAAAATTATTATCTTGATTTATTGATTCTGATTTTAATTTGAGTTAAATATTTATTTTTTAAAAAACTTCATCTCTCATCTTTTTTCCTAGGAAAAATTCCATATAACCCCTTGCAAATTGCCCGAAATCAATATAGCCCCCTGACTTTTCTTGAAGCCCTTGAAAACACTTACGTACATTCAAATAGCCCCATGAGTTAAATTTTTGTTAACATACAACGAATATTATGTGAATATTATGTTTGATCAACTCTGGTTGAAAATAATGTATACCAACAACCCTTTGCAATGTGTTACAAATGTGAAAAACCTTTTGTAATGGACAATTTTACCATTCTGAATAGATTATAAAACACAATCGGGAGATATAAAATCATCATTTACATAGGATTTTTCATATTTTTAACACGTTGTTAGGGGGTTTTGGTATACTGCATTTCCAGCTAGCGTCAATTAAACAAAATATGCCTCATTTGTCAATGAAAATTTAACTCACAAGGCTATTTGAATTTACATAGACATTTTTAAGGGGTTACATGGATTTCAAAAAAAATCAAAGGATTATATAGACTTTGAGCAATTTACAAGAGGTTATATTGATTTTTCCCTTCTTTTTATTTTATTAAATGTCACCAAAACGTGTACAACTTATCTACAATTTAAAACAATGTAAAATAGGAATAATGATCCACAACAAAAGAGAACTTTTATGTTACTCCATTCCGTAGTTTTATGTGAACACTATTAGTTGAAGTCCATCTAAATACACAAAGAACAAAAATTACGATTTCATAATGTCATAAGAAAGTAAACACTGAAATAAATAAACAAGCAAACAAAGATCTTGCCAGGTGGCATATGCTAGGCTCATCCTCCTCTATCGCCCACCACCCCATTCATCAGGGATTGTCATCAATACGTGTCTAGATAAACGACACAAGTCCATCAAAAAATAAAAAAAATCTTTCATTAATTAATCCTATTAATGCATTTTGAGAGACACGTGTCATTCATCTAAACATGTACCAGTGAAAATCTCATCAGTACATACTGATACGAAAACTTTCCAAAGCTCGGTGATCTTAGAAACTCACTAAACAACAAGGCCTTTATTTACAAAATACTTACCTATCCATGAACACTGACCCATCCATTTAACTATGTCAACAAATGAATGGATATAGGTAACCGGGCCAGCTCGGCCAATTGAAACAGGGCCCAAGCCCGGCCCGGGGCTCTGGCCTGCGGGCCTGGGCCGGGCTGGCCCGGGTCAAATATTCAAGCCTTGGCCCTGCCGACGGGCCAGATTTTAAATAGGTCCATGGGTAGGCTTGTGAGTCCAGATTTTAAACAAGTTTGCTTTTTTTTATTTTTTTATTTTTAAATAGTGTATTTGTATATTAATATTAAAATAACACAAAAATTTGATTTTAATAATTAGATTTTACATTCAAATTTACAATTCTTCGATGATTTGAAGACAATCATATCACCAAGGACACAAACACGACAACACATAAAATTCATTTGTCTTTTAATCCAGTGAGATTGAGTTATTGGGAATTGTAACAATATTTTCTTTTATTTTTGTAAAAAAATGAAGAAACAGAGATTGCATTAAAAAAAAAAAATTCATTGATGTCTTTTGATTTCCACACGTACTCTTTTGTATTTAAAAAAAAAATGATACACAATGTATAAATTCAAATTTAAAATACACCCAACGTCCCCTATAGATGTGGCCCATGCGGAGAGAGAAATATAATGATGATGTGAAAAATTAACACAAGAAACGCCCCTTGTCCTTTCTTCCCTTGTTACCCCCTTCCACCCCCTTCCAGTGTATTTAAAAAAAAAAAAAAAAAAAATTGACTTTGACTGTATTCATTTCAAGTACTCAAACACAATGCTCATCATTCGTTGGAAACTTTTCGATCTACGCTCTCCAATAAGGATACCAATTACCTGATCCATGCAATGGAGGGTCACGATTGGCTAATCCAAACCCATTCGGTCATACTGAGATATTTTTGTATAGATATATTTATTGAAAAAAATATTTACATTGATTAAGTTTCTTAAAATAAATGATTAAATGAATTAATTAGTTGAAAAACTGCATCACTACATGGTATGTATATCCTAACTAGGTTGACAATTACATATAAATCAATCATTTGCATAACTCAACCTTAATTCAAATAAAAATTACATAAAATTATAAAATAATTAATAAAACTATCTATTCTTCCGGAGAACTGTCTCGATAATCGCATATTTGCCATTTCATCTGCAAGTTGGGATTCTCATTCAGTTTCTTGCATTCTTTCATCTGTTAAATCTTAGTCTTTCAAACAAATTAATGTTTTAATAGTGTCTTCACTTAAATTGCTCCTCTTCTCCAAAAAAACACAACCACTTGCACTAAACGCAACTTCTAATGCAATAGCAGAAACTGAAAATGTTAGTATATCACGTGCCATGATTGTCGGCATTGGTTTTCCTGTCTCTTTTTCACTCCCGGGTTCTGGTTGGCGTGTGTGGGGGTTTTTCTTGGGAATTAGGTCTGAATGCGCCTTGCGGGCTCGGTCGGATTGTCTCTCGAAAAGGGGAGGGGGCGTGATTGGTTTGGTTCATTGCTGAGGTGCCATTTCGATCTACGCTCTCCAATAAGGATACCAATTACCTGATCCATGCAATGGAGGGTCACGATTGGCTAATCCAAACCCATTCGGTCATACTGAGATATTTTTGTATAGATATATTTATTGAAAAAAATATTTACATTGATTAAGTTTCTTAAAATAAATGATTAAATGAATTAATTAGTTGAAAAACTGCATCACTACATGGTATGTATATCCTAACTAGGTTGACAATTACATATAAATCAATCATTTGCATAACTCAACCTTAATTCAAATAAAAATTACATAAAATTATAAAATAATTAATAAAACTATCTATTCTTCCGGAGAACTGTCTCGATAATCGCATATTTGCCATTTCATCTGCAAGTTGGGATTCTCATTCAGTTTCTTGCATTCTTTCATCTGTTAAATCTTAGTCTTTCAAACAAATTAATGTTTTAATAGTGTCTTCACTTAAATTGCTCCTCTTCTCCAAAAAAACACAACCACTTGCACTAAACGCAACTTCTAATGCAATAGCAGAAACTGAAAATGTTAGTATATCACGTGCCATGATTGTCGGCATTGGTTTTCCTGTCTCTTTTTCACTCCCGGGTTCTGGTTGGCGTGTGTGGGGGTTTTTCTTGGGAATTAGGTCTGAATGCGCCTTGCGGGCTCGGTCGGATTGTCTCTCGAAAAGGGGAGGGGGCGTGATTGGTTTGGTTCATTGCTGAGGTGCCCAAGAGCTCCTCAAGATGATTGTTGGTGTTACTGTTGATCGCCTTCGTGGGGGAATTGTGGATTCTCCGCTCTGAGATACGGCCAGCCGCACACAGAGATGAAAACGGGGAATCCTTTTCTGCTTTTGGGGTCTTGACAAAGGGAGGTTTAAAAAGACAGGGGGGGTGAGGGCCGGCTAGTAGGGTTTAGCCGCTTGGAGGGGGACGACTAGGTAGGGTTAGCTGCCTGGGTCCTAGTTCAATTTGAGCAAAACCTGGGTAGGAAAGGGGTTAGGGTTTTTGGCTGAAGTTAAACTAGGTTTAACTAGGGTTTTTGGAGAGTAGATTTATGTGGGTTCGGAACTCCTGTGTAAACCACACAGGGTGATCCTGTGAACACCAACCACGAGGTGACACCTGTCCAGCGCAGCACGTGATGCTCACGTGATGAACTTATCAACCAAACACAGCCCGTCTGTCTCTTCACGCCATCTCTTCTCTCTCCTCACTCAGTTTTGAATGGAATGAAACCCTAGCCACCAAAGATTTCCTCTTTGAAACCCTAGCCACCCTTCTCTGCCACCACTATCCGAAGCCGACGCCTGACGATCCGAACCGTGCAAAGGTAAGTCGTCAAACAATCAATGCCATACGTGCTGATCTTGTTCTGTTTCTTTTATTACTGTTGTTATCAGGGTCTGATGTTTCTATTGGAATTAATTGTTGATTTTGGTTGTTCTGTGAAGTTGAATCATAGATCCTTCGTGTTTTCTGTTTCTACATTATTTATGATTCGATCCTAATTTTCAAACGACAAGGCTTGAAAAAAAATGGAACCTTTGATCTGAACGAAAAATCAATTTGGCTTGCGTTCTTGTTCTTTGTGATTCCAAAGACCCCGTTTGGTTGGGGTTTATTTTCTCTCCCTAACATAGGATTATGTTTTATTTATCTGGTTGTATGGATAATTTAATTCTTGGAATTACTAATTGATTATTAGCTTATCCATTGGAGATTATCCACATTAATCAATAAAACTTTTTTTAAAAATATAAAAACTTCCATAGAATCAATTCTGAATCCAAGATGGATTCCCACTCTACATATTACAAATGGCTTTATTAGGAAGATTCTTAGCTTTAATGCTAAGCTTATTGTAGATAGAATGGCATCTGAAGAGCAATTAATTACACATATGAAAGATAGGCGATTATTCGATGGATTTGGATTTTTTGGGGAAAATGTAGGAAGTGGTTGCACAATAAGAATCAATCTAAACTTTGCATTTAGGCATCAAGGATTGAGTGGAAGGCCCCAATATGTCAACTTTCTTTCCTAGATCTGAGCATCAGCAAAATAAGTTTTCCATGTTTATTCACCATTCTATTGGAAATGACAACATCAAGTATCATTTTCTTTATAGTGATGATCTTGATAATATATTCCTTCACAAGCTAAACCAAGCAGCATGTCCAGACTGGACGGTAGTTTACAGCATCCACATCCCTTTAATGTGGGATCCAAAATATCATCCGAGGACTACTTGAGTGGACTACTTGTTTTCTTTGATTGTTGTGTAATTCATGATAGTGTAACTGACATGATAGCAAGAATATAGGTATATAGAGAACTTCCACACATCTGACTTGTTTTGAAGGCAGTTTTATGTTCTGTATCTTGTATGAGTTTTAATTTGTGGCATAATATCTTTATATACTAGCAAAATGTTTATAATGAATTCTGTCATTGGTTGATGTGCCTGTTCTTTTGTAGCAACATGTCACACATGGCTTCATCGAGTTATTCTTCGAGGAACAATGTTAGTCAGCTATCATTCAAAAATAAAGTTTGTATAAAATGTAAAAATAGAGTAGTTAAGGTATCTGAATCAGATAAAAACCCTGGAAAACTATACTACTCATGTAATGCTAGAAATTGCAATTATTTTGAATGGATGTATCCAATTAATTATGGGGATCATAATGAAAAGTTTGAAGAAACATCCAATCCAACATCACAAAGAGTGGTCGGCACAAAAGAGGTAGTTGAAGAACCATTGCTGGTTGGAGGTTTGGAACTAGCTCCTTCAATCCAACAGAATCTGCCGCCTATCACAATGGGGATCATGTTTGGGATTTTTGTTTTTTTAGTTATTATTGTAATTCTCATCTCCCTCATCCTCTTTCGTATATAAGGATTATGTAATTTCTTTCTTTGAAGAATTTTATGAATTTTGAGATGAATGATGGATTATATTTATGCAGTTTTTTCAATCTTTCAATTTGAATTTGAATGATGAATGATAAATTGGACAGGTTGTGAACAAATAAAAGGTGTCTCTTCCCAGGGAAATTGAATGACTACATGGGTGTTAATCCTTGTTTCTTTGCAGATTACTTTGCAGGGATAATTCGTTTCCAAAACCATTAAGTATTTGAATCATGCCGAACATCTCTTAATACGTATACGACAATTAATACGTATAAATGCTTTTACATGTGCCAATAACCTATTAATACATATACGACGATTCGACCTGTCAGTCTAAGCAAACATCTCTTACAAACTTGTTAATACGTATACGACAACATTTCAGAGAATTCAAAATCTAAAATGAAAGCTGAAGATGTAAAACAGGCCCTGCATTATGTATAGTTACATTCTAAGCAAACATCTCTTACAAATTTGCAAGCATTTTTGCATCAAACTAGGCTGCGATTCTGATTAGATAGTACAAGCATAACAAAGACACCCAAATTAAATAAAACCCAAAATAGTTCTTAAGATATGTTCTTCAGTACAAGCATAACAAAGACACCCAAATTAAATAAAACCCAAAAAACCAAAGCATTCTTCAGTATAAGCATAGAACTGCGATCTGCTCAGTAATCTGTATTCCTCCTCCATTCTTCAGATAAATTTTGAGAAAATTGACTCATTTGAGTAGGATAAAAAAGAGATTCTTGTGCATGTGATAAAAATTCAGATATTAATGCGCTATTTAATAAATATTTCTAAAAGTAAAATATATGAAATATGTCTGAAGCAATTGAGTCATTGAAGGCATTCTTTCACTATTATCATAGTTCCCAACCATTGGCTGAAATAATGGAACACTGTGGCTCGCAATATGGGGTTCATGTTGAGTTTGAGAGCTTTGACCTCGTGATCTTCTTTTCATTCCGCCGATCCATCATTTTGGGGGTTTCCCTCCCATAGTCTTCTTTCCTTTTCTTTTAAAGCCTTTGGCGACCTCGTTGTTCATAGTGAGTTCCATCTCATCTTGCACGTTATCATCTTCAAATATTGTAGAAGATTTTCTCAAGTCTTCCTCAACCTCCTTCATCATCTCATTTGTGTGGTGTTTTACAAGATTTGTTGAATGGTGTGTTTTAGCTGCCTTTGATGCCACTTGAATGAGACCATAACTTAATTCTTGGAAATGTCTTCCCAGTTCAGATATAGGATCAACCTGTACTGAAGAAGAACATGAATCATGTACAACGCCAGATTTTGCATCTCTGGTCCACCTCTTCAAGATATATTGTTGTGGAAGCTCCTTGATATTTCTGTGGTCAAGCATTTTCAAAACATGGCAACATTGGATACCCATAAATTCAAATTTCTTACAGCTACAAGTGACCATATCAATAGAAGAATTATAAAAAATGGTCCTTTCACTACCACGATATCTGTGAACTTTGTACTGTATCATATGTCCCACCTCCCCATGAATGTAGATAGAACAACTAAGAGATTTTCGATACTCTGCGTGAAACAACTCAAGGATCTCTGGAGTGTAAACTGATGCGACACATGACACCATCGGAGCATGAAATGGAATTACGGGGATCGTATCCATCATCTTGAAATCAACATTCAATTCGCTTTCACGTCGGTCATCCATAACCCTATCAAAATGCTGAAAGAAACGCAACGGATCGTGCTTTGAGTTCAAATAGCGTCTCAAAAGAGCATTGAAACTTTCACTACGTTGTGTACTCTTCATGTCTGAACAGAATGTGTCCCTCCCATACACTAGAGCCCATTTCTCATTTTCAGCAAAAGTTTGTTGTAGCCAATTATTACATTCAAGATTGTATTTTTCAAGCATCACTTTCCAAGCATCTAGGAACTCCTCCTCCGTCTCGTACCCATAAATACAGCATAGAAGTCATTTCTGAAACCTTCAGTAGCATAAAGATGTTCAAGATGTTTTGTTGCATTTGAGTCAAGTGCCAGACACAGAACCGATGACGGGTATCTGGTAGAACAATTGAAATAGCTTTGGCCATCACCGCTGACTGATTTGTTAGAATAATCTTCAGACGTCTCCCAGACATTACTTCAAGAAAAGTTTCAAACAACCATATAAATGAGTCAGCCGTCTCATCATAAAGTAATGCACCACCAAAAATAATTGTTTGCCTATGATTATTAACCCCAACGAATGGTGCAAATTGTCTTCCATGATTATTTGTACGATAGGTTGTGTCGAAGCAACCAACATCTCCATACTGTGCATAATCAACAATGGACCTAGCATCGGCCCAAAATACATTGGTTATTTGTTCATCAGCATCAAGTTGCATTGAGTGAAAGAAAGAAGGATTTTGCTTTTGCTCATTCTTAAAATATTGAATAAGAGCGCCCGCAATTTCATTCTCCATTCTTGTTTCTCTTTTGGTGTGAAGGTAAGATTTCACATCATTTAAAACAAAGCCAAGATTCCTTCTACCTCCAACTTGTCCACTCATCAAATCCATAACTGTCTTCGGTGCTAATCCCGAACCATCTATGATATCAACTTGAGCAGTTTGAGCCTTTCCAATTTTTCTATGTGACCTCAAATTATGGCGCAAAGTGGTCGGAACAAGATCATGATTGTGGTTTTCTTCAAATTTAGTGACATGATACGAACCAGAAGATTGATAAATGATAACCATATGTGTCTCACATCTTGTTCTTGTCTCGGGCTGTGGCTGCAAGGCTTTTCGTTTATCAATACCTTTGAACCCTTCTTTAGAACAACATAATTTTCCCTTACGCAGTATGCCATTGGACTTATGTGCATCACTTCTTCGAATGCTAAATCCAACTGATCTTGCATATGTGTTGTAGAATTGATAGGCACTATCTTCAAAATCGAATGCCATACCAACTTCAGGCATACAATTATAACTACATTCTTCAACAAACTCACTGTCTCCTTCCATGTTAATAAAATATTCAGCTAAGACCCAATCTGTAAAAAAAAAATAAACACCCAAGCAGGAATGGATAAAAAATGAAATCAAAATATAAAAAAATCCTTATAATCATATATTCTAGAAACCTCTTTTTAGCAATAAAAGTTAGCCAAGCAAACTTTTAACTGATGCATTACAAAATAAAAACAAATTTCTTTTTTAAAAAATAAAACATTCAAGATAAATAAAAAAAAACCAAATATGTAACCCAAAAAAAAAAAAAAGCCAAGCAAGCATGGATAAAAAATGAAATCAAAATATATAAAAACTCTTACAATCAAGCATTCCATACCCAACAACAAAATGAATCACAGAAACACTAACAAAAGAAACATTAATTTTCCATTTCAAACAAACCCCAATCTATTATGTAATAATGTAGATCATTTGGAGGAGGAAGTTTGAAATTAAGAAGCAAAGACCCAAGTCTATTCAGGTCACTCAAATTCTGTCGAGCTTCAAGAGAGGCTGCGGGAGCGGCTGCGAGAGCGGCGATTTTTGCGATGCTAAGTTTCCGATCTTATGTTATCAAAGAAAACACAGTTCACAGGTTATAAAAAAAAAAACTAAAAAAAGACAGACAGACAGACGGCGTGAAGAGACGGACAGGCTGTGTTTGGTTGATAAGTTCATCACGTGAGCATCACATGCTGCGCTAGACAGGTGTCACCTCGTGGTTGGTGTTCACAGGGTAACCCTGTGTGGGTTACACAAGAGTTCCGAACCCGATTTATGTAGGAATGGGTTTTCTTCTCTCAAAAGTGGTGCTCTTTCTCTCTCTCAAGGGTTTCAAGTAGTGGGTGTAGGGGGGTTGATTGAGCTAGTGTGTGAATGTGGATGTTAATTGAGTGGGTGATATGTTGAAGAAGAGTTGGGTGCCCCCTATTTATAGTAAAAATGGGATAGGGAAGTGTCCACTTGACAATAGATCAAATTAGATAATAGGGTGATTGATTTGACCTCCCATTAGATCTTTATGTTTCTGACAATGTCTAGGTGAGGGGTGACTAGTTGTAACTAGCCGCCCAATGAGGGGCAGCTACTTTCAAGATGCTACCCCCATGATGACCTGTCAAACGTCCAATCTCTGACAAGCGGTGGCTTGGGGCAGTTACTAGGAGTAAGCCATCAGAGAAGGGGCGACAAAATAGAAGAAACAGCCGCAATCATCAGTATTTAATGCTAACTTTATGTCCCATCTCTGGGAAGCGGTTGGGGGGCGGCTAGTGCAAACAAGCCACCCAAGGAGGGACGGTTACTTTCAAGTAGCCACCCTATTCCCGCCCCTTGAATTTTTCTAAGTGTTGGGGGCCAGGGTTTCTCCTTCCGGTTTCTTTTCTAGAAGTGTTTTCTTTTAGATTCCAAATGTGATCCTTTCTAAATATTACTTGAAGTATTTTCATTTCTTTGGACGGTCAAAATTGGGGTATCTATAATGATGGACAAGATAACGCTAATTGTTGTGCTTTCCACTATAACAAAATATCAAATTCATCGTCATCATATGTCTCAACAATTGTTTGGTCAAGATAACGTTGTAAATCAGATGAACTTGAAGCACAAGAAGAACTAGATGACATTCTTCTACTTTTAAAAAAGCAAAAGGTCCTACGGGAGGGGTGGATGAAGAGCTTGAAGACCGCGCTATATTTACTATTCAATCTATACCTACTGTCATTTTATAATGTTCATATAATTCAAATAATTTAAATTTTATAAAATTAATATTATTTTGAAGTTTATCATCATCATTATATATAACTCCTAACCATTCTTCTAATGCATCAATTTTTAATTTAGGATCTACAATAATAGCAAAAGAATATGATGTAGGATAGATTATGCAGATGGGAGCACCAAAAGAGGTCCATCAAATAAATTACAAATCAATGGTCACGATCTCGGAATTGCACGAAATTTTATATGGTGAAATATATTTAGGAGATCTTGTGGATAAGTTGTTATACAACTAACAATTCTTATTTTTTAAAAATTCATTTATTTAGGCCTTTAAATTAGAGATTTTACTATTTTTTAGTAAGTTTTAAATTTGTGATATCTCAATTATAACATATCGGAATTGATTTCTATCAATTCTTATGATCATTTAGGATCTCATAGAATCAGAAAAATTATTTTTTGAATTTTACTATTTTTAGTAATTTTTTTAATTTTATGTTTTTAGTATAAATAGCAGACTTGTAATCTAGGGTTGACAGTTTTTTTATCAATAATATTTTAAATTTTCTATATTTTGGGGCTTTCTTCCTTGTAGATTCAAGGATTCCTTTTGGATTCAAGGAGCTTAGGAGATCTCAATGTTGGTTGGATCTTTTATTCGTTTTTCGCTGCGTTAGGTGGTATCAGAGGGAGGATTTGCCTTGTTGTGATGGCAAATAATGGAGGGGGAGACGACTAATCTAATGACGTTGGTCGTGGATTGGAGGATCTATGGAAGGCGGTAGAGGAACAAGGTGCTCAGATGCGAGAACAACGAGATCAAATGGAAGAGATTCGTGCGATGATCGCTGGCGTGAACCTCAACGCCAATAACAGGCATCCTGAAGGTGATAGGAGACGCCCCGAGGGAGTTGCCCAAGGCCGACCTATTGCTCAGAACATCGTTCGACGTCCCACTCGTTATCAACCTGATGATGAGGAAGACTGAGAGGATGAAGGTGATGGATTTCAAGTATATCAGCCGAGAGGGCGGCGCATGGAACACAGTGATTATCGATTGAAGGCGGATATTCCGTACTTCAATGGTAATATGCAGATCGAGGATTTTCTTGATTGGATCTCAGAGGTCGAAAGATTCTTTGAGATGATGGAGCTTCCAGAGGAGAAGATGATCAAATTGGTGGCGTTTCGATTAAAAAGTGGTGCCGCCGCTTGGTGGGACCAACTTCAAAGAACCCAACAATGGCGAGAAAGAGCACTTGTTCGTACGTGGAAGAGGATGAAACAACTCCTCATGGATCAATTTTTACCATCAAATTATGAATGATATGTGCCCCAATTGTATCAAAATTGTCGCCAAGCTGCAATGGTGGAATCACAATTAGAGAGATCAAGCATACAAGTTATGGTTGATGGATCGATGGAGGCAACCAAAGAAAATCCTTCAGAAAATCAGAAGAGTCCGAAGATCGAACCCTATGATCAACATCTGGTTGAATCAGATATTGATGAGGACAAAAGTAACAACACAACTGGTGGTGATGATATATATGATGGTGCCGAGTTCGCTGAAGAAGAAGGTGAGTAGGTCAACTTCATTGCTGAACAAGAGATCGATGAGGACATGAGCAATAAAGAAGCAATGGATGTTGTTTTCTCTGGTGATTCTGAAGATGTTATTGGAGGAAAACAAGAGTTGTTTCCACGGTCCATAGCGGTGACCCCCAAGATGGAAGAGCCCCTACAGAAGCTCGTGTTGCAGGATTATGTACCATCAACAAGAGTGTTTTTGATGCCATCATTAACAATGATAACAATGAAGACTTTGCGGCTACTACAATGGTGAAGAAATTTGTGCTACAAATCGAGGTGCATTCAACTTTCTACATGATCGATTTTATTGAGAAGAGATTTTTTGAAGTAAGAAAAACGTCTCTTCTCTTGCCAAAGGTGAAATACAAGGAAACATCAATTGAAGAGCGGAAGAACTTGAGGACGAGTTCTTTTGAAGAAGAGGAGTCTGATGTAAGACAGATTATGCAGATGGGACCACTAAAAGAGGTCCATCAAATAAATTACAAATCAATGGTCAAGATCTCGGAATCGCACGAAATTTTATATGGTGAAATATATCAAGATTTTAGATTTGTGATATCTCAATTATAACATATCGGAATTGATTTCTATTGATTCCTATGATCATTTAGGATCTCATAGAATCAGAAAAATTAGTTTTCAAATTTTACTATTTTTAGTAATTTTTTAATTTTATGTTATTAGTATAAATAGCAGACTTGTAATCTAGGGTTGATAGTTTTTTTATCAATAATATTTTAAATTTCCTGTATTTTGGGGCTTTCTTCCTCGTGGGTTCAAGGATTCCTTGTGGATTCAAGGAGTTTAGGAGATCTCAACACTGGTTGGATGTTTTTATCCGTTTTTCACTGTGTTAGAATATATCAACGGTACAGTTCCCCAATATTTATCAAATTTTATTTTCATTAGAAGTAAAACATTATAAAAGATGTCATTATAGTTTTCATAATAATTATTAAATGTTGAAGAAATAGAAAATAATTGTGGAACTACACGAGAAGAAGTTGGATAATACACTTATACACACCACAAAATATTTTTGTAGAATTTTCAGAAACTTCTAAAAAATCTTTAACAAGTTTAGCCATTTCCCAATCATAATCAACAGGGATAGATAAATTGCAGCTTATAATATTATATGATAATTGTTCTACACATTTAAAACTCTTCTATACTTACAAGCAATTTGTAAAAGATTATATGTGGAATTCCATCTATGAGGATTATCATTATTAATGTTTCTTCTTTTCATATATAAATCTTTACAACATTTAATACATAGTTCATGTCTACTTTGAGAAAAATTAATATTACGTACTATATCTTTTATTTTTTTGAATTGAAGGTGATAAAAGTGATAAACCATCTTGTACAGTTAAATTTAAAATATGCGCACAACAACAAACACAAAATAAATCATTTTGAATTGGTTCTACAAACAAACGACGTTTTAAATGATCCTCAGCTACATCATTGTTTGAAGCATTATCTAGTGTGAGTGAATTTTTTTTATTTTGAATACCCCAACTTACTAATTTATCATGCATTGCATTTGCAATTATTAAACCAGTATGTGGGGTTTCAAGCATTTTCAAAGATATTATTCTTTTATTTAATTTGCAATCTTGATCTATACAATGTGTAGTTATAAATAAAAAAACCAATATTTTGAATAGATGTCCATAAATCTGAAGTTAAAGAAATACTACTTTCGTAATTTTTCAAAAAAAGCTTTTAGTTTTTCTTTTTCAACTAAAAAACGTTCATTACATCTCTTTTAACAATAGAAGCAGAAAAACCTTTATATTGTAGAGCTAAACCTCTATGTATCATTTCAATAAAATCATATTTTTCTACAAAAGTAAATGTTGTTCAGATATACCTTATAATCTAATATTTCTTGACATGCAAATGCTGTTAAAAATATAATAAGCAGTATGGACTTATTTCTATGAAACAGCGAAGAAGAACAACGTGTATTGAATTGGAGAGTCTATTCTGATGAAGAGGAAAACCGAGGTTAGAGTTGGATTCTATGTCCTTAAGACGTAATTCGCCCCGCACAGGTGCTCACGGATGGCGGCGATTGTCTCCCAGGATACAACGGTCGAACGTCCTTTGGTAGTAGCACTTCAAACCAGAGGATCAGCGAACTAACTCTGTTTGTAACACACTTTTTTAATGTAAACTTGAATGCAAGAAGACTCGAATACTGAATTAGATGATTCTTAATGCAGAGTCCGGTGTGCTATTTATCTAGGGAAAAATTAGTTGTAGAGGCTATTGAAGGAGTCCCTTCACCAAAAATCCAACAGTCAGAACGTAATTGTTGATCCGACGAAGTGCCAAGTGCGCCTCTAAAACGCCCAATACACCCCACCCCGCATGGAAATGTCTACCATAGAGTGTCCACCAAAAGCAATTCACTAGAGTACAAGGAACGCATCTTATAAATCCTCAATATTTTTTCTCAATAACCAATATGGGACTATAGCTCTTTTTTCCTCAACCACCAACTACTTTCGTCATGTTAATGGGAGAACTTTGGATCCAATTTTCTCATTCACCCAAATTGGTTTTGAGAATGTAAATATACTACGTTCATCTCCTCAACCAGAGGAACACAATCCAATGGGTTTCCACTAAAAAATAATTAGTGGAACCCAAACTCATTTTAACCAAAAATTGATCAAAATCCAAGTTTTTCCAACACGTGCTTCATCATAACTATATGCAATTAAATTACCACTAGCATTTTTATTTAATAACATTTGATCTCTAATATCAATTTTATTTTTTACAAAGGATTTATCTTTATGCCTCTTAAGATGACTAGTACCTTGAGATGATGATGCACCTAAAAGTTTACTACACAAATAACATTTTGCTTTTTCAATTTTTTTCCATTTTCCATAGTTTCAATTAATTCAAAAAAATTCCAAATGGGAGATTTAGTTTTTCTAGATGATGATGCTAATACACTAGTAGAAGTAGATGCTAGATTTGAAGATTGCATAGAAGGAGATCCGGTTGAATCATCTACTGGATTGTTAGCCATAATAATTGCTAGAATTAAATGATAAATACTAATAAAAATCATAGATAGAAAATGTGCACCAATTTAACAAAAAACAAAACTTGTTGAGAGATTTTGAAAGAGATCTTGTTGAGACTCGAGAGCTTGAATGAGAGCTTTGTTGGAAGCTTAAGAGAGAACTTCTTGACAGCTTGAGAGTTGATAGAACTTCTTCAAATATTTGGAAAGTAGAAAATGTGGTTAAGAGAAGATATTTTTGTTTGAGGATAAATGAGAATGAGATGAATGGTTCACGATATCCTATTTATAAATAACATCAAACTAGTTTTTTTTTTTTTTTTTAAAAAAAAAAACAGTCATCAGACCGTTGTCTCAACGAATGGAGACAGTCTCTTATGAACTATGAAGAGACTCTGTTGTCTCTGCGCACACAGAGACATATCAAAGTCTCTTGTGAAGTAACTAATTAGTCTCTTGTGCAAGGACTTATAATAAAGTCTCTGCACAGACAGAGACTTTATCAGGAGACTTGACAAGTCTCTGCACCAAAGACTACTTGCCAAGTCTCACAAGAGACGAGAGACAAAAATGTCTCTTTTAATTGGGGGACACATGTCTTCCCCCATTTTGTTTTTTAAACGAGGGTGCCCTCATTTAATTTCAAATGGGGGAGGGAGACAGTCCCTCCCCTTTTCTTTTAAATGTGGGAGGGAAAGTTCCCTCCCTCGTTTAAAAAACAAAATGCAGGGAGGACAGGTGTCCCCCAATTAAAAGATACACCTCTCAGAGTCCAATATTTGGGAGGTTGCTCCCTCATCCTCGGGCCATGGGTTTGGCCAAAACTTCATGACTCAAGGAGATGGATTCAACCTGAAGTACGCTACCTCATTTTCTCTAGCAACACAATGCAAACTTGTCAGATCCATGGATCAAAGGGCAGTCCTTGAAGGCAAGGCTCCACCACTATGTCCCCACCTACCCTTCGGAATTGGTAGCATCCCTCATCAAAGATGGAACATGAGTCAAGCCAGCGTGGTGGTCTACTAACTGGGAGGATATTTAGGCGGACATTGTTGAGCACGAATGCAGAGGATTTGGTGAAGACACTCTCGTATGAACCCTCTCCCACACCAGAACGCTTCGCACCCTCGGGCTTGGTCTTTCTTGAGACAAAAAAGAGATAAGCTTAAATGGCGTCATTGGATCTGTCAAAAATTCCAACCACCCGAATTTTCCATTTGTACATGGCTACCTTTACTTGACAAATCCCCGACCCTAACAAATCTGCAGTAGAAAGGTCTTGTGAGGGAAGTATGTCTACTCTGCAAATCAGACACTGAAACCGTTGAGCACCTCTTCTTACAATGCTCATACTCCTCTCGCATTTGGACACTGGTGCTACGAAAAGTGGGGGCCAAAAGAAATGCAGCCAACAACCTTTGTTTATTTGTTAGAACTTTTCCTAGTGGGCGCTCCGCGCCATACAATGCAGGTGGCCTTTGTTGCTACGATCTGGGGGATATGGAAGGAACGTTGCAACCGTCTTTTCAAGCGAATGATCTTCACAAAGAAATGCTCTATAAACAAATCTTCTCATCAGTACACAACATCTTGGGGAAAAGTTTGAAGGAGGAATTCACTGACCAAGTGAAACGACTAGCTTCCCAATGGGATATTACAATTCTACCGATTGAGCATTCTTTTATAGAGGTCTCTTGGAAACCACCATTGAAAGGGTGGTACAAATCGAACTCTGACGAGTCATTAGTAGAGGATAGAGCGGAATACGGTGAGCTAGTTCAGACCAGTGAGGGTCAATTTCTTTGTGTCGTGGCGGTGCAGGACAAATTACTCATCCATCAATGCTCTTGAATATAAAGCCATCCCTAAAGGACACGATGTCGGTGTTGGTTTCCATTTGCTTTCCACTCCCGCTCCCGGGTTGGCGTGTGTGGGGGTTTTTCCGAAGATTCGCGTCTAAATGGGCCTCGCGGGCTTGGTCGGATTGTCTCTCGAAAGGGGGGAAGGGGTGTGTTTCCTTGTTGAGCCGCCCAACAGCTCCTCAGGAGGATTGAAGGGTGGTTGTGATCGCCACCTGCTTTATCAAAAAGCAGGAAAAGTTGGTGTTACCGTTGATCGCCTTCATGGAGGGTTGTGGATTCTCTGCTTTGAGATACGGCCAGCCGTACATAGAGGTGAAAATGGAGAATCCTTTTCTACTTCTGGGACTTGACAAAGGAAGGTTTAAAAGACAGGGTGTGAGTGAAGGGCCGGCTAGTAGGGTTTAGCCGCTTGAAGGGGGACGGCTAGTTAGGGTTAGCTGCTTCAGACCTGGCTCTATTTGGGCAGAACCTGGGTAGGGTTTGGTTTGGGTTTTGGCTGAAGTTAAACTAGGTTTAACCAGGGTTTTAGAGAGAATTTTATGAGGGGTTGACAATTTTTTTATGGGGGGCTATTAATATTTTGTACACTAAAAAAAATGACAAAAATAATCACATATCAGGTTCTTTGTTTTTTTTACTTCTTGGTTTCACATAATTGTCTTACATTCAATAAGAAGTTTTTGCTTGTATTTTCTCTTGCTAATCATCATAATTCACCTAATGACTTATGATATTTTTTTATCAAAATTTTGAAAGGGTGAGGAGCTAGAGATCATGTTGGATTTTGAGTTCTTGTGAAGGGGTGATTGTAAAGAAGTGTTTGAAAATGAGTTTGAACAGTTTTTGATGATTCTATTTGAAAAAAAAAAGAAAAAGAAATTTCATAAGTCTTAGATTCACAAGCCCATGGGGCCTTCGGGCGACCATACTTCAACATCATTGCTCGAGTGGTTGCCTATCTGGGTTGGTACACACGTCAATTGGTCTATCGAACACATCACAGAAGGCATGATCCCTCGAACTTTAGCTCGCCGGGGCATCTGGCTACCCGACTTCACCACCATCGCCAACCTAGGTTTGTAAACACGCTAATAACACAGTTGAACACATCAATGAATGCATGATCCCTCTAACTTTAACTCGCTAGGCATAGGTGAGCCCACTTTACCCCTAATAGTCATAGTGGTTGCTGACCTGGGCTGGCACAAACGCAAAACTTTCAGTCAAACAACCATGACGCTAGCTCGTTAGGCCTTTGGGCGATCATAATTCACCACCATTGCTAGAGGGGTTGTTGACCGGGTGGTGGGTTTCCTCTTATTTCAATAGTGCATGAGAGCTGTTTTCATTTTTTTAAACGGGGTGGGTTTCTTGTAAAATGGGGTGTATATATTAGCCCCATTTAATAAAAAAATGTATATTATTTTATTTTAAATTGAATTAATTCATTTTTAAAATGTATAAAAAAATTATTAACAAGATAATGATGTATATACTTGATTGAATTTCTAATAATAAGATACATGGATAAGAGTTCATTTTCCGACTGTAAAAAAAAAAAGGGTAATTAGCACTTTTAACCCCCGAAAATTGAAAATTTGCAAAAATAGCCCCCCCACCCGAATATTTGCAAAAACTAGCCCCGCAGGTATTTTACACTGGAGACGGATTATATATAATCCGTCTCCAGTGTAATCCGTCTCCAGTGTAAATGGTATGGATTTACACTGGAGACGGGTTATATATAACCCGTCTCCTGAAGACGGGTTATATATAACCCGTCTCCTGGAGACGGATTGTATATAATCCGTCTCCAGGAGACGGATTATATACAATCCGTCTTCAGTCCCTTTTTTTTTTTTTGAGTTGTATACAACTTTGGCTATCTCACCTGTATAAAAATTCCTGCTTGAACATATAATAAGAATGCATTGATATTTACATAAATCCATTGTAATCACTTGACTCCTGTTTCTAAACACCAATGAAAATACACAAATACAATACACAGAAATGAAAATGCATGAATTACAGTCATCCAACAGAAATGAAATGAAAATATTCTCAGAAGTCCTTTATCAGAAATCAATACACAGAAATGAAAATGCAGAAATAAAAGTGTTTTACATGCAACAGAAATACAATCATCCAAATATTCTCAGAAGTCCTTTCTTTTTGGCTTTTCTCGGAGCAGGAGGTGCTGATGAAGAGGGTACGTCAGTTGCTGTGGATGGTGGCACACCTGATTGTGGTGGAGTGGTAAATTGTTCGCCCGATCCCCGACTGGCAGTAGTAGAAGAAGTACACCAAACCCTGCGTGGTCCACGAGTATATGTCTGGAGTGTCATCTGTGGAGCTGATCAGGAGCTGGGGCTGGTTGTTGTGGTTGCTCATCGATCTCTGCATCCAGTCGTACATCATTGAAGAACTCGTCAATGGTGAATTCCGTGTGAGCGAAACTATCATCTACCACATCCTGAGAATCATCAGCATCTGTAGATGCACTGGGGGTACTCGAAGGTTGTCCCATGTCTCCCATCATCGCATCTGCATAGTCCCGTGCCACCGCAACTATACGATCCCACTCACCGCAGTTGGGGTATAAGACCAACCCCCTTGCAAGCACCTCGGTGATGTTCTGTGTAACTCCCCCCTGTTAACAAAAGTTTCAATATAATAAGTTGTTATAAAATCATTTATCACTATCTAAAATGTAACACGCGTTTAAAATTCTTACCGAATTTGGTGCGACATAGCCTGGATGGTACTGTGGGGGTGGTGGAGGTGTGATATGTCTGACTGTTCTCTCCCAGTACCACTCCATATATCTCCTCGAACTCCGGGTATCAGGAAATTGGTGGATGTGATCCAATCGTTGGTCCCAACGCTCGATATAAGACTCGTGAAAAACACACCAATTCACATCCTGTCTACCTCGTCGGTTTACCCGGTCGATGGCCTCTACATCAGATGGAATGTCCTGATGCCATCCAAATTGACGTGCGACTCGATCCGGCACGTGCATCTCCACAATATCAAAGCAAATGAGTGGGACCCTAGCCGTCCACAACTCCATATGATCCAAACATGCAGGTGGTAGTGTCTCATATGTCCCAGCATAAGGCTGCCATATAACCTACCAAAAACCAAATATATAATTAGTATGACAATTAACGTAGAATATATCATTTGTCAAATATATGGCTAATTGTATAGTCACCTGCGACTGAAGCTGATAGTCCAGTTGTGCTCTATAGTATATCAGAACACGCGAATTTTCATCAAACCTCTGAGTCACTTCCACCTGAAATTCGAATTTAATGATATATGATCTTCTATGAATTGACAAAAGAAGATGAAAATATTGACATTACCTTGCTCCCAAAGGTCGATCTCCAAGAATAAAATCCGGATCATCAATGACGGTCGTCCCACATGTAATCTCTCCCACGACCATAGCTGCATTGGAACAAAATCTTTAGTAACACAAGAAAAAAAACAAATTTAGTATGTATGGATGAAAATTGAGGTTTGCATATTACCTGTAGCAAAGAATAAAAACCATGAGATCCTGCCGACATCCTCTCTCCAAGCACACTACCTCTGTACAATGCTCTATATAAGTGGGCCAACGCAGCTGCACCCCATGAATATCGACCAGCATCCTCAAAATCTCTGAATAAATGAAGGTAGCACGCATGTATCTTATTTCCTGTGCCATCGGCGAAGATTGTTGATCCAAGCACAAATAAGATGTATGCACGTGCATACTGCAAGGATATCGTCGTCCAATTCAACATCTGGTACGATGCTGAAGGTTTCTTTAAGCCATGACAGAAAAATTCTTCCACCCTTGATCTTATCTGCAGGGGGGCCAACACCTAACAGCTCCTCACAGACGCTGGCCCAATCATCGTGGTCTGTGATACCAGTCACGGGCTTGCCATCAATGGGTAGTCCAGTCAGAATAGCAACGTCCTGAAGTGTAATTGTCATCTCGCCCTGTCGCAGATGAAATGTGTTGGTCTCTGGTCTCCATCTCTCAGTCAGTGCTTGTAGAAGTCGATGATCTGATCTGGTATACCCCATCTCTGTCAAATAATACAATCCTGATGCCCTCACGTATGGCTCGATGCGTGGATCCATGACCCAGTGCCGCAATGCCACCATGTGGATAGTAAACTTGGAGGAGTCGGTCTGTTTAAGGAAATTATATATTGAAGTAAGAAAAAAATCATATATGAAGAATAACATTAGAGAAAAACACAGCATTTGTCATACCTTGCCCTGGAATCCATGATGAGACCTATGAGATCCCTGAAAATACAGCAAATCATCCACGACGGGTCCATGCCACTCACGGATGTCCATCACCTGTAATTTGAACACAAGTTAATATCTACTCAAACAATTGAACACAATCATATCACAATCATATTTAACATCAATTACCAGCATTTGTATTCCTACGTGGACATTTATTTTTTCTATGGCCTTTCTCATGACATATTGAACATGTATATCTCAGACTTGGATCCCTGGAGTCCATATGCATACGTCGGCGAGTTGATACAGGGCGCCCCGCTTGTCTCCTAACATTTGGTGGGATGAAGATGGGATCGTTTTCCGTAGGAATCGGCCAACGACTTTTATCATCAACGGAGTGGAATCGGGGTTCATAAGTGTGTCTATATGACTCTGAGGAAAGCCAATGTGACACATATCTCCCAGGACTAATACGAGCATACCCACAGGCCGCTATGACATGTGCACATGGATAGTGAAACAACTTCGGAACATGACATTGACATTCTGCATTGTCAGGATATAGGAAAACAATGTACATAACCGCATTCTTGTCTTGGACATTGAATTCTGATCTATCAAGCCTTCTTACTAACATCGCCCTTGCATCATGTGCAGTTCTCTCCAAATGTTGCTGCATAGATGGCACATGTTCACCTGACATGCTCTCGGCCGATTCACGCCTTGTATAAAAATACTCTGACACTCGTATGAATGTCTGTTGTAATATGGCAGTGATTGGCAACCCTCTTACACCTTTCAAGACACTGTTCATGCTTTCAGCTCTATTGGTGGTCATCGTGCCATGACGACGGCCATCGTCATAACAAAGGGCCCATGTTTGTGGAGGGACTTGATCAAGCCATGTGCGAGCTTGTGAGGAGGCAGTAAGAATCTTTCGCATTTCATCAGCAAATTGATTTGGACATTTCAAGGTGGCAGCCCTCCACACCTGGTCACTCAACTCCTTTGATTTTACATGTTTTTTGAAGTTGTCTATCATGTGTCTCATACAGAAACGATGGTGCCATGTTACATTGCTTGATTCCTCAATATCCTTCATGCCTGCTATGATGCCCAAGTGCCGATCAGATATGACACACAAATTGTTTATACCACCAACAGAAAAGAACAAGTTCCAAAGGAAGAAGGTCCAACTGCTTCTGTTCTCAGACTCAACTATAGCAAAGGCTATCGGAAGCAAACCATTTTCTGCATCGCAAGCAGTGGCTATCAGGAGAGTTCCTTTATACTTTCCATACAGATGTGTTCCATCGATGCAAACCAATGGACGACAATGTTTGAAAGCCTCTAAGGCTGGACCGAATGCCCAAAAAACACGTTCAAACTGTCGGATCGGTCTGCCCATGTTATTCTCTTGTATGACAGGGCCTTCGAAGAACACAGTTGTTCCTGGATTAGACCTCCTCAAGGCATCAACATATAGAGGCAACTCAGCATATGATTCCTCCCAATTTCCAAATATCCTCTCCATAGCCTTCCATTTGGCACGGTTTGCTTTTGAGTATGAAATTGTGTAGTGATGATCAGCACGTATCCTGTCCATTATCTCAGTAGCACTGATTCTCAAATTATGACGAATCGTTGGCATAATCAGCTGTGAGATATAATCAGAACTAAATTGTCTGTGATTTGAACTGAGAAGAGGATCGGAGCATGTATGAGGAACTCTCAGAGTGGAAATCTTGAACATTTCTGAACCACTGACCCTCCTCGCATATAATCTCCAATTACATTCATCATTTATGCACTTAACGGCGTATTTTTCTGCATTTGATTTCACCACATGACATTGTGCGCATTTCTTTATGCTCCAGGTTCGGACAGCATTAATGAGTGACTTCTTATTCGCGAAAAGCTGACCAACCTCAAGTTCATTACACGAAGAAGATCCGATTTCATAAATGCATGGATGGACATTTTCAGCCACCGCCTGCTCCATAAGCTCACGTGTAGGAAACATTTGAGGAACACCATATTCACTGATGGCAGTTCTCCTCACATCATGGTCCTCCTCACTATCAGGTTCCTCTGCTTCTTCTTCTTCTTCGGAGCCTTCTTCATAATCATCCTCTTCTTCTTCTTCCCCTTCTTGATCTTCTTCTTCTCCCCAATCTTGATCTTCTTCTCCCCCTTCTTGATCTTCTTCTCCTTCATTGTTCACTTCAATTCCTTCACGAATATCGTCCCAACCCATGTCATGAAATGGGGACCTATAAATGCAAACACAATATACTTACATATATGAATACACCCACCAAAAACATCCTATAAATTCACAATACTTACAAATGTGGTATATTCACACTCCCATAGGCATTGGTCGGTGTTGCTTCAATCATATTCTCTTGGGTGCACGGAACAAACGACGACGATGAAGGTTGATATGGTTCACGAACAATGGAAGGATATGAATCTTCTGGATCATAATTCATCGCGCCACGGCCTCTTTGTATGATCTCTTCCTTCTCTAACCATATTTGAATGATATGCGCGTGCTTTGGGTACATCATTATCATAACTTTCACCCCCATATCATCTTCGAGAGGGGCACCCAAACACTTTCCGTCGTGAGTTGGATGCACAGCAGTCATGGACAATTTGTAAAGACTTGGATCGGTCTCCGTCAAATGGTACATCATTTGGAGTAAATCGACATAAGAGATCTTCTTATTTATGATGGTGGTTTTCATGGTACCTCCTTCATAAAATGAACTACCTTCGCTTCGAATAATCCTCCCGTTAAAAGAGAACATTAACGGGACATCGGATTTCTTTACCATCTAAACCATAAATTATTCAACTTAGTAAATATATTTCTAAATTCATAATAATAAAATCCATCCAACACATACACATTAAACACAAAAAACATTCATGCAACACATACAAAGCATATTTCCTAAAAATAGCATTTAATTTTTAAAAATGTTTACTAAGAGGCCATTGAATTATTTCCTAATGCCATACAATTTTTAAAAAAAATTACAAATTTTTTTAAGATTTAAAAGTTTATTTTGACAAATAAAACATTTTAAAATAACCAAAACCCTAAAAAAATTCGCATTTCACTTAACAAAACATCATACAATCAACATTCCAATAATAAATAAATTCAACATTCAACATTTAGGATTTTTTATAAAAACCCTAATTTATTTAATAAAATCAAAACAATTGACAAATAAATAATAAAATTCAAGAACATTTAGGGTTTTGATGTTTACCTTCGGATTCAAACTTGTTTTTGATGATTTTTCAGGGTTGGCAACGGGTGGGTGGGTGAAAGAGGGACAAAAGAGGTGAAAAAATGGGTTTTTTAGGGCTTGGCAGCGGGGACGGCATATATATATGCCGTCCCTGGAGACGGTATATATATATACCGTCTCCTGGAGACGGTATATATATAAACCGTCTTCAGGAGACGGCATATATATATGCCGTCTCCAGTTGTTTTTTTGGATGATTGCCTTAGTTTTTTTTTTAGTTTTTTTTTTGGAATGCAACACTGGAGGCGGATTATATATAATCCGTCTCCAGTGTAAAATGCCATCGGGGTTAGTTTTTGCAAATATTTGGGTGGGGGGGCTATTTTTGTAAATATTTATTTTTCCGGGGCTAAAAATGCTAATTGCCCAAAAAAAAATGGAGGGTAACAACACCGGAACTAAAAACAACAAAAAGAATAAAAAATGAAATCTTCGCTCCCCTAATTCGATTCGAATTTTCAAACGATGTCGTAGAGAGAGTGGACGAAACCCTAATTTTGTGTATGAGTCAAATTCCTTGGCAGAAGAGCGGTTGGTGTTGGGTATATGGTTCTTGCTGAGACGTCTTCGTATCCCAGGGTTGAATCACTCCGCTTTCGCTAGCGTCGCTTTTAACGGAAAAGAAGTAGCACTGCTGGATATCCGCTCATTGAAAGTATGAAGCTCTTGATGAAACGAGATAATATGGGGAAGGAAGTTTGCTTCCACGGGGCTTATGAGTACGAGCACCTCTCCAGGCTTTCGAGGGGCGTCTCTCCTTGGCGTTGGAGGTGTCTCCGCATGAGGTATGTCTCGAGGAGCCGAAGCTTCGTATTTCGCACACTTGTCGGTTTTCTTCGGGTTCTCTCTCTCTTTCGTTCGATGCACTTCAGGGCAAATTTGAATTGGCTGAGTGAATGAATTGGGTCGTACTTGTCAGCTCATTCGGTTGCTTCTATCTTTCATTTCACAATTTTTTTTCATATTGTGAACGCCGATAGATTTGTATGTGGAATTTGAGGGTTTGTGGGGACATTTTAGGTTATTGAGTGGTGCATTTATTGGAATAACTCTCTCTTATTCGTTTGTTGAGTGTTTTGAGACTCTGCGGTGCGTAGTTTAGCTTGTAAATGGTTTCTTTATGAGTACATTCTATATAGCTGTTTAAGAGTAAAATACTGAAATGAGATGCTCACACTAGTGTTTCTTTAAATGTGTTTGCATGTCATACAAGTTGTTTCTTACACTAAGTTTCTATAAAATTATCATTTCTATAAATTTCTATTGTGATGCATGTCTTTTTTAATGGAAACTAATTAGGAGCTTATTCGGGTTACAGGAGGAATAACTTTATTGCCGTATTGTTGGAATAAGACGCATCGAGCCCCAACCACTCCAACATGGCTTCATTGTGGTAGTGGACTAAGTGACCCCGTCGGGGGCATGAGGGACGGCGGTAGATACCCCATCTACGGCTATCTCTCACTCCCCTCTTAGTTGGGTTACCAAATTCTCATGTTTGTAATGTGGCTTTTTTGTTTCTCTCTTTCCCCTCATCCCCAATTCAGACTTGTAATCGCGCTTTTCGCAATGAAAGTGATGGTGGCAAGAGTCTCCCTTTTTTTTTTTTTAAAAAAAATAATAAATAAAAAATTGTTGCCATATTATGAGGAATGGCACATTGGCACCAGGAGATGATTAGAACAGAGAGTTTTACTGTTTATTATCTGATGGGGTAAGTATTTATATAAGAATTCATGTAAATTGCATCACAGAGTGTAATGAATGCTCCTTCTGTGTTTTATGATGTTCTCTAATCAAAGTTATGGACTCTCTTCAAATGGGGTGACTTTTTATTGATTCATAGTCCACATTTATTATTCAGATGGAATTGTATAGTATGAGACATTTTTAAATGAAAGGTAGATCTTCTGATACAAAAAGTTCTTTAGCTTATTATGTTGCGTGCCTAAGTTTACGTTTTGTCTTCTCCATGCAGTGGACAGCAAAATGATTGAGTTTATCGTAATCAGTCCAATAATTCATTAG
This sequence comes from Acorus gramineus, assembly GCA_030737835.1. Lineage (NCBI taxonomy): Eukaryota > Viridiplantae > Streptophyta > Magnoliopsida > Acorales > Acoraceae > Acorus > Acorus gramineus. The sequence continues at coordinate 820,922 of JAUJYN010000039.1, read as the reverse complement.
GTGTCACCTTTATTTTTTGATGTCAGGTTCTGCTTTACTTGAATTGATTCAATAATCTTGAGCATCATCTAGTCTTGCTTACCACTTACTCCATTCTTCCCCATTGACATAAATTGAACACTTCTCTCATTGTTTCTCTTATCATTCTGTTTATAGAAATCTGAGGGGTATCCTCAAGTCATGGGACAAGAGGTTGGGTTTAGACAAGCCCGCTGAAGAAAAAGTATAGAAGGAATGTATGGACATAGTCCGGGATTTGCTCTTATATATAGTAAATGCCAAAGTTGACTCCATGGGAGGAGTAATTGATGGTGGAGTTGGTACAGTTAGTAAAATCTCCCCACTTCATACTGAAATTGAAAAGGCTCAGGCAGAGTTGCAATAAGCTGGCTAAATATTCTTGTACTTGCTTATTGAGACTTATCTATGTAACATGCATAACGTTTTTGTGCTCTGTCGGTAGCAGGCAGGAACATGATGTGCGTGATGAACGACGAAGGGAACTGGAATTTCTTGAGAATGTATGATAGTCTGAATTTGTTGTCATTTTTATCTTGTAATATTTGGGTATTCAAGTAGGTAGTTGGCTTAATTTATTCCTTTCTTTTAGGAGGGAAATCCGCTGGATTTCAAATTTGGGTCTGCCATCTCAATCAGCATACATTATACTTCACTTACGGAACAGATCGCCGACCAGTAAGCCAGGGCCAGCATATCTTTATTCAAGATGGCTTTTAAATAAAGACCTGTCATCCTCATTCATTTCCATTTAATGTTACTATTGCAGTGAAATGAAGGGTAGCTGTGCGTTGCCTGCCTCACCTCATGCAGATTCTGTTGAAAGCAGTGGCAGACCCAGCACTACCCTCGGCTGGGAGACGAATACTGCTGATAATTTACTTTTTAATGGTGCAAAAGAAGTTATAGTTAGGGAAAAAAACTATGCAAACCCTACTAAAAGGGTTAAAAGTGCTTTGCCTGAAGATAAGAAGCGGGATGTAAAGGGCTCAGAGGAGCCGGTTATCTTCCCTATTGGGGTGAAAAGTCAGGCATATGCCCAGAGGAACAGATCCAGGATAAATCGTGATACTACTTATACCGGTTCTTCTGATTTACTTGGCCATGGAAGAAGATCATTGAATTCGTTATCTTGTCAGCTTTCTAAGGTTGCAAAGGGAAAAAATAGTTAATCACAGCTAGAAAAATTCCACACTGGGTCTTCCATTTGTAACACAACAGCTACAAGTCAAAATGGAAATTTGGTTCCCAAAGACCTAGTACTTGATTGTCAGCTTGATGTGGAGTTGAATGTAGTGCAACACATGAGGGCAAGTCCTGATCCAATTAAAGTTGCAATTCTAGAAGGTGGAACAAATGTTACAATGAAAGGGTTAGAGACCATGACTATGATGACAAACATCCTCAAGTTGATACTGAGCAAGGTCTTAATGCTTCTCCCTTCCAATCTGATTTGATGAGAAAAAGGGAAGAGGATGTGACTGGTGATTTTGTTTGTCAACCCTGTGAAATCAGAGAATGCCCGAAAATTCAACCTAGTGAAGCTCAAATTAAAGATTTCAGTATTCCGAATATAGATGTTGAAGGTCTGCAGAATTATGAGCAAGATTGCAGAAACAATCTTGCATGCACTACCACTGCAGTTTCTGGTATGCCTTTGGATACAGAATCTTCTGGAACCCAAATTAATCATAATTTGGATGAAAATGCCGTGTTTGATGAATATTTAATTTTGAGCAATGTGAATCGGAGTTCCTATTCGGATTTCAATGAAAGGAACTCCGTGGTTGAGGAAAACCTCTTCTTACCAAATTCGGATAAGATCAAAGAGAACAATGAATCAGCAGCTGTAGAAGTTTCTGCTGTCTCTGTCGATGAACAAAAATTAGTTTGCTGTGACCCCAACAATTCTTTTGTTCAAGTAAAGGATGAGACTGAGTTATCCTATGGTAAATCTCTCAGTCAAGGGGAAGAGGAAGTTCTTTGGAATGCTGAGGGTACAAAGCATAATGATGTTTTTTCTTCACAACACAAAAGATTGCTGGATGGCTGTTCAGATATATGTCGCGATTCTAATTACTTGTCATCATGCCCACAAACTGTATCATCTAGTGATTTGGTTTCTGCCTGTCATTCCCCTGTGGAGGTTGTTCCATCCGTCAAAGATGTGGTGTTATCTACATCTGAAATTCAGCAGGACATTGGAATCCCCTCAAAATTAGCAAATTAGGCTTGTGAGGATGCTATACTGCAAGAGGCCCGTGCATTAGAAGTGAGTTATGATGATTCTGGATTCTATTTGGTCAGTATTTAGAAGAATATTATCTATATTGTGATTAGTAAAATCTTATTATGATCCCAACATACAGGATAAGCTTAAGAGGATCAGTAAGTTATATATTACTCATTTTCGTTCTGAGAGGAGGAGAAAAACTCAGTGGGACTTTCTCCTTGAGGAAATGGTCTGGTTGGCAAATGACTTCATGCAGGTCTGTTTTTCTTTTGTTTATAAAGATCAATTCTATGCTTGCAGTTCTCCACCTTGCACCCCAACCAACACACACACACGCGTGTGTGCACATGTTCACACACGCACTAAGCATAATGTTATCCGCTCTTTTCTCCTTGGTGTAACTGCATAAATTAATCTATTCATTGAAATGTTTTCTGCCTTTTATGCTTTTCTTGTTTGTTCTTCATCATTATAAACATTGATCAAAGGATCTATTTTATTAGCTTTAATATTCACTCTACTTTCAGAGACAAGCCTTTTGTAGCATATTTACAATTTGTATTCTTCAGACTGATTCTTTTGTTAATTCGATTGGTGGACAGGAACGCCTTTGGAAGACAAGTGCTGCAGCCCAAATATGTTGTTGGATTTCTTGCACTGGGAAATCAAATTTTGACAAGAAATCCATGCGTAGAAAGCAGAGAAATGTAGCCCATTCGTTGGAAGGTTGTTATGAACTTCTGGCACTCAGCCAAGGAGCTTCAAGTTAGCGGTAAATCAATTGCCAGGGTGCATGGTCACTGCATTTCTGCCGTACTCCATTTATGGAATTTAATGCTGTGGAAGCAAGAGCCGATAAGGTCAAGGTACCTGCTACTCTTCTATTTTGATAGTTATTTTTGTTTGTTTGTTTCTTTATGCATTTTACTTCACAATATGGACTGCTAGTTGCATGGGGATGGGCTTGGGATTTATTCTAATATTGAAACTGTTCTATAACATGATTTCATGTATTTCTATATTGTGTCCAACACTCGAGTATTAATATTTGATCATTGATTTTGAGTATGTTGTTGCCCTCACTTTTACAATCAATAGGTTGGCGATTGGTGAAGATGTCTCCAATTGAATTAAGTTGGTTGGATGATGTGGAGTGCTTTGGCATTGTCATTTTGCTGAATGGGGGACGGGGAATCAACGGGGAAAATTGTAGCTCCACCTTTTTCGACAAAAGGTGGGAGCACATAAAACATGTGGCTCTCTCCAAGAAAAATGAGGACCTAGAGCCACAACTATATGGCTTTGAATGTCTGTTGTGTTGGAAATAATATAAGGATGATGTGTGGCAGAACTGAGAAGAAAATATTATAATTACTGTATCAAAGGAAGCTTGGATGTAATTTTTAAGGTAAAATACCAGAATGTCACTTTGCGTGATTGTCATTAGCTGCATTTTTCCCTTTTCGAAGACGGTCAGGGATGGCTCATCGAAATTTGGTAATATCACCATGGGGGTTGTTTGATTGTGGGAGGTGATTAGGTGAACGCACATCATGACAGGGTAGAAAGCAGGGAAGGATGTATAGGGAGCATTATTTCTCTAGGTGACCTGAAGATATACAACAGTCATCTGACCTGGATTCAAAAGCTGAATGAAGAAAGATCTATGATACTTGGAAGGGAAGGAGTGTTATCTTAAGGATATTTGTGCTAGGCCTCTATTCTTTGCTTCCTTTAAAGAAAGAAAGAAAAATAAAAAGAAAAGGATTGGTGTAAAAAGATGTTGAAGGCTGAGAAGATCTGTGTCTTTCTATTATTGTTGAGTGAGGTTGATAAGTAAAAGTGGGGCTCTTTTATGTGGCCATTCCTGATGTCCCACACCTTATTTTCTGAATATTAACATTTTGATATAATTGGCCAATACCACCTTTTTAAAAAAAATATTATCTCTAAGAAATAGAAAAAGGTTGGAGAAACCGGGAATGACCTCTGACAGGAGATCTATGGCTAGCTGGATTATATAGCTAAACCCAAACTGTTGGGGAACGGGCTATTGTGAGTAGAGTTTTTGAGAAACTGGTAGGAATTCTAATACCAATTCTTATTTAGTAGATGGGGTACAATTCCAGAAAAAAAAAACATAAGAAAACAAAAGGATAGTACAGAAGATACAGATGAGTGATCAACGCCACCCTGTACCCCAAATCAAGCAACAGAAATTAAACTACAGCTCTGATGTTGAGTAGAGTTGAGTATCTTGAAATACATTGTGATGATATATGATCTGGCAGGCATGGGATTTGATCCATTGACCTTAAGGTAAGGGTGCCAACTGGATAAAGCTCAGTTCACACTGAAGTTTGAGATCTCTTGCGGGGAATTGACATTGTAGTACTATTTGTTAATTCTCAATGTATTGTGATGTAGTAGATCATAATTCTTGAGTTTTATTATTATCTAAAAGACATGCTTTAATCTTTGAACATTGTCAATGCCTGGATTCATAAATAATGACCCTTTTATGATAATTGTAGGTGTCCCAGAAAATCATTTAATATTATTTTATAAATGCAATTGACATGTCATTGGGTTTTTTTCAGGATGCAGGCAAATGCGAAGAAGAAGAATGTGCGTGTGGTAGTGCTCAGCTCCCCATTGAAAAATATGCCATGAGATTCATAGAACATGATAGTCCTACTGGTAGTGTTCCTGTGGTTGAAGCACCAACTACGCCAAATAGGATTTTTGATCTTGGCAGTTTGTCAATGTCAATGTCTTGGGAAGATTCACTTTCAGAAGTATGACATCATTCCTTTTCTCATTCTATGTGTCATCGTGGCCATAACCTGTTTGCTCTGCCCAACCCTAAATTTTTGATATATTAGTTTTCTAAGGATTTATATTGATACCCTGATTGAGACACCCTGATTGATATGTATGCTTATCTAATGAGTATCTTCAACAGTCAGATATATATGGAGATTGCTTGTAATAGAACTATTAAACTGCAATATAAAATCTTAATTAGTAATTTTTGCACTTTATAGCATCAAAATATGTCCTACTGTTAAATCAGATTGGTTGACTGCATGTGGTTGGGCCCTTGAATTAGTGAGAAATACTAAAAAAAGATTGTCTATCAACTTTAGCTTTCCATTTTGCAGGAAAGCCTCTTTTATACAATCCTCCCTGGTGCAATGCAAGTCTACAAAACATCTATTGAGTTTCATACATATTCTGTGGTAATAATCATATGGTCATTGAATTTTTTGTTTAAATGTTTTTTAATACTTGTACATGGTAATCCTGAGAAATCGGTAGACATGTGATCTCAGGGTTAGATATCTTGTATAGTATACTTTGTTAATTTGAATGTACTAGTTGTTACACATATGGAACATCATTTTTTGACTCTTTATTTTGCCTCACTAAGGTGAGTGTTAACTTTCAAGTGCTTAAGAATCGCTTCTTATCTACCATTTGAATTTAGCATTTGAAGCCTTGTTCTGAACAGGAAGTTAGGAACCATAGTTATATTCCCACGATTGCTTAAATTTAGTTGAATCATTTCCTCAATAATGATTTGAGCTTCATATGTGTGATCTAGACATGAGCTTAGGTGTAAGACCAATTAGAGGTAGATATATCGGCTCAGAAGGGGGAATTTTCCCATAACTTGGGGTTGGGAATTTATTCTGCTAATGGGAGGAATTGCAATTTGTTTTATTTTGGAAACTGTGATCTTCCTCTCCTGCGGGAAATATGGATCCATTGACTGTCCTTGTGAACCTGGGGAAAATACACCCACTTTTCTTAGAAACAATAAGAATTGAACCAATTTGAACGATTTACATTGGTTTTTTGTTTCATTCACTATGATTCAGCACCATTGTTTAAAGAACTGGTCCTAATTTTATGGTTCTTACTAGTGTGTATTTTAACCATAGCGTGATGCCATGGTTTAAATAATCAGTTTGAATCATAGCAAATCATATAAGTTGGATCTTTAGTTATTTATGAATCAATTTTTTTTTTTTGGGGAGGGGGATAAAACACGATATGCATATGAGATAGAAAAATCAATGACTTGGTGGTGGTGCCATCAAGTAGGAATCTTTCATTGTATCTATTATCTTAGATCCGTTTTCAATTGCTGTTTTCTCTGCCACACTTAAATTTCAGAGTACACGCTCTTTAATGGTCATATTATTTTTTTAGCCAGACTCTGCCACACTTAAATTTCAGAGTACACGCTCTTTAATGGTCATATTATTTTTTTAGCCAGATTTACCAACTTACACTAAGAGGTAGTAATCAATTTTTAATATATCAGAACATATTGTGCAATACTTTTCAGGTTTGCAACTGACTCATCTCTTCTTTTTGAGTTCTTAAATCATAATATTTAAATCCCTAAACAATAGAAAACATAAAGGAGAGTTGTAGGAGGAGATGTGCATCTTTCTAGAGTTTTAGTTGGCTGTTAAATTTTAGGATCGAGAATTAAAAATTAACAAAGTATCTTAATGCATCACACTGTATCATATCGTATTGTATGGTACTTCTTAGCAACTAAGCTTGTGGTGACCTGTACTATTTTGATGCCTGGTACTTAAAATCTTTGTAGTAGCTTCTTGTTCAGATTAGATTCTCTGCTCTGATCATTCAGAAGGCGTAATACAAATGGACATGCATGTGGTGGATGTCAGGTCTGCTGCTTAAGGTTTTCTTCCATATATATGATATTAAAAAATGCCTGGCTGATCCAAAGCAGTTAAACGGACATGTGCAGGCTGACAGGAAATTTCTTTCTATTCAACTGATTTTATCTTTTTAGAGTTTTAGTTGGCTGAAATTTAGGATCGATTATGAACAAATTAACAAAGTATCTTAATGCATCACACTGTATCATATCATATTGTATGGTACTTTTCAGCATCTAAGCCCAGGGTGACCTGTACTATTTGATGCTTGGTACTTAAAATATTTGTAGGAGCTTCTTGTTCAGATTAGATTCTCTGCTCTGCCCATTCAGTAGGCGTAAAACAAAAGGAGATACATGTGGTGGATGTCAGGCCTGCTGCTAGAGGTTTTTCTCCATACGTGATATTAAAGCATGCCTGGCTGATCCAAAGCAGTTAAAGGGACATGTGCAGGCTAACAGGAAGTCTCTTTCTATTAAACTGATTTATTTTAAGAACTCTGCTGTGCAGATTTTGGCCATATAAAAGTCTGTACCTTGCTAGGAGTTTTGCTGAACCATCTCTATCCCACACATTTCTTCAAAAAGCTACCTAAAAAATTTAATAAAAATTCATCCATAATTGTTCCATTTAAGAACTTTCATATCCTTCCTCAGGTTTATATTAACCCATCCCAAGTTTAGGAGGAACTATTTTAGAAAGCATCATACCATATAGTTTAGCTATCCCACAGGATAAGTATTCAATTATTTCACATAGGTCGTTTTTGATGTTAACGAATTAAGCAGGAGGGCAAGTGTGAGGGCGAGCAACCCTGTAGGAGGAAGAAGTGGTGGTTCTCGGGTGGGTAGGAGAGGAAACGCTTGGCCTCTTCAGTGCATCAGTGCCTGGGATTTGGGCACTTCGCGAGGAACTTTAAAGAACCTCCGACGTGTGATCATGTGGTGGTGTGGGGTGTAGAAGTGTTGATTACAGGAAACCCTAGCAAAGGGGCTGGGGGGGGGGGGGGGGGGGGGGGGGAGGATGGAGAACAGGGTGGAGTCGCTGAGCAGATGGAGGTCAGGGAGGTTGGGTTGAGGTGATGCTGGATTGGTCTCTGGAGTTGGTGATGCTGAGATGCCAAAAATATTTGGAGATGATGGTTCAATTCATTAAGCCCGTGTTTGGATTGGGGCATAAGAGATGAATAAAGGGGAATAGACTGGAATAAACCCCTAAAACCATGTTTGGATGAGGAGAATAACTAAGTATTGGGATTTCAGAATAAACTTGTATTAAGACGAATATGAATTCCACCTCTCCCTTGGAATTACCTATTCCAACCAAATGCATAAGTGGGCCCCACCATCCCATCATATTTTTTTAACTACCCCTCTTACTTTTTCTAATTTTATCCATTACTTATTCAATTTCAACCAAACAACAATAACCCATTATTACGTTTCCTAATGAGAATAACTGAATACACAACCAAACAGAAAATGACTTATTGCTTATCCATACTAGTATAATTATCTATCCTTGAATAACCCACTTCCTCTATCCAAACAAGGGCTAAGGATTTGGGTTGGTTGGGGCGAGTACGGTGATGTTGAGTGGGGGTGGTTGAGTATCGAGGAGGGTGGTGGTGTTGTTTGAGGCTGATTGAAAGATTGGTAGAGCTCTTTTCTACCATGGATCGGTTGGCTTTCTTTTTTCATTTTATTTGCTCTTTTGTTCTCTTGCTATTGTATTGGGCATTCATTATATATATATATAATTATTTATTTATTTGAAAATTGATGCCTGCCGTTTTCTTAAGAAAAAAGAATTAAGCTGATAAATTACTTTACATAATAGGTTTTTTTGAAAATGAAATGGGTAGGTCATCTACCTCCATATATTAAATGAGGATGGAACCGCAAAGCCATTACCTTACATAATAATAAACTTCCATTGTTTGAATTTGTGGATAAACAATTGTTTAATATCATGGAAATAAAGTAAAAAATGTATCTTCTAATATTATGAAAATGCACTATCTCATAACTAAAGGGGTGGGAAATATGTTTTTTCTAATTTCTATGAAATGTAGAAATATATTCTTTTGTCAGAAAGCAAAATATAACTACACTGAATTGATGCCTATTTTTAATTTTATTTTTTCTAATGTCAGAATTTCTGGTTTCAGAATGTAACACTATAGAGTGTTACATTTTAAAATCAATTTTCTATCCCATAGGACAGCTACCCTGTGTAATCGAATTTTTGAAGAGTGGTACCATATCATGGACTTGGTGGTTTATATTGGATTTAATGGCTATAACCTTACAGGACCCATCTTGATCTGACAAAAGTTTTTTCCAATAAATGGAAGTTTTAGAAAAATATGATCCATTCTTTAAGAAGATGCAAATTTACAATAATAAATGTTTGGAGTCTTTCCAACACTGTAAAGATGCACAAGGACTGGCTACTTTATCATTTTCATCATCATAAGTTGCTTGGTAAGTGCTCGATGATATCTGAAGATCTTGTACTGTTGGTGAGTTCTGTTTCAGTGCACTTGTTTTCTATTGAGAGAAATTTTCCACATCAGTTTGCTCTCTGTACTCTGCATATTTAATAAATGTGGTCTGTGTACCTACCAAAAAAAATGATGTTGTGTAGAAAGAGGGTTATAAACTAACAGCATCACATTGTTGCGCACAATATCAGTTTATGTTTTAATACTTATTAGACCACAGCAGTCGGTGTTGGGTTACCTTTGGGGGCTTGAATACTATCATATTGCTATCAGGGCACTTGTTACCAAATACCCTGAATTATTTATTAATTAATGTTTTAGAACTTAGATTAAAAATTTAGTTCCCACATAAATCAGGTCTCATTAACATGCATTTCTTATTCAAGAATTCATGTATTAAATGAATTAGGTATGTATAAATTGTATAATAGATATATTATTTGTGCAACAAAAATAAAACTAAAAAGATAAAAAATGAAAATGCTCGACTAGACTTTGCTATGCTAGTTTTTATTGTCGGTTTTTGATAATTTTGTTTAAATTTAAATATTATAACTGTAATTTAAAATTCTATGTTATTTTTTGATGTTATAACATCATTGAGAACCATTAATTTGATCTAATATTGGTGATTTTGCATATCATAAGTAAATTTTCTATGGATTTTTTTTTTCTGAACTTTTGAAAATTTTCCTTAACCTGATTAATACCATATTGCAAAGATTTATCCTTACCAAATTATTCCTGAATTCCATCAGAGATACAATAACATCCATGTTGTTGGAACTATAATTAATCTCATGCTGGTGGTTGAAAGGTAGATGTGTTGAAGTACTTTAGTTGTTGGGTAATGGATATATATTTTCAGATGATTATTTTTTAGTTATTAAATATCTTCTATAAATATCCATTCTTAAGTGAATGGATCTCTCATTCTTGCTTATCTCTGCCTATCTTGCATTTTAAAAACTATCCAAGTTGCTTAAATTTTCTTGTTTCATAATTCAGTTGTCTACTCTTGTTTAATATATGTGATGGGATTGAAGGGCATCAGGTACTCTTTTCCCCTATGTTTTTTCCATTCATTCCCTGATCACACCCCTAATCAGCTCTTGGTTTGTGCTATGTTTACATTGAGCACATTGGAAAAACCTTTTCCTATTACGGGTTACGAGACTGATAGGGCTACTCTACTTTAGTCTTTAAGGCTTTCCCGCTTGGAAGTATAGATTGTTACCAGTTGCAAAAATGTCAGGAATGGTTGAAGAATGGCTGTATTCCTCCTGCTAGCTCTATATGTATCCCTGACTATGATGTTGACCTTGATATTTTTTATACTTTAAATATTTTATCATTACTGTTTGAGCAGATGGATTAAAGTGTGAGTACGGGATTTATAAATGCAAAAGTTAAATGTAGCATTATAGTTTCCAAATTTTAGTATGAAAGGTGAAATTACTTTGTCAATTTACTTTACAGTTATGTGATGTTCAGAAAGTCATTTTTTTTTTTTGATTTTAAACGGTGGGCCATCACCTTCGTATTACTGGGATTTTGAATGTCCTTGTTATAAAAGATGACGAGAAATATAAGATTGTTACATGTTTTGATCTTGGTATATATGACTTTTTTAGATTTCAAGAGAGAATGATCTGGTCAGATATGGATCTGCATCTGCCTTTTGACTAATTATGCATCATAGAAAATACTTAAGTAACGAATTTGAACTTTAAAATGACCTGATTTTAGATGAGACTGAAGCCTTGGTTGTGTGTGTATATCGAAAAAAAAGGCAGGCGTCCTACCCTAATTTTATTAAAAGAGAAGTAGGTGCCCAAAAAACAAGAAGCAAGAGATAAAAAAAAAAAATCCCGAGTTAGGCTAAAGTAGAAGAGGTATCTTACTCCTGATCCAACCCCAATCGCACACACCAAAGTAAACTACCCTTGAATTACAATATGCCCCTTTGAATACAACACACTAGAAGCACCAGCACAATAGCATCCTCAGTTTTTATGAAATGAATCACAGGCTCCCAAATATTTTCGAAGTAAAATGCTTCCCCTTGAAGGTGATCTTATTACGTGTAAGCCACATGGGCCACACTGCTGCCGGGACAAAAGACATTTTTGCGGACACGATGTGGTCTCCTCTCTGCCTCAACCTCCTCCCCGCAAGCCACATTTTGTCCAAGGTGCTAAAAGTCCATTTCCATCCCCGAAGCCTTGGTTGTATTGTCTCTAAAGAAATTGTTTTCTTCCACATCTTTTATTTAACTTGCAAAATAGTGAAAATATTCACCTGCAAAGCTTCGAAAAATGTGATTCAATAGAAAGATAACTGCTTTCTTGAAGCATACCATTTACTTGCTCTTTTGATGTATCTATGTTTTTTTTTTAATTTGATTTGTCTATTTGTCTAGTAAATCTACTCTTCCGTGATTTGTTCATAGAAGAAAAAGTGTTCTTTTGTCTATACATCTATTTAAGCGTTTCATTTAATCATACATTATCATCATTGCTGATGATTTATCTTGCATTTCGAGTATATTGCTGCAAAATAATTTGTTTGAGGGTGTATTACTGAAGAATATATAAATTTTGTACCAGTAAACTTAGGTGCATGTTGTTAGAAGTTCCTATTTTGGTTCTTTATCCTTATAATTAATGGCCCCATGGAAAAGATGGTATGCGGTCTAAAGAGGCTATTATGTCCCATACATCAGGTGTTTTTTTATCTGTTTTTTCTTCTGTATGCTGGTTTTATTAGTCTTTATGGTGGCCACATCCACCTTTTCTCAAAATCGTACATGATGTTTAATTGTCATATGCCCTGCAGAAAAACGCCAACTCCATGCCTCAAGAGTATTATGAGATATCTATGCGGGGATCTGTGGCAGGTATTGTACAACATATTTTAATCCTCTTTGAAATGCCTGAATATAAACTTTTGCTTAATGTTTGTTTTCCTTTACAGAATATAAACTTTGCTTAGCATTTGTTTCTCTTTACAGAGTTTAGAGCCCTAAAGACTGCTTACGAAGAAGATGAGGTGAAACTGACATGTATTTTCCTCCTGAGCATTTGAGGGTAGTAAGTCATCAAAATATATCCAGAAGAAAAAGAAAAACTTAAACAAATCATATGTTGCAAGACCATACGATACATGGGTTGAGTTTAATGGGATAGGACTGGAAGTCAAACATGGAAACCAATCATCATTTTCTGGAAAACGGTTATCAAGTAACTTGGCTGTTGGTTCAATTCCAACAATGCGCGTGAGGACTGCTGCCAGGCAATGGGTTGTAAGTCCTTTCCATGCGGAAGCAACTTTGGGCATGCAATTGGCAAGTAAAACTGACGTCTCTAGTGGGCATACTAGCTAGTTACTTACAGGATGATCAGCAGAGCTCTTTACATCTTGGATCTCAACTTCAAAGTATGGAGGTTGAGTCCAAAGAGGACTTCGGAAAGAAGCTGTCATTTGATGGCATTGAAGCATCCACTAGAATTACGAAGGAGAAGAAGCCAAAGCATTTGGGTTATCAGAACTCAATGAGCTCAAATGATTGTGGAGGATTTATTGGTTCAGGAAAAGTAAGTTCCTCTCCATCGCAGTACTTATTTCTTATCATGTTGTGTAAACTTTCTGAATTATTTGATTTGCAAGGTTCTGTTTATGAGCAGAGGTGGCAATGTGATTCTGTGGTGCCATGAGCAGGTGATTATGTATACAAAATTTTAGCTATATGATATATGAATATGCCTTCGTCAAATAATTTGATTGAACAAAGTAGCATCCTTTGTTTTCGATTGGATATATGTGACTTTCTGATAAAGGAAGTCAGAGCTCTTCATATGTGACCTCTGTGGGATTCAAATCTATGCAGCATGGACATGGACTCAAGGACACTGATACAACACAGTGGCACATCAAATTTTGAAAAACGACACATGCATGACAAGTAACAACATGCACACGATATATATCATATATTATACGTCTATTATATAAAAAAAGAGAAACAAAAAGTCCATAAGCCTAAGACTGTTTAAGTTTGTGGGCTGACCACTACTTCATCTTTTCATCTGAACGGTTAGATAGAATTGGGTCTCTAGTTCTTTTGAGTGGTCAGCGACTTGGATTTGCTGGTCATCCTAACAACTATGGTGGGCTACACTGATCTGGCTTGCATTTTTCATTAATTTATCATCTCCCATGCTGCATTATCCCTTAATCAAGCATTATGTTGAGGTTGGTCTGCATCAACAACTTGATATCAATTGTCTACAGTTGAGCTACTCACCAAATTAGGTTTTGACCATCATCATCCCAAATGTTATACCAAGCATCCAATGTCCTCGGGACTTGCTATAAGTGTGATGAGAAGGGACATCAGTCCTTTGCCTGTCGTGAGGGAGACTACCCAGGAAAGAGCCTTTGGATAGAAGACCTCGAGGGAGAACGCCCCCCTGAAAGTTTGGACCGGGTACACATTGACCTCCAACTCCAAGACAGCTTCACACTGACAAATGGTCGATCACCTATAAGTCTCTCTGCACTTGGGTCTTAACAGTGATCCTTATCATGCGCCAATCTATGACTCTCCATCAAACAATAAAGATGTCTATGATGATGTTGGGGAGTTACTGTAGCCCGAAGTACATGTCTAGCACTGAAGTAAGAGCACAATAATCATGGTTAGGTACCGAACTTCCTCTTGGTATGATGGTAGATGTACCCCTTCATTAGTGAGGGGATTTGGGTTCGAGTCTTGTCGCCCGCTAATAGAGAAAGATTTACCAATGAATAAATACTTGCCAAGCAAAAAAAAAAATCATGGTTAGGAGGGATAGTCTTCTACACCGTGCATGATCAAAGTGAAGGTGTGCCACATGATTGTAGTTCTTAGAAGCTGCCTGTGAAAACATTGTATTTTCCAATGGTCTAGCCAATCCCAAGCTTCCCTTCAAATCAGACTCACGACCTTATACTCTTCATGGGTCAAAAAGGAATTAGAGGTATGCGTCGTGAAATATATGTTTGGCAAAGTTTCTCTTAATAGATGCTATACAGCCACCCAACCTTATTCTCTTGGGTGTAGATCTATTTAAAAACACCACCTCACAAGGACATAAGTATATATTTATTGTTCATTTTTCATTAACTTTCATATGATTGTATTCTTAAGAGTTTTTATTATGTCCAGATGGCTGGAGGGCAATCAGGCTAAGGTGGTGGGTGGTCAAACTTTGAAGACCAGGTTGCTGCACTTTTCTGAACTGTACTTGAATATTTCTTGTACCCTTTACTTTCTGATGTGCTAAATTTTGTTCTCTCAGGCACTTGTTGTCCTTGTCCATGACATGGGTTCGAATTGGGAGCTTATAAGTGATGCTATCAACAGTACTCTTCAGTTCAAGGCAAATATGTTGATAAAGTGGATTTGCTAACTTTAGGACATGGCAAACTTTTTCTATTTCTTTGGTTTCTATTAAATGCTATTTGATTTTTCTTTGGTATAACAATATATTGATCCTATTTTCCCTGAAATCTCAGTGTATTTTTCGCAAACCTAAAGAATGCAAGGAACGACACAAGTTTCTAATGGACAAAAATGCCAGTGATGGGGATTCAAGCTCTTCTCAACCTTATCCATCCACATTACCTGGCATTCCAAAGGCATGATATTTTCGGTGATAGTGCAGAAGATTGTGATGGATCCTTTTTTAACTCACTGTCTTTTGATGTTCATTTTCCTCATCAGGGCAGTGTTAGACAGTTGTTTCAGCGTCTGAAAGGACCAATGGAAGAGGACACTGAAGGCTCACTTTGAGGAAATTATTCTACTTGGACACAGGTTTCATTCTAATCAGATGCAGGTATGTTTCTTGTTTATGTAGGCAACTATTGGCAACCCTCCTTTGTTTAATTTTCTGGCAATATCTTGAGAAACAAAATTTTCTTCACATGCACTGATAGCCCTTTTTTTTAATAGCTTAAGATCAATAATCAGGAAACAAAGCAAATTACTCCAGTCCATAATTCACATGTTCTCACTCTCACTCAAATACGCCCGAATAACATGACTGGAGGTCCCCTCACGTAAGTCTGTCAAACTCCTTGATAATGTTCTATTTATCTTGTATGTTGGTACTTCTTAGACTAAAATCATAGTGACTACTTATTGAACATGAATGAAGGCCGCTCGATCTTTCTGATTCAATTCATCAAGCTCCGACACCCTTGGTCTTGGATATCATGGTCCACATGGCAACAATTTAACAGTATCAAACCAGGTTTCTGCCATACCCGTTTTTCCCACTTCTGGCACCAGCCCTCTTCAAGGATCTTACAGGATGGCAGTAGGCAATGCATAACATCTTCTGGTGCAATTAGTTCTGCTTCTAGGTGCTTTGTTTTAATGACCAGTAAATATTTTTCAAATGTATGCTGTTCTGCATTATTTTTATGGTTAATTTGTGATATTTTAGGATTCAAATTGTTCTACTTTCTTATAGGGATGCACAGAGATATGCTTTGCCAAGACCAACACCATTACCAATTGGAGAACAACAAAGATTGCAACAGTACAACCAAATGCTTTCTGGTAGAAATGTTCAGCAGTCAAAGTATGTCAGCTCCTGACCGAACAATGTTTCCTCTGAAAGTATGCTTTCTTCATCTGGTGTTGGGATGTCATGCCCTGGAATATTCATCTTGGGGATGTTTCAGGTCAGGGAAATTCAATATCGAGGCCACGGGATGCTCTGCTAATGAGAGTATGTCCAACCGTCTATAGCTACTTCTTTGTAAATTTTCTTTTTCTTTGTAAATTTTAGAAAGTTTTCTCAGTACACCTAAATCCCTGTTAGAGATGCAATTTCCGTTATCACTCTCTTGATTGCAAAAAGGATAATATTCTACTTAAAAGAACTGTCAATTTTAAATAATTGTAATTGCATTTCAAGTAGGGTTCAGACATTTCACAAAGGCTAGTCATACATGTGTCAGTGGAAGGATTGGTTATTTAATATTACCCTAACTAGGTAAAAGGGTTGGTGATGATGACAGTGCCTATATACTGGTTTTCAAGTATGTACTGCATTTTTGTTCGTATTTATTGCTTGCCTATTTTTGATGATATTTATTTTGGTGTTATCATAGCCTGTTCAGAATCCAGAAGACCAGAGATTGATGCAAGAGCTTCAGGTTCCTCAAGGGATTGGTCATTCTGTTCCCCCTTTCAACAGTATCACGATGCCGACGCCATATTCTAATCCGATGGTTCCTCCATCAGTCCAGTCATTTCCAGTGCAACACCAACAGAAGCATCAGATACCATCACCGCAGCAGCATCAACATTTCTTTGGAAATTCTAACCATTCACCCCATATCGAAGGGACCAACCAAAGTAACTCTCAGCATCAGGCCAATCTTATGCACATTGCTAAAGAGTGGCAGCAGCAGCTTCTATTGCAGCAGGAGCAGATGCAAAACCAATTTCCCTCATGAAGGCTTCCATTCCCCATCTAGAATCGCAATCTCAACATTCCATGTTATCTCCACAAAACAATTCTCAGATTCAACAACAGGCTTCTTCAAATCCAGTATCAACACCACATTCAACTGCCCAACACAGTCTTACAACTCCCTTGGCATCTATACCTTTACAAACTCAGCAGAATCCTAATCAAATGACTCATCTGCTTGGTTGGACTCAGTCTCTGAATCAGATGGCTAAGCAAAGACGACTGCAGCAACAGCAGTCTAAACAGAATCATTAACATGGACAGTCTTCACAGGCAAAGCTCCTGAGGGTCCTGGGCCAAGGTGGGTCAATGATGCATCAGAACATCCCTATTGATGAATCTCATGTCAATAGTGTTTCAATAACTACGGGGAGCCAAGTCACTGAGAAGGGGGAGTCCCAACAGGTCATGCACCTAATACAAAGCCAGGGCATATTTTCTGGATCAAGCTCACTTGCCATCCAAGCTGTAAAACAGTTAGGGTCTCAGCCTCCAAACCACAGTCAGCAGCAGCCAAAACTCTTTTCCCGTTCTCCACACCCTTCATTGAAGCAAATGTCTAGTGTGTCCCACCAAGATGCTTTTAGTTAAGGTCAAGGCGAAGATCCCCCCAATCATTCTTCACTGACCTCGCAACAACAGTTGCCACATCCTTCAATTTCTTTGGCTCCTCAGCAATAACAGAAATGACAAAGGCAGGTGAATCCATCCCAACAAACCTTACAGAAGATGCTTCATCAGACTTGTCAAACAGGTTCGGATCAGATACTGTCACCATCCTATCTGGGACAGTCCAACCAGCAGAATTGTAATCATGGTTTTCTGACGGGACCACAGGCATCTGTCCCCAGTGCATTGATTCCACAAGCACTATACCTGTTTCATCTACCCCCCCTTCTCCCACCCCTCCATCTCAATGGAATGCTGATTCACCATGTGAAACAAATACGTTGACCCCATCAATACATATGAGCCCCATGGAAAGTTCTCCATGGCCTAGTCTTCCAGGAAACGGACCAATGGTGCCATCTGGCCAAGCATTAGTGCCGAACCAGTACTCTGGTAGCATACCATCCATGGGCATGGTCTAGGTGGGCCATGTCAGCAACAACAGCAGCCTCTATGTCCACAAGAAATTTGGCAAGCAGGCCAAGGTAATTTATATGTGCGGCTGCAGCGATCAAATCCTGGACGTGAAGTTTGAGAGTGGCAACAGTGCAGCATGCTTTCTTAACTGCGTTTCGCATGCCCTGTTAATACTATTGTACAGGTTAGTTAATATCATATAATATTAAGCCAGTTATAACATGTTTTCAAATGTTTTTCTTGAAATTGCATATCATTTAGAAGAACTTCGATTGATTGGTCCATAACCCTGAGAGTCAACTCTTATCGAATAATTATTTGGCAAAATCTAAGTTTTCTTCATGGTATTCATATACAAGAGTTGACACTCCTCTCTATCATGCATTCACTATGACAGGATTCTTGTATCTCCATGAATTTTTCATTGTAGCAGAGGTCAGTATCATTGTGTTGTTTTCTGACTGCTAGCTCCTAGATTGTATCATGTAGTCTGCTTATAGCCATCTTAATGAGCTTTCGTTATAGTACATTTGTAATGAAGAGATATGGTTCTTTTTTATCCAATGAAAACTATTTAGTCATCTTTCACCCATATCTTCATTTGCATGGGGCAATTTTCAGTCACTTGAAAGACATTTGTTCTAGTTAAACCTGGCTTCAGGTTGTTCTATATATTTCATCTCGTAAGTGTCAAAAGTTCAATTTTCATAGGAAAAAAGGTTTCAATATTCATTCCCCCGTTTTTTCAGTATACCACTCATTCCTATATCCCTCTTGAAACCACGGTGACATTTGCAAATATATGCATTTTTATGCATAAGAAATTGCGAGTAAAAAATCACTTGCAACTTATCACTCTTCATTTCGTGTAACTCATGTCATCTTCATTTTGCGGGAATTCATGTGGCTAGCTCTCACTTGGCACGTCTTGCGCGCATTCTTTCGTGTGATCTGAAACAATTCCCTACGGTGCACCTTGTCTTTCTTTGCATGTTTCTCGGTTGAGAAAGGATGAATGGGCGGCCCCGATGAATCGTTTCGAGAGGAGACTAGAGGGGTGGAAGAGTTCGTTTTTAAGCATGGGCGTCTTACTCTAATCCAAGCAGTGTTATCCAACCTTCCCATTTACTATCTCTCGGTTTTCAAGATTGCCAAGGTGGTTCTCAGCAGATTGGAGGGTATAGGAAGGCGTTTTTTGTGGAGTGGGGTGAAAGAAGCAAGAAGGAAGATCCCACTAGTTAAGTGGGACGTGGTTTGCGTGAGTAAAAAGCAAGGGGGGGTTGGGGTGCTTAATTTGGAGGATATGAATCATGTGCTACTGATGAAGTGGCTGTGGCATTGGAACTCCAATCCAGATCTCTTGTGGTGTAGGGTAGTTCTGGAGAGTTATGGCTGCGGTTCGTTGGTGCGCAGTCGTCTTCCTTGGGTGATTCGCAAAACGTCCTGGATTTGGAAGGGCAACTTGGCGGGCTAGGAGCAGTTCTCGGAAGGCACCTTATGGAGGTTAGGAGCTGGGGATATGATTTGTTTTTGGCAGGACTTATGAATCAGAGACGAACCTTTGAAGGTTCGGTTCCCCACTCTATTTCAGATAGCTAGACTAAAACAAGTGGCGGTGAGTTTGTTCTGGCGTGATAGGGGTGGTACAGGATA
Source organism: Acorus gramineus (assembly GCA_030737835.1). Taxonomy (NCBI): domain Eukaryota; kingdom Viridiplantae; phylum Streptophyta; class Magnoliopsida; order Acorales; family Acoraceae; genus Acorus; species Acorus gramineus. Next base: position 801,191 of record JAUJYN010000039.1, on the reverse strand, counting down.
TTGGGACGTGAAGGTGACGAGACCCCTTAGCGTGGCAGAAGGGGTTGTTTTCTGGATCTGATGGAGTATTTGCAGCATCAGCACATAGTGGTGGATAGGAGAGATGAGGTAGTCTGGAAAATCGGCGCATGTATCGGGTTTTAGAGTGAAGTCGGGTATGATTGTTTATGGCATGATCACCTGATCTTAACGGTCACGGCAGCGAAGAAAACAGATAAGTATGGGGGTGTAAAGCTCCACCTAAGGTGAAAATCTTCTTGTGGATTCTATACCAAAGAAAGATCCTCTCTAGAACCAGATTAGCTAGATGGATTCCTGGGATGACCACCTCGTGTGCTCTTTGTGGTAGGAGTCGTCGGCGGACCATTTGTTTACTTCTTGCTGTTTGGTGAGGTGGGCATGGGCTAAACTGAAAGAGGCGTTGGGGATGGATGTGGACTTCGGGGATTTAGAAGGAATGTGGACAGCGGGTCAGCGGATGAGGATGGGAGATTGGTCCATGAAAGCTAAAGTTTCTCAGTTGATTCTTGCGATGGTTTGGTCAACTTTGGTGATCCGTAATTAGGTGATATTTAGTGGTCAAAGACCATATGGGGAGAATATATGGGAGTTAGCAAAGAGACTCATTCTAGACTGGGGTAATAATTGTATAGGGGTTGGGGGCATTAGCTTTCTAAATGAGAGATTTGTAATCCCTTAGGGCTGTTGGGGCTTTGGCCCTCTGCGCTGGTGGGAGACGGTAGATGTCTCTTCTACCTAGCTCTCAGTTGTCTTTCTTTATGCTTTCTTTGTATTCTCATTTGGGCTCTTGTCCCTTAATATATAAAGGAAAGTGCCTACCGTTTCAATAAAATAATGTCATCTTGAACAACCTTTAAATTTCTAGGCTCTCTTATACTAGAATGCTGATCAAAACTTTCACCTAGGTGCCTTTTCTTTATTTAGTTTTGAGCCCCTGGTGACCTAGATTGCTATTTATCTGGACACTTAAAAGCGTTCTCTGCTACTGCTGAGATAAATATTTGTGTGCCTAACTCTAGGTTTTGGTAACCACTAGCAATTCATGAGACTTTAGAAGGACTCCAGTCAAACTTATGTCTTTGCTCAAGAAAATTCTTCAACCTGATTGCATGTTTTTTCCTTTGTTATTCTTCCCATTCATATTCTGGCATTGATTTATAGATAATCATCTGGAAATAATAAAGTGGAGCTGTTTATGGTGATGTAAATAACTGTTATTGATGATCTGTGGCACTGGTGCTGTACTTGTATAGGTTATTCATTGCACTCTATGCTATTCGATTATTAAGCAATATTATATGTCATTTTAGATTTTAAAAAAAAATTATAATCAAATTTCTTTTAGAAGGCATTAATCTTGGCCTTGGGATTTAAAGTAATATCATCTAAATTGTTTGTTCGTTTCCATTTTTGCTCAACTTACCTTGTCAATCAATTATTCTATTTAAGAGATGATGAAATCCTTGATGATGTTCTATCTAGACCTGTCAACGGGTCGGGTCCAGACCCGGACCCGACCCGACCTGGACCCGATTACACGTGTAATATACCCGACCCGATTTGGACCCGACCCGAGTTGGACCTGACCCGGCGGACCCGAACAAACAAACGGGTCGGGTCCGGGTTCACCCCGCCCCGACCCGTTGGACCCGACTGTTTTTTTTTTATATATGCTCATATATTATAAGACCATTAGTATTAGTTGATTCATAATTTTATTTCTTACTTAACTTATTTTTGTATCTACAAGTTCATAAATCATAATCATAACAAGCCTATAAATCGGTTTGTTTTGGACAATTAACTTATTAGCTTTTGAATTTGTATGATTAATTAGTTTGTTGCATGATTTATGTTTATTATTTAGGTTAATATGTTAGTGTTTATTGTTTTGAATGTTGTTTAGGTTAATATTGTTTTGAATGTTGTTTAGGTTAGTTATGTTTATTATTTAGGTTAATATGTTTTTTATGTTAGTGATTATTGTTTTGGATGTTGTTTAATAATTCATTTACTTCTTTTGAATTGTATAAAATTATATTCAAACATAGTCTCATTAACAATAATGTTTTATTACAAAAAATTTCAAATAGAATGATAAGGCAAACAAATACATGAGCTCTTCTCTCTGTTTTTTTTTTACCCAACCATCCGGGTCGGGTCGGACCCGACCAAGGTCCGACGGGTCCGGGTCCGGGTCCACATTTCCCCGGACCCGCCGGGTCTTGGGTTGGACCCGGACCCGCCAGGTCCTGTCACGGGTCGGGTCCGGATCCACCCCGACCCGACCCGTTGACAGGTGTGGGACTCGGAGGGGGTCGGTGTTGAATAAGTATTTAAAAATGATTAAATTTTAACTTATTTGACCTATAGATCTAACTTTGTTTTGGATAGATATAAGTGTGATGGTATTAGAAATATTAAAAACATACATACTGTTTGCAATAAAGGATACATTTTAGGATTGAGGGAAACTACCTTTAGCTAGATGCGTTGTGAATTAGGTCTGAAAAAGTAACCTCAATATCCAAATAGATTTGAACATTGCAGAGCTTCACTACATTACATGAATCCACAGAAACATAACAATTATAATAATAATAGAAAATGCATACCATGCAGTAGATGTAGTCATCGCAGTCACCTAAGAACATCTTCAAAAGCCTCTCTAATGTTTCCTTACATTATAGGGAAAAGAAGGCTCCCTATGTCATGTAGGGAGCCTTTTTTTTATCATTTCAAAAGCTACCTCATTCTTATCATATCTTCATTCCAAATGACCCATTTACCCCAATTCATACCTATAAATTATAAAATCTAAAATCACATTCTATAATTTATCAAATATTGACATGAAATAAAGATCATTTAAAAAATATAAAAAATAAATAAAATTATTAAAAATCATAAATTATTTGTTTAAAACTAATTTTTATTGAAATTAGAAATACTCAATTTAAAAGACAACATGGATAATAAATAATATTATAACTTCCTACGATTCTGCATGTAGTAGCCATTGATGCTCAATAAGATCTTTTTGAAGTTGGGAATGAGTGTTTTTGACCCGGATACAATGATGAGCTGTAATAAATTACATCAATTCAGTCATACGCTGATGTGATAAGGTTATGCTGGGACACTCATCAATTGTATCATGATTGTATTATGGAGAGTTGACATCTCACTCATCTACAATAATCGTGTTATGCATTAAGATGCATGCTGTCATAATTTCCTTGAGTGTCTCACACTTCCACAAACGTGTCGGTCCTCGAAAATAGCGAATCATGCTTGTAATACTCCAAATGGTCGTTCTACATCCTTGTTGACTCTTGAGCTGTAGCAAAATGTTTCTGCATATTCCCTTGAGGGGATGATATTGTTTTCACCATTGTTGACCAGGGTGGATATATTCCATCGGTGAAATAGTATCCCACTGTGTAGTTGTTGTTAATTGAGAAGTTACATGGAGCAGCACGTCCTTCGGTGAGGTCGGCAAAGACAGGTGATCGGTCGAGCACATTGATGTCTTTGTGTGATCCTGATAACCTGAAAAGGCATGCCATATCCAGAGGTCATACGAAGCTACAACTTCTAAAATAATGGTAGGTTCATGAATGTGACTAGATTACACACATTTCCATGTTGTTGACCAATTCTTCCACTTCCAGTGCATGTAGTCAATGCTACCCAACATACCAGGGAATCCATGACTTTTACCAACAACTAACAATCTTGCGACGTCGTCATTGTTTGGTCACCTCAGATATTCATCATAGAAGACTGCAACAACCGCTCTAGCAAATCTCGTTAGGCTCTCGATTGCAGTACTTTCTCCTATCCGCACGTAATCATCCACAGAGTCTGCCACTACTCCGTAAGTGAGCATCCTCATGGCTGCGTTGATCTTCTAAATGGAAGAGAGACACAATATTTCAGCATAGTTTCTCTTTTGGAAAACGTATGGATCAAATTGTTTCACCGCTTCTTGAATTCGAAGAAATAACTCACGACTCATCCGAAATCTTCGACCAAATAAATGTGTTTATTTGTGTCGAATAAATAGGATCTTGAGCAAAATAATCCTAGAATAGTTTTTTGTGTCCTTCAAGTCAATTACACATAATCATTGCATGACCTTGAATAGAATCTCCCATTGATCTTGATTGCCTTTGATTACCGAGTCATATTGAATCTAATGAAACTATGGCTAGCAACTCAACTTTATCATATGAGTCAGAGTCGTCAAGAATCATGTTTAAGACTTGATCCGCCATCTTCTTTAAGAAAAAAATAGTATGCATGACATGATGATATAACAAAGATAGATCTCGTGGAGGCTGAATGAATAACATAACAAAGGAATTTGATTACTTTGCATCAATTTGATCAAATTCCAAACCAAAGAATTATGCATAACAATAAAATTCAAAAGACAAATCTGAAACACAAAAAGATCAAAAACCCTTGTATCTGTGTGTAGCCTAAAATCATGTTTAATAATTGAGGAAGAGCAGATTATGTGGTTTGACATATGGCTTATGAATCTCAATCAATCAATTGATGCAAAAATTAATGCGCATCATGTTTCCTTTCATATGACAAATCTTGGTAAGGTATGTTTGAAGAACTATAGAAATTGCCTTGTTGATAAGCTAATGGGGAAAAACAATACCAAGAAAGTGTAGATGGTTAGTTGACTGGCAAGACTCAAATAATATAAAAAGCACGTATTTGCCTTCGGGGTTTGTATGATGATCATTTTATAAATTTCACTCCGGATATTCTTTAGACAAATACATCTGATTGCAACAGACTCTTTTAAATGATTGATTTTTGAATTAATTGTATTTTGTTTTCATCACTAAAATTTATGTCACCTCTGGCTTTGTCATCATCCTTCTTGGTAAATAAAAAATGACCCCAGGCTATCTTAAAACAATTTTTTTTCCTGAGTTCATGTATATTCCTACACCATCCACTTTCTTTCATCAACTCCCCTGAGAAATTATATTATGAGTATGTTCTACCTCCATGAGTTAGTATTCATTCCTTCTACAATGGTTGTTTTTCCAATTATACCTTGCAGATGAGAAAACTTGTTCGGAATAGTAGGGTTATTTAATATTGGCATAAACATGAAAGTGGTAGGTAATCTTATTGGATTTCCAATGAATATTTAATGTCATAATTCGGAGCTATATTGTGGAAGTTATGACTGTTCTAGTGAAGGCTGTCCAGAATTTTTAGTCCGGGGAGACAGCACTGTCATTTCGCCCCCATTAAAATAACTGTAGTAAGTAATGTATTTAGGGCATCAGAGAGTGGTCTCTGGCATTTTGGGGGGTCTAGCAGAAAAGGAGATGGGGAGGAGAGGAGAAGAAGAGATTGGTGTGAGTCCCCTGTTTTTCTTTGTTGGCTGTTTTGGCTCCCTCTCTTTTCTTTATTGCTGCCGCTGCTGCTGTGATTTGGGGATTGTCAAGGCTGCTTCAAAAGGGTTTGGGTGATGAGAAGCCAAGAGAAGTGAAAGTTTGGTGTTGGCTCAATAGGGGTGAGTGAAATCCAAGTTCTTCCTTAGTATTTCATCTCTTTGTGTTTGCTGTCTCTCTCCCCGTTGATGATTTTCAGATTTTGTATGTTGTATTATTGCATATATATTGGTCTTGATTGAGTAAAGAGGGAGAGTTTATTGTGAAGTGGTGACTGAACTCCATGTTTTATGACTCCTCACTTACTTGTGCTTGCTTTTATATTCATGTGTTCATATTAGGTGAAGTGAAAGAAATCTATTGCTATAAGGTGTGGTGAGTGAAAACATGGAAAGAATTGCAAGTTTCCCCTTCTATTCATGTTGGTTTTGTGACCTTATATGTACTGACTCCTTCCTGAAAGTAGTTCAAAAGCTATAGAGTTGTTCTTGGAAAGCTTGAATGGAAATTGATTGCAAATATCATGCTTTCGGATTAGCTTGTTTGATGCCCTGTTTCGTGTAATTGCTGTCCGGATTTGTTTGGGCTGTGAGAACGACATTTAAGTGTTTTATTGTTGCTAGATATGTGTAGTTGCTGCCTTAGTCAGCCCAAGAACTTTAAAGGTTGATCAAATCTCATTTACGGGCTGTTTAGAACAACAAAGGGTATTGTTTACTTGCACGCTTGGAGTTGTGTAGAATTAATGTTATTCCAATGTGATTTAATTAAATGTCATCCATGCTAATAAGATTATAATTATGGGAAGTTATTATTGGTGTTTAAATACCATGAATTGGTTTGGATGTGTGAACTTATGTTGTGATTAAAGGGTGATATAATTGGCACGAGACTTGCATTAAAAGGGATGGGTTCAACATGAGTTGACCCATAATTCCTTACCCGACTGATGTGTTCAGTCAAAAGAGTTGCGGCCCATCATTGATGAGAACCATGTATGCTTGTTAATGTTTAAGCCCGTTATGTGGTATTTATGAAAATGCGAATGAGCATGCAGTTCTTATTTATATTGTGTACATGCTAAACCATTAGTGGTAGGGGTTGTTTTTGCACTCGGAGGACAGTTGTCATATCAGAGAGCTGTGGTGGATGGATGAGTTGCGTAGACTTTATGTATAGTCTTCGTTTGATTCCTAGGGACACAGTGTTTCCCCTAGTCGACTATCCGAAGTGTGGTGATGCTCATACTATGTGTAGTGACGTGTGCTACATCCGTTCAATTCCCAGGTCTATCGAGTCTTGCTTAGTTGGCTATTCGGAGAGAAATGCCATTGTTGAGAGCTATCTAATATGAGATGTTGTGAAAGGGTGATGGACTGATACAATGAGTTGTGTGAACACTGTGTGTAGCCTCCGTTTGACTCTTAGGTGGCGTGTTGCCTAGTTGACCATCCAGAGTGGACTACTAATAGAGATATGATGTGACTAGTGTGGACCTTGTGTGCAGCCTCTATTGACTCTTAGGCCTACTGAGTGCCGCCTAATATGGATTTTAGAGGGTTATGAAGTGGCCTAATATATTATGTGTAGCCTCCGTTGACTCTTAGGTCTGTTGAGTGCCGCCTAATATGGATTCCGGAGGGCTATGAAGTGAGGTTTATGAGTAAAACAGTATTATTGCATTATCTGTGGGTATTTCTTTGTGATGAGTTAAGTGATGATTTGATTCACTCGCTGAGCTTTATGCCCACCACTACTTTTTGGCTGGATGTTTTTATATCCAGGTACCGTCCCGACTAAGGTTCTTGAGTCCAGTACAACACGAGGATCTTTGAGTCATGCATTGCTGTCCTACCTGTAGAGTCTAGTTAATGTTTCATTATCTTCTAGAGTATGTCCATGTTGTACATTCATTTTGGGCATGTGGATCATTTGTGTATGAGTCCTAGGGCTCTCATAGGACAGACTGTAATATATAGGTGTATTTGTATCATTTGACATCTGTACGATTGTCAGTGGTTAGTTAGGCTTTGTGTATATAGCATTTCTGCTACGTACGCTGATTAATTATTGCATCTCATGAGTGTTTTGAGTTATGATTTTCTATATACTAATTCTTATTGTTGTGACTTGGAAGACGGCTGCTTTTAGGTCGTGACAGAAAAATATCCAATATACTCTCCTATTAAACTTGATGTAATTTTATTCACACACTATATGTTATAGATGTTATATTAATGCAATTATGGATTCAAGTAAATGAGATGAAAGTGAAGCTCTGAACCTATGATCACCGCCAAATTATGGTGGGCGGTCAAAATGTCACAAGAGGACGTGCTTTCCACATCATATCAGTTGCCAAAGCATTTTATAGAATTGCTTCTATCCATATTAGTAGTTTGTTTTGGTGTTCTACAGATTTATAGTTTAAATGTTTCCAACTTCTGTTTTATTCTATGATTTAAATGTCAGAATATGAAGTTTCTGCCTGAATATTTAGACTTCGCAAAGAAATGTTCTCTGTGATGCTGAACATCAAATTTGTTTTTGCAGATACAAGCTGTTTACTTCAAGCTCAATGGAGGCCAATCTTAGTGGCTTAGACATTGCTGGCACTGACAGGCTTCAACAGTGGGGCAGTGTTTCTTGTACAATACCAAAGCTTCTAGAGAGAGAATGTTGTAGGGTAGAAGCAGATGGAGAGGGGGGGGAGGGGGGAAGCTATGTATTTTGTATAGGTTTCTCAATATCTTTTTTTTTCCCATAGGTTTATTGTGGGGGCTTAATGATCTCATTGTTGTGGTTTTTGATTAGTTATGTTGCTGGGCATAAATGGGCTTTTGTTAATGTATCTCAAGCACCTCAGCTTTTTTTGGTATATATAATTTTAATCTCATGTGAAATCCAAATCCTCCCTCTTTTGAACTTTTGAGTTGAAAGTACTTGACAGGATGTATTCAAAGATGGTACAAATTCTCATATAAAAAAAAGATATTTTTAATCTCATTTGCAGTTCTAGTTCTATTTGTAGTTCGCACATTTAAATTTTTTTTTTTAAAGCATATATACTTAGTTGTTGAAGTATATTTTTGGGTGGTTGTTAGGCGATAGATCTAATCAACCCTAAACCGACTTAAATCTGAACTTCAACGAGCCAAATACGCCTATGAATAGGACCCATTATAGTCAGAAGATGCAACTAATTTAGAAACATCTTTTTAAAGCTCTAAAGGAGCTTATAACTGTCTTTAAAATTTTGTCTTGTCAGTCAAGTTGAGGAAATAATGGTAGATCCAAATCAGTTCAGGAAAATTCAAAGAGAGATCCGAAGGAAATTGATGAAGATCCAAAGACCGTTGCGAATTCAATTGTCATGATATCAGTGTAGTGTCTGTCACGTGCGCTCAGATGATCATGCCAGAGAGGATCAAGAAAGGATTCTATGAATTTTGAGAAATCTCATTGGAAAATACAGAACCTGAATCTAAATCCAAACCTGACCCTAACCCAATGTGTTGAACCTGAACCCAAACCTGTGGATTTGGTTATGTTTATGCCCGGGTTCGGGTTGGGTTCAGGGTTTTATTTTTTTAAAATATAAATTTAGACAAAGACTAGTTATATATTGCTATTAAGTCATTTGTAACCTCTACTGAGATATTTTTAATTGTGAGGGGTAAGTTATATATCAAGAGAATTCATCAAAGAGAGAGATCTGAAGAAGATAGTTTTGTTTTGCCAAGGTTTTACCACTAAATTGAAAATTTAATTTTGAGTAACAATTTAATAAAGCTGCTTCACAAAGATAAATTAAAAAGGCCTTTAAATTGATTTGGTCCAGTGGAACAGTTTCTTGAATAAATTTGAAATAATAAGGATCTTCATTCATTCCCTCTCCCCCTCTCACCCAATGTCTCTCTGTGCATATAGGAAACAGAGGCATATTGGAGGTTCTTGTGAGGGCTGAATGCCTCAAGAAATTAGATTCTCCCCCAATGTCTCCTCCCCCACCCACCCCCACCCCCACCCCCACCCCTTTAAAACTAGCAATTACACCATTCAATCAGAACATATCATTAACAAATCCAGACTAGGACTGAAAATATAGAGCGCTGGTACAGGTAATATACGGGGACAGTCCCACGAATAGTGAATAAATCTTGATAGACTTCTATCGAGTTATAAAGACATATACCTCCCAACACGAAGTATATACCTTGTTAGCAATTTTTCATATTTTCAATCCAATAGGTCGTTCATGTGATAAATCATGAAGTTTTTTATATTTTTCAAAAAAATAACTCTCTCATTAGTGGTCATTTACTATTTTTTACTTAAATCATAACACGTGCGAATTGTTCGCAGAAATGTCCCATGGATTTTTATTTGTAATTAATTTTAAATGAAAATATTCATAAATATTTATTGTATAATCTTTGAAAGAATAATTTTTTATACAAGTTCATATAGATATGGAAAATATTTATTTATGATAAAAGAACTTTTTCTTTTTAAGAAACTTTAGACTATTTATAACTTAATTAAGAGTTATAAAAGTCCCCCCCCCCCCCCCCCCCCCCCCCCCCCCCCCCCCCCCCCCCCCCCCCCCCCCCCCCTCCCCCCCCCCCCCCCCCCCCCCCCCCCCCACTCGCAAAAAACCTTATGATAAAAGAACTTATTTTGTTCTTTTTTTTCCTTGCTTGGGTCGGCACCTGTAGAGCATCTCTAAAAGCCTCCCTAACATAAGGAGCTAAAAATGAAAAAAAAAGAGGTCCAAAAAACTCCTTATAAGGCTTCATACAATATTTTTTTCCTCCATACATGTATGGAGCCTTGTAGGGAAAACTACAATGCAAGATGACCACATTGCCCCTTCAACAAAACCCATTTTTTTTCAGCCAACTCTCTCTCTTCTCATTTTTTTCAACCATCTCCCCCAAATGTATCCCATCTTGCTCTATGTTCTGCAAACCCTAGAAAAATAAAAAAAATCAAAACCTTTGATTTCATTTGAGGTCTGTTCGCCGTTCGTTCCGCCCGCCATCCGTTCGTCCGCTGTCCGTCTCGCCCACCGTCCTTCCACCATCCTACCCCGATCTCCTTTTCTCTCCACGATGCCACTTCTCTTCTCTCTTTGACGTGATCCAACGACAGACAGCGACGCACAACCTGGATCCAACGGATGTGACGACATACCCCAATCGTATATCTAAGGTTTATATATTAGGGTTCCTTTGAAGCTTGATATTGATTTGTTCTAGGGTTTGTTGATCTTGGGATTGTGGTTTGTTGTGAGGGTTTTCATTTTCAAAAATTGTGTTTGATAAAATGTTTCTAAATTCTTAACCACATATCTGGTGCATATACTAGATCAACTGACATCTGCTCAAAATCCGTAGGGCCTCATACCTCATAACTATCAATCATTTTATTTATTATCAATCATTTTAAATTTGATAAATTTGATTGAAATGGTTAATTATGCAGCCAACTGAAGTTATGGCGTGATTTTTTAATGCTAGGTGAACTAGGCTTTACATCCAATTGTGTTTTGAGGTGACATGGTATTTATGTGTTATCTTAATTGGTTCCGTTTCTCTGTTTTCTTCTAAATCATCTTTTGGTTGACACTCTATACTTTGAATCATTTGTATGAAGATAAATTGCATACTTTGAATCATTTGTGTGAAGATGGTGAGCCAATCGACAATGTTGGGAGTATTAATTGTTTACTGAACCAACTCAAGTCTTACCAAGATTTGTCTTCGTTATATCATCATGTCATGCTTCCATTTTAATTTCACCAAACCTTACTCTTTCATATCTAATCAAGTTTAGATTTTGAATCATATATGTACAGTGTCTCTATTTATGGATTCTCGTGAACCTTTTGTGGAGTATACTAGCAATCCCGAACACTTCATCCACAATGATTCAAGTGTCAATGTTCATTGTTCAACGGATTTTGAACCTTTTGCGACGATGTGTTCATCTCCCATCTCCGATCAAGCTACACCTACGCAGAAAAAAGCACCATGCAATTTTAGCTTTGACGAAGACACTCCTTGTATCGGCGTGACTTAATGTAAGTTTGGATGATGTGCAAGGTAACGACCAAAAGCACAAGCAATATTGGCATCGAATATGGAAATTCTTTCACGAATACAAGACTTTTGAATCGGATCGCAATGCGAATTCCCTAATGTATTGGTGGTCAACAATTCAGCTCGCCACCAATAAATTTTTTGGGTGCTTTGCCCAAATTGAGGCTAGGCAACAAAGTGGAATTAATGAGCAAGACAAGGTAAATTCTGATTTTACACATCTTCTTACTTTTCATGGGTTTATATTCATTTTTATTTTTCATGGGTTTATATTTATTTTTAGACTGGTTAAGCCAAGCTTGTGTACAAGTCATTGAACAATTGTTCCTTCTAATTTATCCATTGTTGGAATGAGCTTCAACACCAACCAAAGTGGATGAAGGACTATCAAAGGAAGAAATCGACTAAAAATGTGGCTTCTAGACAATCATCCTCATCTTCTCCTGCTGTTAGTTCTCCCTCCACTCCAGAGACAATCAACCTCGGAGATCTGGGTAACTTTGAAGATATAGAATGGCCACCTAGCAATAATGATATGCTAGATTCTCATTTATTGGAATTACATCGACAATCACAAATATGTTGAAGAAATGTTTGATCAGTACATCTTCAATTACTAGGCTATTTTAGTAGAGAGCATAAGGTTTATTTCAATTTTATTTCAATGGAATTATCAAGATTAAACTCTAAAATAACCTCCTTACAACCTGGTCCGCCCTTGCCTCTAAATAAGGAATGCGTGTAATTCGGTGTTAATAAATTGCACAAGAAAATAATCATCTATGTTTAATTTTAAGGTCTTTAATTTCGTTGCGAGGTTTGTCATTTCAAGGACATGTTCATGCATTCTAACCCATCATACTTTATTGTTATCAGCTAGGCCATTAAGGTTCCGACCAATGAGGGTCTTTGATATTGGCTAGGAATCTTTGGTATTTTCAGTAGTAGGAAGTGTAGACTTAATATTGCTAACAACTGTTATTCGCATAAACATAATGCTCAATCTATTCAATTTTTCTATGCATTGAATAAAGCTTTCTTATCCGCACTGTTTGTGGAAGTAAGAGAAGCGGGGGTTTTTTTTTTTCTTTCTAAAGTGCTAAATCAAGATTCAGAATATCTAAGTGAAACTGGACTTGTTCAGGTTATTCTAAAAGATTTATTCCATTAAATATCGAAATAGATGAAGCATGTGAATGCAGTGAAATGTGAGTTAAAATTGCAAATAATAAATGTTCACAACATTAATGCTTTGAGTTACACACACTATATAAAATAACAGACAAGCGGTATCATCAGGATTCCACCTTTGGGTGAATACCACGACATACCTATAGCCTATTTATTCAGATGGTGAAAACTTCACCTAATAGAGCTATTTGGCTATATAAATGGCTCAATTAGAGGGATCTTTCACTTTTTGCTATTGATGTAGCGTGAAAAATCACGCTCTTCTGCTGACCCGATCAATCTTCAGGGATACAAGATATGCAAGCTCCAATAACGTTGTTGATTCACGAAGAATAATAGGACGATGGGCTTCAATGAGTCTGTTGATTCTTAAGAATACAAAAAATGATAGAAATCTATGTATTTGACAATCAACAGCGTCGTTGGAGCCTGCATATCTTGCATCCCTGAAAATTGATCGGGTTAGCAGAAGAGCGTGATTCCTCACGCTACATCAGTTGATATCGGAGCCTCGTCGATTCATCGAGGTAATCCGTGATCCATCCCATTTATCAAAACATCCCATCCCATCCCACATCCCAAAAAGATAAAGAAAATCCATTCTATTCCATCCCATCCATTCCGAACAACCCCAAACACCCCCCCCCCCCAAAAAAAAAAAAAAAAAACAAAGAAAAATTTTCATTTAAACCCTCACACCCAAGTTTTCATTCCATAATACCTAACCCCACATATTAATCTTTTCATTCCAGTCCACCAAAGAGAGAGAGAGAGAGAGAGAGAATGTCATCAAGAAGACGTCCGGTTCCACGCGAGGTTCCCATTGGAGAGCCGTACAGCTGCGACATAGTACAACAATTCATTCATCGAATGGATGCGGGACTTGATGCGTTAACCAATCAAATAGAAAAGATAATGACGCTTATCCGACATCAAGAACGATCAACAACTCCACAATTTGTGGAGGAGCCTATTGATGGTGATTTCGACAACCTATTTGAAGTGGCAAACCTTCCACCTATCTTCAATGAAGAGATTGAAGAGGCGAACCTTCCACCTATCTTCAAGGAAGAGATTGAAACCCATCTTCGATGAAGAGATTGAAGTGCTGTACCTTCCACCTTTATTCGATGAGGAGATTGAAGAGATGAACCTTCCACCAATCTTTGATGAAGAAATTAAGGAAACATATATTCCACCGATCTTTGATGAAGAGATGGAGGAATCCGAGCCCAAGAACTTGTAACGTCTCTGTATTTTTAGTCTTATATATTTATTTTAAATATATAATGAAAATTTTAGATTGAAATTTAATTATTTCATTTTTCAGATTTGGTGGTGGGCCCAAATGGGTCCAATTTGATTTATAATTTTGATAATTATAAATCAATCTTGAAATATTTATTTTGTATTTTTCCAGAGATCTTTATAGTCTCAATATACTTTGGTTGAAAATTGGTGAGATTCAAAGTTTGGAAAATTAGTTGTTTAGGATTTTGTGTCAAGTTATTGGGCCCAGGGATCTGGTTGCGAATCCAGAATACCTTTTTATAGCCTACAGGGACTTGTCTGTAAATCGTACAGGGATCTTTTTGTAAATCGGATAAGGACCTCGTTGTAAACCCGGAATACTTGAGGGGTCGTTTTGTAATTTGGTAAAAACCCCTTTTATATAACACGTTTTGGGTTAGGGTTTGCATCAGATTTCTCATGAGGCATGAAGGGTGGTGATGACCTAACTCTATCCGTCGAGCATCACAAGGTGAAAAATCTTTCTCTATTGATTTTTATTGTTTAGTGTTTCAATTTATTTTTGTTAGAAGATGATTGTGTCAATCGATTATTTGGGGAAGAAGGTTGATGGATTAGGGTTAGGGTTTGATTGATTTTAAATAGATGATGTTTTTATTAGATTTCAATGGATCTCGAAAGATGTCTTAAGATCAAATTAGATTTATTGGTTTTGAGGATTAAATGGTTATTTTCGGGTTGATTATATACTTGGATGTTAAATCGTGTTTTTGACTATGATAGAGTCGTTTCTGGGAAAATTGTATTTCACAAACAGAAATAGGTTTCGAAAAGATCTTTCCAACGAATCATGAATCGTCCAATTTGGAGTTACGGGTAGAAAGTTATGATTTTTCAAAGATTTCTGTGCAGTTTCTTAGAATTCAAATATTTGGGTTTATGACCAAGTTTGATGAATTTCAGAGATTAAAGGAATTCCAAATGGATATTTAATGAGTATAATTTGATTTATGGGTTTTGATGATTTTATTGATCTTGCTGACTCAAATTGGATCTTAAATCGATAATTTGGTTTAGTGAGATCAATGAACATTAATTGGATATTATTGTTATTTTGATGTAAATTGATTGGATTGAGTTATTTGGATAATTGGAGTTGTAGTGGAGCCTTAGGGCCTGTTTAGTTGACAAGTGGGATTGGGATTCTGTGAATCCTGGGATTCTAAATCCAGATGGATTGGGATTGTGAACATGTTAACCAGTTTGATAAGGAACATGATTCAAAAAAACATGATTGAGATTCTCAATCTCAATCATGTGTTTGGTAATGCATGGATTACAATA
Organism: Acorus gramineus; assembly: GCA_030737835.1. Taxonomy (NCBI): domain Eukaryota; kingdom Viridiplantae; phylum Streptophyta; class Magnoliopsida; order Acorales; family Acoraceae; genus Acorus; species Acorus gramineus. Next base: position 785,848 of record JAUJYN010000039.1, on the reverse strand, counting down.
TAAAAAATATATATTTATAAAAATACCCAATATATATATATATATATATATATATATATATATATATATATATATATATATATATATATATATATATATATATATATATATATATTAGATGTATTATATATATCATAGCAAATTAGTTATGATATCATAACAAAATAGTTATGATAGTAATATAATATATATATTTTTTATATATATCATAGCAAATTAGTTATGATAAATTACATGAATCTCATATCATTCAATCAATAGGTTATGAAAGCTTCCTTATTCATATATTATATAAATAAAGTAAATCAAGAGTATTTATGAACGTGTGCATCACAATTAATGCTTGAATATATTATATTATATTATATTATATTTTATATATATATATATATAACATAATATATTTAATATAAATATGTGTGTGTGTACACACACACACACACACACACATTTATATTAAATATATTTTGTTATATATATATATATATATATAATAATAATATATATATATTATATATTTATAATATATATATTTATATATATAATAATATATATATATTATATATATATTAATATAATATAATATATTAAAAAATATACCTATATATATATATGTATATTTTTTAATATATTATATTATATTATATTATATTAAATATTTTATGTTTTATATATTATATTATATCAATAATGATTCCTAGGCCCCAATTTTTCAGGCCCCATCATAGGCCCCACGATGTGGCAAGTGTACATTGTCTATTATACCATTTACTTAATAACTACCTTAACATGTATCCCTATGATTGTGGAGTATCATTTAATTCTGAAAATTCTGTATTTATTCACCATTAATGGATTCTTAAAATCTTGCAACAATATTTGAGAGGGACCAGAGAAACCATTGATGTTGAAACAATTGAAAATCTGTCTTATATGCGAAATGAGAAGGTTTTGCATTACGGAATTGATTTTGTTTATGAAGAATACATGGGAGCAAAACGGAAATTCTATTTTGAGGAGAAGGCACAAAATCATTTTTTTTTTTTTTCGATTTGGATCTCACATCAATGTCTCTTGGATCAAGTTTGACATTATTAGATTCGTTTAAAAAATTGTGTTTTGCCTTTTGTTTTAAATATTTAAACACAATTTTTTTTCATGTATTGAATGTCATTTATCACATTTTGATTTGTTTTTGTTTCAATATCTAAATGTACCGTTACATTTTATATATGAGTAGTTTGTTTGATGTTACTGCTACATTATTGGCAATGTAATTTTTCAAATCTGTATTATTTTTGTTACATTCGTAAATGTAACAGTCAACCTGTCACGCCCCAGGGCGGCCGTCCCCGGGACGCGGCAAGTGTATATATAATATCAGAATCTACACAGGAGGTCAATAATATATCATACACAAACAACCAGAATGACACACAGACAACAAAGAGGCTGACATGATATATACACCAAATGCAGAAGCAAAAGACTGAATCTATAAATAAACATACTACAGACTCGATACACAATCATCTGTCCTGTGAGAGCCAATGTACACAAATACAACTGAGTATATATACAAACGTGTGCTCAAGCACGGAAATAAAATACATACAGTCAAGAAAGGATGCTGATAGCCTCTGGCACTCGCGGAACGTAGCGCTGCTCCGCTACTGAAGGAATCCCTCGGAAAGCTCCAACTGCTGCTCCGGCTCCAGCTCAAGCTCAGTGGCAACTGGGGAAAAACATATGCGAGGGGTGAGCCACACGCTCAGTGAACGGCACAACCCATGCATCACAGACGATATTGACCACTATCCAGATCTTAATAATCCACCATCTCTTATTAACAACCACTAAATGGTAACAAATACTCAAATCCGGGGGTTCGTTACATCGCTGAACCACCATACCCTCACCCCTCAATAGGTAAGAAAGGATGTTGGGACTTAGTGGGCTGATAATCATCCTTACACAATCCAGTGGGTCGCCACATCGCCGACCCACCACACCCTCACCCTCACCCCTCAATAGGTGACATAGGCTCTTGGGACTGACTAGGCTGTTGGTCACCCTTGGTCCACCGGTAGTCTCTCCCCACTCTGTAGGTCGTTTGGCTACTCCCACATTCAGCACAGTCCGTCTACAAAATCGGGAGGCGCCTACTGATGGGAGCCCTACACGGGACGACCTTTCTAACGCTGAGGTAGTCTCTACACGGATCCAACGAAGGGAACAGAACAGCCTATCCATCGCATATGATCCACTCGGATCCGCTGACAGCACATCTCTACTACTCTAATGTGTTGAATTCTTCAGAATTCCACCAGCGCGCATAACCAAGATGCGGGGAGAACATAAGATAAATAATGAGGAAAAGAAACCTTGGGAGGGCAACCTGAGGTCCCGATATAGGACATCCCGCCAACCAAACAAGGAACACGGAGTACCCTAACCCGGGTCTCAATGTTGACCTCGCAAGGCCCCCTTAATATTCCCCAAGGCATGCTAAAAATATCTTAAGTCTGCATTTAATTTAATAAATCAAACTAATAGGATGCATGCATAGGTCGAGGCTTTCCTAGCATGATAACGAGGTGACATGATGCACGGCTCATACACAAATCCTAAGGGTGCAAGTCCCTAACATACAAGTCTAGGGTGGCATGCATTCTACACATTAATCATGCTTACATGGATTACAATATAACAGTTAATATTAACTATGTGCCCCAGGGGAGGACGGTACACGCCCAAGTGCATGTAGCGCCTCCCAACTAGGTTGGGTTGTCCCACTCACCGGTAACCGGGTCGTCGCGTGACCGTCCGTCAAGATCTGCAAGACAGGGTAACCCACTTGGTGAGTAAAATACACAAATACCACAAAATACACAAAAACACACAAATAAACACCCAGCACTCGGGCAAACGTACATACGGCCCGTACGCACGCTAGCCCGAGCACCCCGACTCACTCCCGCACCCCCGGCAACCACCCGCACGGCCACCCGCCCCCGGATGCACCGCCGCGCCTCAGCCCGCGCACCCAGGCGCACCGCCGGGCCCCTGCCCGCACGCCTGGACCCGCAGCCGAGCCACCCGGATGCGCTGCGCGCCCACTGCGCCCCGCCGCAGCAGCCCGCGCGCACACCGCACGCCCCGCGCTGGCCCGCGAGCACACCACCGACTCGCGCGCCCAGTGCCTCGCCCCGCGCGCACCCCGCGCGCACCTCCGCTGCCCTCGTCTCGCTCCACGCGCACCACCGGCTCGCCTAGCGCTCCATCAACTCGCCGCCCGTGCACACCGCGCCTGCACCCCTGCGCAGCGCTCCGCGCGCACCCCGCGCGACGCCCTGCACGCATGCCCACTCGACCAGCACCCCCAGCACGCCCAGCGCATGCCCACTCGACTAGCACCCCCAGCACGCCCAGCACCCAGCACGCCCTCCAGCTCCACCTGAGCGCACGCCCGCACGCACGCCCGCGCGCACGCGCGCGCGCGCCCAGCCTGCTGCGCTGCTTGCTGCCTGTGCTGCTGCCTGTGCTGCCGACCTGCCCGAAGCCACCAGCCACCCCTACCCGAGCACCTCTACCACCACCCACCGGCCACCAATGGCCTCCGACCGCCCCCAACCACCTCCGACAGCCACCCACAGCCGCCGACCACCCAACCACAAAATCACCCTCCTAACAAGCATCTAAGCCAAAAAGAAGAGGAAAAAGAGCTTACCAAGGGAAGGAAGGGATGTTCGGTTGCTCTCCGCGCACCGAAACGCCTCTCCAAGGGTCTCCACCACCAAGACCTCTTCCCACCTCTGAAATGGCTCCGATCTGAGGAGAAGAGAGGGCGGAAGAAAGGGCTAGACACGCCGGAATCCGGATTTGAAACCACCGGGGTGTAGATCGGGACCGGATCTACACTTTCTATGCTTTAGGTTTTAAGGTTTGGGCACCCTAGCTAGGTTGAATGGAGGTTTTAAGGGGAGGGGAGAGAGAGGGATTGCTCGGAGAAGAAGATGAATAGGGGGGTTTAAGTCGTGGGATTTCTTTAAAACCACCCCCACCCCACACATACTCACACCCCTAATTAGTTTAGCCCTAATTAGGTTTAGGGGGGGTTTAAGGGGGGTTTTAAGTGAGTTTGACCTAAGTCAACTCAACCACACAAAAGGACAAAAGAGGTTGACCAAGTCATGGGCCCACTTTGACCGAGTCAACTCTCCCAATGACTTCTCGCTCGGTCAAAACCCGGATACGCCCTGGAACTGTGAAATTTCTGAAACGTTACCGGAATTCGATGAAATTTTCATGAGTGGCTTAGAATGGCACCAGGACATATAATATGCAGTTAGATTTTCAATCGGAGTCCTCTAGCTCAGGACGATAGATAATAGTCCAAAATTTTGCGGTTCCGATCGAAAATCGAAAAAAACGAAAAACTGCCAGAACGCTCCAACGGTTACCAGCAGGCTAAAAGTGACACATATATAACAGACTAGAGGTGAGTGGATGTCTCTATATTATTTGAAAAGCATCATGTTATTTTATGATTATGAAATCTATCTTGTATGAAGCATATGAGCATGTTATCATCATATAGGTTGATATTTTGGATATATTGTATGCATTGGAAATTATGGGATTTATGAAAATTGTTGCATGCTGTATACTTGAAAGAATAAGTAGTTTTGATTGTGCATGCATTAAATCGTCTAGGTGGCTCAGTCTAGGTGGCTGCGGTCTAAAATTTGACCCAAGTCTAGGTGGCTATGTCTACGTGGCCCGATTTCCAAAGTGAAATCTCTGCGGCTAGGTGTCGTGGAAAGCGGGCATGCGTGTCCGTTGCATTCATACTCATCATATAGTTTTGAGAAGAGTGTTTTATGACATCATGTATTCCTTAAATGAGAAGTTTTACACCTGGCATGTTTTGAATAACATTTTTATCATAAGATTTATGTATTATATAATTGTTTAGCGAGACACCTTTATAAAGTCATTATTTTTAAGCATATTATATTATTGGGACACTTGTGTCCATTCACTGAGCGCGTGGTAGCTCATCCCTCTCTTTTCTCAACCTTTCAGATTAGCTGTTGGTGGTTGTCGATCTCGTTAAGGCATTGGAGGTTGAAGCTCGTATTTTATTTCTGGAGCACTAGACTTGTGTAAAAGGTGTTGGTCATTTCTTTGGCATGTAGAGGACCCATATGTATGATAGTGTGGATATATAAATTTAGTTGTTCCCGATGTATATTGAATTTGTGTTGGATTTTAGCTTTGACAATATATGTATAATTATGATGATGTATTCTTATGTTTATCTGGATGAATATATATATATATATATATATATATATATATATATATATATATATATATATATATATATATATATATATATATATATATATATAGAACTCTGAGATTTGAGGAATTAAGTTAACGCAACCGGATTTCACGCTTCAAAATGGAGTCGTGGATCCGAGGGTGTTACAGAACTCGCCTCAAATATTTCACCGCGTTCAATTTACTCATACCTCTTCACCATCGAAAAAGCTAACACAAGAAGCATTTCACCCACCCTAGCATCATTTTGTGGATCCATTCTTTCCCTCCTTCATTTTGTCTCATCCACCACCCCTTCCCAAAAACTTATTACCTGAAAGTTGGATTTGTGAGCATTGATTCAATTGGATGGATGTGATGCGGCACCCTAAGTGATTCGTTGTTCGTAAGAAGTCCACATATGAAGTTCATGGTGACAGTTCTACCGCTGAGGATCTGAATTCGAGGATGAATTCTCTCAAACCTGTGGAGAATGATGCAGCACGGTCATGGACCGTTCGATCAGCATTGAGGACCATCAAATGGGCGATTATAGATGATTCACAATTTTTTATATTTTTATTTTATTTCTTAGGTTTATCATATTTTTCTGGATAATTATAATTATTTAATATTTAGATTTCATCCAGATATGAATTTTTATTTTTATTAGTTAGGATTTGAATTTGAATTTCAATTTGGATTTAGTTAGGATTTATTTAAATTTATTTGTGATTTGAGAGATTTGTTGAAATCCTAGTTTGTTAGGATTCTCTGCTCTATAAATAGACTTTGTAATCGCAAAATTAAAACAGATTTTGATCAATATAATTTTATTTTTTCTACTCTGTTTTTGTGATCCAAGGAGGATTGTCAAATATGGATTTCAATCGTTTCTGATATTCTTAAGAATCAACAGACTCGTTGAAGCCCATCATCTTAGTATTCTTCGTGAATCAACAGTGTCATTGGAGTCTGCAGATCTTGCATCCCTAAAGGTTGATCGGGTCAGCAGAAGAACGTGATTCCTCACGCTACATCAGTTATCTAGTTCCTATCCTAATAAGCATATAGTACCAATTACCCTATTCCAGTTTCTTAATCCATTGAAAATTGATTCTCCTTTGGATAAATCCATACAATCTTATGGTAAAAGAAACTACAATTGTAATGTCATTTAATTCAATATAGAATAATATGTTTTGAATATCATTTATTTGTTTCGGCATCCCCGACTCCGTTCAACTGGGTCATTTGGTGATTTACAATCAGTCCAGGTCTTGAACCCAAAAACTTATAAATGAATATTGCTTGTGCATTAATTACATCATCATCATCATTATTATATTAACAATAATGTGAAATAATAAATCATAATATGATACTCAATGATTTAAACATTAATTTATAATATCAACGTCATAATATTTATTTTGCATCATAAATAAATCAATAAATTTCTTTTTAATTTAGATCCTTATAATAAAAATATTCATAGACCGGTCCTTAATTTTAAAACAGAAACTACCTTATTGGGCTTCCAACTTTTTATGGGCTTTATGTAATTTAAAACCATTAGACTTAGTCATTTTTACTGTCCAAAACTTAGACTACACATGTTTTTATTTTTTTTAAAAATAATAAATATAATCTAATGATGTATATGCTTTGATAAATAATGTACATCGTTCATAGACGATGTATATACTTTACTGGATTTCTAACAAGATATATAAAACTGCATTTTGGACTGTAAAAAAAACTGAGTGTAACAGCGCCTAAACACATTAGTAGGATTATTTGACCCAAACATTAATAAACATCAAACTTTATGGATTGATATGTTATTTCAATACAACATTATACAACCTGAAAATATAATTCCCAACGAATCATATTAAAACAATGTATGATTCAAACCGAAATACTTGTTGATTGCATATACCAAACCATGCGTGAGAAGTGTTTCCCAACAACAAGTGCAGCTACACATGCACATACTTATTGTTGGGGAAAAAAAATCAGGCCCACAAATTGTGCTCCACGTACCGGCGGCTCATGACCCAATTGGCGAGTGCCCACGACCCGAATAGCCCACCATACATGGATCCGGCCTGTCAGACCCTCCATACCCAACGACCAAGCATCAATTCAAGTCAGTATTTTATAATTCAATTTTCAAATTAAGGATCAACTACTGATTATCAAAATCCTCACAGATATATTAAATCTAGAGTTATCATTAAATTAATTATCTGAGATCACAACAATATATCTTGGATTTAGAAAAATCACCCATTGATTCACAAGATCCCAATAAATTATGTGGATCAAGGGATAATAACAGCAGATTCTACAAATCTCTCAAATAACACATAACCAATTCCCTAAAATATGGGATCTTCTCTCATCCGTCTGATGGGGGAGAGATCCATAGAGGATTCGAGGGGATCATCAAAATATTATAAATAGGTAACCGGCATTTACATGTTTTTGGGTTCAAGGCTTGGATTGATTGTGATTCACCAAAGTGGCCCAATTGGAACCGGGGATGCCAAAACACATAATTGATATTCAATACATATTACTATATATTGAATTAAATGACATTGCATGAATTTGTCCAAAGGAGGATCAATTTTCAATCAATTACGAAATTTGAATATAGTAAAGGTAGTGATATGTCCACCACCTTACTTGCTTAGGGCACCACCTTTTATTTACATAGAAACCATCCATACAGTATTCAACACAGAATGATTAAGAGCATAGGTGCCACCACCCTACAAAATTGGCTTGGACAAGCCCACCACCTGAATCTAAAATACATGACCCTTATGCAAAAAAAAAAAAAAAAAAAAAACCCGTTGGCTTTGAAATGAGTTAGACACATGGATTGTCTATGTAATTATATTTTCTAGGCAATGTACTTGTCGATGGGAACATTAAAAAAACCTGTAGGTTTGAGAATGGGTTAGACACGCATGAGTTGTCTACGTAATTATATTTCCTAGACAATGTACTTGTTGATAAGAACAAAAAAAAAACTCATAAGTTCTGGAATGGATTAGACACATGAGGTGTCTATATAGTTATATTTCCTAGACAATGTATTTGTTGATGGGAACAAAAAAAAAAAACTCGTAGATTTTGGAATGGATTAGACACATGAATTGTCTACGTTGTTATATTTCATAGACAAAGTACCTGTCGATGGGAACAAAAAAAAAACCTCGTAGGTTCTAGAATGGATTAGACACATGGGGTGTCTACATAATTATATTTCCTAGACAATGTCATTGTCGATGGGAATAAAAAAAACAGTGTTCTAAGATGAGTTATAGTAATATGTTTGACTACATGAATCAAGTTTCGTCTTGAAACATAAGAAAAAAAGTAACAAATTCAACAAAAATACTTATCTAGACTTATATCTCTTCACATGATCCACTGATAAACATTGATAAATATTCAAAGTCATTCTTGTCAAGAAAGCCATCTAACATTTGATCAAAACCCCCGTTCAAAGTCATACTTGCATTCAAAGCCATCAACACCACCATTCAAAGCCATATGAACACTATTTAAAGTAATATAATTATGATTTCAATAAGTGCTCCTACAAAAATCATCTAACACATAATTGATTAAACCATTGATGTTACTTACATAAACATTCACTTCAACAAATCTTAGAAAAAATAAAATGATTTGTTGAAAATATTAGCTCCATTTAAATATCAAATGTCGTTCAACCTCTTAGAACAAGTTCTCTAGTTGGTGACTTCGGGCAACTTGACAGTGACGGAAGAGGTGTGTTGTTTTGACAATAGTCCAATATGTTTTGCACTTACCTTTGCCAAACGCTTGCTGTGTGTTGCCCTTATACGAATGGCTGTAAGTATTGTGATATATGGGTATGCTACAGAAGAAAGAAATATTGATGTATTAATAAAGCTATTGGAATTCATCATTTATTGATAAAAGACAATCATACTTACCCAATGTTGGACTAATTGACTACTAAAGGCACCATAAAATCATATTACTCACACCACAAATCTCTCTGAATATATAACAAATCCGATCTAAACATGTTCAATGACCTAAGATCTTAGCAAAGCAAAACATTTATATAAAAAAAATGCAAGCTCCATCAATTTCCCTGTCAACAATAAATTTGAAAACAAACATATATATGAGAAACAACCATTCAAAACTCATCTTAAGTCTTAACTCACAAATTAATGCGAACCATTCGCACAATTCAAAAGAACCCTAAAAAAATACACATCAACTCTAACAAAATCTCATATAGGTCACAATAAAAAAAATGAAATCATCTTAAACAAAATAACCAGATCCAGATAACAGATACTTAGCAATACAAAAATAAGAAAGATAAATTGGTTCAGATAGATTACATTGATCGATCAACTCAGAATCTTATCGTAGAGAGTTGACAGCGTTAAAAGCATACTAGAGAGATGGGGAGTGTCTTCATGACGGCCAATCATCGGCGTCCTCATGAGTGCAACGTATGGGATGTGCCAAAGAGGTGTTCGAGAGGCTAGATAGAAAAAAATGAGAGGGAAGAGAGGGAAGAGAGAGACCGAAGGGATGAAATGTGATGGGTGGTGAGAAGGGTGTTTATATATGGTGGTGCATTTGGTAAGTGAAAAAATTAAAGGTGGTGGGCTACAAAAGGTGGTGCCCCAAGCAAAAAAGGTGGTGGGTGTATCGCTGCCCATATGGTAATTGGTATTGTATGCTTATTAGGATAAGAACTAGATACCCAAAGCTGATAGACTTACTTAATTGAGTTACATATATAGCCAATTAACCCTATTAGTTGAACTTATCCGAGAAGTTGTTATGCTACGAATATATATATCTACGAGCTCTGTTACACTCTGTCCTTTTTATAATCCTAAATACAATCCGATATATATATCTTTAATCATATCTACACACTTTAACGAGATATATAATTTGTTAAATTTTTTTACATTTTCTATAAATGATATCATTCAATTCATTAAAGTACTTGCTTCAATTTTTATAAAAATACATACCTCATTAGATAAGGGTTATGATTTTTATAAAATAAAAATAAGTATGGCCTGCATTTTGGACTATAAAATAGATTGTATGTAACATTTTACTTATATATATATATATATATATATATATATATATATATATATATATATATATATATATATATATATATATATATATATATATTCCTTTTTTTGTGATGTGTGGGCCTCACTAACTCACAAAGGATAATGTTACATTCAGCCCCATTTTCAGCCTCAATTCCAGTCTATATGTGTTTTGAATTTTTAAAAAATAATATACCTCATCTAATGAAATAAATGCTTTAATAAAAAATGAAGCATATACTCTAATGAAATGCATAGATGCATTTATAGAAAATGTAAAAAAATTCTTTCGAAGCATATACCTTGTTAACGTGAGCATATGCGTCGTTAATTTTTTATCGACGCATATAGAGCTGGAAATGGATCTAGGTGTAACAACGCCCACTCACAAAATATATATGTAGGCAAATGTTACACTCTAGTCTTTTATATTGTCCCACATGAACTCTGCCTATCTTTTCATTTTGTCATATATATATCATTGAATAAATTATATATTTCAATTTATTAAATGATATTATTATATAAGGTTGATTATATGTATTTCAATGAATTGAATGATACAATATTCCTATCCTTTCCCTTTTCAAGTACACTTGTTCTCCACATGAGAAGTTAAATTAACATTCTCCATATTCTTTTGCTTTAGCCTCTCTTCCTCTTGCACACACATAGTTAGAAGTTCATTGATTGACCAATCTTCCTTATGTGTGTTGTCGAAAATTTTGAATGGACCATATTGAGGCTATAAAGAGTTGAGAACAAAGTGTACTAAGAAGGAATCAAAAATGGTTACTTCTAGTGTGTTTAATTGAGCAGCTAGATCTTACATTTACATTATGTGTTCACGAATAGCTTTGGATCCTTTGTACTTCATGGAGGATAATTTGTTCATTAGGGTGCTGGCCAAGGCTTTATTGGAGCTAACAAATTGTTTCTCCACATTTTCCAGATAAGATTGGCTTGTGTCGCACTCAGGGATAGATCCCTGAATGTTATTTCCCACGTACACTTTTATCAGCAAAAGAGCTTGCCGATTTGAGCATTCCTATTTCTCATACTTGGCCTTTTCTTCTTACGTGCTCTCCGCAGTGAGGGGGTCAGGTTTGTTCTTCCTCAATGCAAGACTCATATCCATCCACCCTAATGTTAAATTGATTTGTTTCTTCCATTCAGTAAAGTTTGATCCATTGAGGATAGGAATATTGCTGTTATTACTTGAAACAAAAGTAGGAGAAATTGTTGAAAATGACAATATTGACTCACATCAGATATTAAATCAACATAATGTCTTAAAATATAAGGCTACATATTATAACATTCATTCAATGCATATATATTCCAAATTATGCAATAAATTCCAAATATGTATATAATATCCTTAAATATACTTATTTGGTTGAGTGGTTAAGTAGCAACATCGTAAACCCCTCCTTTGGGATTGAGTTTACAACCGCAATTAAACCTACACTCATTTAGGTAGAAAAGATTCTACATGTAGAACTAGTGGCATATCCTACGTCTCAGTAACGAAGAGTCTTGACACCTTTGGGCAGGCCATAGACTCCTGGGTACATAGAATGTAGGTTTGCTACTATTCTATTCTATTTTATACCTAAATCACAATGGCTCTCCTTTGGGATTGACCTTTGTGTCGGTTTATAAAATGCAATAAGATCGTCATTATTAACTTTATATGATTAATTCAATAATTTTAACATTTAAGGCCGCTTTGGCGTGCTCACAAATATTAAAACATGAATTATATCATCAAAATGTAACGAGAACTTTTACTTTAAGCATGTCAATAAAAAAAAAAGTCATACAAAAATAATTAAATCATATAAATAATTAACATGATATTTGTAGAGTTTAAAATTCATCCCAAAATTTGAACATCAATGGTATATTAACAAACTAATTATTTTAATTCCCTTAACAAAATGTGAATAATAATTTTCACAAAAAGTAGGGACTAAAATTTAATTTTCCCAAATATCAGGGTTCTATTTGAAAAAGTACCATTATCCAGAATTCTATTTTATTTACATAATTTCAGGGTTCCTTTTGCAAAAGTGTGTTTATCCTGATATCACATAATATCAGGATTTCTTTTACAAAACTGTCATTATCCTGAGATTTGTAAATCCTGAGATCATCTTTATTGGTTTATGAAATAACAAACTTTCAAAATTAAAATTCATAATCATTTCTTAATAGATCTCAAATATACTTGATTAGATTAGAGATAACTTCATAATCTAACATAAGATATGGATAATAATTACATCCATGGAGATAACATTTGTTCTATTCAAAACATGTAAATCTTAAATCCTTTTGCATACCCATTCATAACAAACTTTATATATATATATATATATATACATATATAGAGGTGATATGGTGTGGACACCATACCCCCTTTTAATATGCGGTCACCTTCTAATCACCATACAAAAATGGTGCATTTAATCAAATAGTGAGAAAATGGTCTATAAAAGAATCACAAGAGATAAAAGGGGAGATCATGTGGAGAAAAAAGAGGGATCATGATTCATAGGGATATATGTGATTTCATGGGGTGGTTATTTTAACCGTCTGATTAAATGCACCCTTTTTGTATGGTGATTAGAAGGTGACCGCATAGTAAAAGGGGGTACGGTGTCCACACCATATCACCTCTCAACAAGGTTCATTTTATTGTACATACATGATTATCTCACTACAACAAATTTGATTATTAGCTACGAACTTTTAGCTGCGAAATTAATTTTCGTAGCTAAATGGGACTTTTACCTGCAAAACAATATTTCGTAGCAAATGGTTTTACCTTTCTCCTACGAATTACGATTTCGTAGCAAAAGGTATATCTTTTTCCTATTTCGTAGTCAAAAAAGATAATTTTTAGCTACGAAATTACATTTTGTAGCAATAGATGGGCCTTTTAGCTACGACATAGATTTTCGTAGCGAAAGAAATGACTTTTAGATGCGAAGTACTTTTTCGTAGCAAAAAAGTTGACTTTTTGCTGCGAAATACCGGACTTTTTGCTGCGAAATTAAATTTCATAGCTAAATTTTTAGGGATTTTCAAAAGATTTTATTTGTTACAAAATCAAATTATGATCTACATTGTATCACTATCAGACTGAGATCCTTTTGATTATAAATTCTTTTTATAATTTGATACCAAACATGAATAATAAAATTTGAACATTATTTATTATACTGGACAAAAAGCGATCAAGGTCCTTTTTTCATATATATATATATATATATTTCTTTATTCAGATATGTATAAATGGAAAAAATGGATAAAGATAAAAATTAGTATATTTGATATAGATATATACTTTATTTTCCACACTAGTCCATCATCGAATTAGTTGATTTGTTATATTAATTATGTTTGTAATTAAATATTTGGAAGGACATTTTAATTTGGATTATGCATGTGCTTGACGAACTTTTTTCCAGATGACATTATGTAATTGATTGAAGTGTGTTGATATTAAAGTTGAGTATATTCATTTTGACATCACGTACAATTCGTTTATTCTTGTATTTAATAAGCCCAATGTCTAATTAGATTTTTAGTTAACACTTATATATATAAAATGTATCTTTTAGGAGCAAGCACAAATAATATATAGCAAAAATTTATAAAAAGCCAAACTTAAAGCACAAACCAAATTTTTTTTTAATTGTTAATTGTGATTTATATTTTTTTAATTGAGAAAATGTACAGAGAATCAAAACATGCCTACTTTATTTAGGATATTGTACCAGAACAGTAGAGAATCAAAACAAACCCATGTTTGTTTCGTGAATAAAAAAGTGAATAAGGGAAAAATAAGTATTTTATATTAAATTACCTTTCAGCGATCAGTGTTTATTCCAAACAAAATAAACACTCGCTGATTCGATCAGTGTTTTTGTTAGGAATCTTATATTAAATTACCTTTCAGAGGACGAGGTGTACTCCAAGGGACTAAGATTTCATGACAATTCATGTAATTTTATTTCTGTAAAATGTTTTAGCCTTCTGATTTGGACATGAAAGTTATGATCCAGACTTTTCATTAGAATCTTAATTGCAGTACTATCACAACAATGTCAACAATACATCTCAGAAAAAAATTCATTCGCAACTATTAGACAAACAAACATAATTAATTTACTAAAAAAGACTATAGAAAACCATACAACTTTAATAATATAAGAAAGTCATGTTTCGACAATTTCAATATTGGATATGTGGGGGTCCATGAATCATAGGCTTTGAATAGAAGTTTCTATCTAATTAATTTCTTTCAATTATAAAAAATATGTATGCTATAACTTAATTTGTCCGTGTAGGATAAGTTTAAGTGGGACGAGACAAACACTGTTGCTACTGAATTTATCAATAAGCAACTGGGCCAGGTTTGGCGACAGCGGCGGTGCGATCACGCCAAGAGGATACATGAACTCATAGCCAAGGGTAGTGATCCACATGCCCACCCAGCTTCAGGAGTCTCCCAGGCTGATTGGGAGTGGATTGTTGACTTCATTCGCTCTGATACTTATCAGGTAATTAGTTCATTTGATAATATAGTCTATTTTAGTGTCAAGAAAATATTACTCAGTATTTTATTTTATGCAGACAAGGTCGAGGACTAATAAGGCAAATCGAGAGAAGAAACTTTATGGTCATCGGGCGGGATCAAAGGCCTTTGTGATGCACCAGAAGCAGAAAGAAGTGGTAAAAATATTTTTATGTCCACTTTCATTTTTTTGTAAGTTATTGTACTCAATTTAAGGTTAATTCATTTGGTTATAAATATTGCTTGGGCTACTACAGGGGCCGGTGGACTTGTTCAAGGACACCCATTTCAGCGAGAGTAAGGGGTGGATTAGCGATGAGGCAGCTGCCAAACATGTAAGCACTTGATTCCTTTCTTGGATATTAGATTAATCAATACATCACCTCCTCTGAATGTAGGCAAAGTAATTAACTGTAAGATCTCATTTTTACAAAGGAGAAAAATATTAAAGATCCATTCATTTGCAAGTGCTTGATAGACATGCTACTATCATGACTGTTGTGTCTGTGTCATTTGGAGCGCTCTGTTTGAAGATTTGGGTACATAATTTTTTTTTTCCTAAGTTATGTATTCCTGATTTGGTGTTTGGATTTGATTTTGTTAAAATCCAAGATGAATAGGTTTAATTATGATTTTATTATGAGATGTCCAGTTTTGAGTTAGCTTTCGTATAGAAGTGGAATTAGATCAACTGGATTCTTGTAGTAAAAGTTATGGGTATTTTTCCAAGTATACCCCGGGGATGGAAATTCTGGCAGCAGCCCTGCTCGATGTTTAGCTCTAATTTTGGATTAGCTGGAGAGATTATTTGATCATGGCATAAACATGAAAGTTGTAGATAATCTTCTTAGATTTCCGTCGGTCTTGGAATCAAGCAATTCGGAGCTGTATCGGGGAAGTTATGGCTGTTCCAGTGAAGCTTGCGCAGAATTTCTAGTCGGAGGGCGACTTAGTAAAATTTCCTTAGATATTTTGATAAATATCTCCTCTCTCTCTCTTCCCCTCCCAATGTGCACGTCGACCAGCTTTTCTTGGCCCTCTCTTTCCCTCATTCAAGCCCCCTAGGTGTTTGGTTTAATGCCTCAAAGAGAGATGGTGCAAGTGCATGAGTTGGGTTGTGTGGGTGTGTTGTTGTGTTTGTTCTCCCCTCTCTCAAGCTCCCTTGCATGGATCTTCCCCCCCCCCTGATTTTCAGCTGAAGAGGAGGCTGAGGAGAGGTGGTGGTGGTGGTGGTCTCGGTGGCGGCGTTTCGGTGCGCGAAGGGCCCCCGAACCTTCCCCTTTTGTTCTCCCTCCAAGGTGAGCTCCTCCCCTCATTTTCTTGATTTTTTTGGCTTAAGGGGATGTTGGGAGGGTCATGCATGCTAGGTAGGGGTGTTTGGGTGTGTGTGAGAGGTTGAAAAGGGTTAAAATGTGGTTAGAGTGGCTTGTGCGCGTGCTGGGGCATGCTGGGGCGTGCTGGGGCAGTGCGCGGGGTGCTGCGCGAGGGGCGCGGGCTGGACACGCGGTGCGCGTGGGCGCGCGCGAGCGTGCGCGTGCGCGTCTGGGCTCGCGGGCAAGCGCGCGGCAGTGCGCCGATGGTGCCGGGGTGTGTGCGTGCGTACGCATTCGTGCGTGCGCATGCAGGGGGCCATGCGAATGGCTGCCCGAGGGTTCGGGTAGGTGTCGGGGCACTCGGACTCGCGTGCGTACGCGCGTGCTCGCATCCGTGCGAGCTCGTATGCATGCTTATCCGAGTTTTGGGTATTTCTGTGCATTTCTATGTATAAATTGTGTGGTTTCTCACCCAGTTGATTACCCTATCTTGCAGATCTTGACGGACGGTCGCGCGACGACCCGATCTCCGGTGAGTGGGACGATCCAACCCAGTAGGGAGGCGCTACATGCACTTGGGCGTGTACCGTCCTCCCCTGGGGCACCATAGTAAATATTAACCTGTTTAATATGAAAAGCTATGAAAGCATGATAATCTGTAGTATGCATGCCACCCTAGATTTGTATGCTAGAGACTTATACCTTTAGGACCCGTATAAGAGCCATGCACCCTGTTATCATGTTTCCATGCTAGGAAAGCCCCGACCGATGCATGTTCCCATTTAGTTTATTTATTTAAATAAAATGCGAGCATGTGATTATTAGCCTGTTTTAGCGAATATCATAGGGGAGGGGCCTCGCGAGGACAGCGGTGAGACCCGGGCTAGGGTACTCCGTGTTCCTTGTTTGGTTGTCAGGATGTCCTATATCGGGACCTCACGCTGCCCTCCCAAGGATTCTTTCCCCGTTAATATTCCAACCTTGTTATAACTATTATGCATGTTCCCCGCATCTTGGTTATACGCCCTGGAGGAATTCTGAGGAATTCAGGTCATTAGAGTTGTTATGATGTGTTGTCTGCGGATCCGAGTGGATCATATGCGATGGATAGGCTGTTCTGTTCCCTTCGTTGGATCCGTGTAGAGACTACCCCGGCGTTGGAAAGGTCGTCCCGTGCAGGGGCTCCCATCAGTAGGCGCCTCCTGATTTGGTAGAAGGACTGCGCTGAATGTGGGAGTGGCCAAACGACCTACGGAGTGGGGAGAGACTATCGGTGGACCAAGGGTGACCAACAGCCTAGTCAGTCCCAAGAGCCTAGGTCACCTATTGAGGGTGAGGGTGAGGGTATGGTGGGCCGGCGATGTGGTGACCCACTGGATTGTAAGTCCCAATATCCTTGGTCACCCATTGAGGGTGAGGGTGAGGGTGTAGCGGGTTGGCGGTAGCGACCCGCTGGTTTTGTGTAATTAGTCCCAATATCCTTGGTCACCCATTGAGAGGTGAGGGTGAGGGTGTCGTGGGTTGGCAGGAGCGACCCACTGGATTGCGGAGTTGTTGCCATTTTGTGGCTTGAGTAATGTGATTGTGGTTTAATAATATCTGGTTATGATTAATATAAGCTGTGATGCATGGGTTGTGCTGTTCACTGAGCGTGTGGCTCACCCCTCGCATAATTATTTTTCTCCAGTTATCGCTGAGGTGGACTTGAAGGAGGAGCTCCCCGAGAGAGACTACACCAGTAGCGGAGTAGCGCCACGTCCCGCGAGTTATAAAGGAAATCAGCACCCCTTTTTGGATTGTATGTATTATCTTCCGTGCTTGGGCACGCGTTTGTATTGTATTTGGATGTCATTGTATATATTGGCTCTCACATGACAGTTGATTATGTATCGAGTCTGTAATATGTTTTTGGATTACAGATTCAGTCTTTTAGCTTCCGCAATTGGTGTATATATCATGTCAGCCCTGCTTTTGTTGTTGTGTTGTCATTTTAGCTGTTGTGTGAGTATGTTATTGAACTCCTGTTTATACTGATATCATATATACACTTGCCGCGTCCCGGGGACGCCTGGGGCGTGACAATGACTTCCCTAGGAAATACTACACAAACTAAAAATCAAGAAATAAGTTCAAATTAGTAAATGAGGCCAACGACACATGTACAACTCAATTTATCTTTGAGAAAAAGAAATTAGTAAATCTGCATGGAAAACATGTTAGATGCCAAAATATGTTTCCAGATCTTGCATGTGAGAATATATATTTTATTGGGAATCTTTTAAGTGACCACCTGATCATAGAGGAATCTCCTTTAATTTGCTTGTCTATTTCAATCAAGTATGTTCTGAAGAAGAGGGGTGACCTGTCAAGAGAATTGTTATAATCTTCGGTCAGTAAATTTGATTTCAAATCAAAATGTGATGGTAAAGAAAGTAAAGAAAATTATGCATCAAATAAAAGAGAGATCAAATTATGCTAATTTGATTATTAAAAGAGTAATGCAAACATAACCTTTTCGAACTCCAATATTAATAAATATAGTAAATAAGCTCAAAGGCTAGCAATGTATGTTTTCCATTAACACTACAATCAGGCTTTAAACAGGTAATCACCCATCCCTACAATTATTAAAAGTAAGCAAGCACATTGTGAATTCCTTTGGTTGTTTTAATAAGGAAATAAATGCTTAATATATGGCTGCTAAGGATACATAACAGGGTTCTTTATGCATCATGGAATATTTGATAACACAAAGAGACAAAAGTTACAAAACCATTGACACTGACCCATTACCAGGTAAGTTCCCAAATAAAAAAAACAAGAATTATTTGAATGGGAAGGCCAGTCGATATTTCTATATCGGATCTGGTCACATGTTAGTTGGAAATCCCCATATTTCTACATCACCTCCTTTGAATGTAGTTGGAAATCTCTAATTGGATTGAAAAAGAAAAAAAAATGCTTGCTAACCATTTAGCTTATTAAAAGATATAACTCAGATAGAATATAAAATGCATGGGTACTAATGTAGAATTACAGAAAACGTACTTGATCTTTTATAGGTGTCTGTTGAAAATATTTTTGGAATTCAATTCTATTTTGTAGCTAGAGATGGAGGAGCGGCGACAGTCACAATCTCAGTCTACTGTCGAGGGGGATCCAGTATCATTCAGTGAGATGGAGATCACACAACAGGTTCTAGGGCATCGGTCAGGATACCTACGTGGATTAGGTTGGGGGCCACGCCCTGTCACTTTTGGTCAGTGTAGTGGAACCAACAAGGAATCTCCTGCGACTGATGAGTTGGAGAAGTTGCGAGATGAGTTGGAGACTCAGCGAGATCAGTTGGAGACTCAGCGAGTACAGCTAGAGACTCAGCAGGAGTACATATCTACCATGCAACCGGTGATGAGTGCGTTGCTACAAAGGTTTCCTGAATTAGGCGTCCTCAACAACCTCAGTCCCCAACCTCAAATGCCTGCAGTTCCTCAGCAGCCTGGATTAGAAGCAACAACATCTGAGTCTTCTAGAGATCCTCCCTTGCCCCCATCAGATCCATGAGCTCTCCTTTTGTTGTATTTTCTTTTGACTTATATTATAACTTTGTCTATGAGATGTCTACTTTTGTTGTATTTTCTTTTGACTTATATTAGAACTTTTTGTAATTTACACAATTAGTTTTAATTAAAACTTGGATGGTTTTATTATTATTATCATAATTAGATGTTTATTTAATGCAGCTTATATTTTTTTAGCTAAAAAAAAAAAAAATGATTTTAAAAAATATGACCTTTTCCTGCGAAATATTTTGTAGGGAAAGGTCTTTCTGTTTTTTTTTATTCACTTGATATACTTTTAGCTGCGACACCATTTCGTAGCGAAAACGTCTATTTTGCTACGATAACATATTTTCGCAGCTAATGAGTTCTTTTTGCTACAAACATTATTTCGTAGCTTTACAAACATAAATTCGTAGCAAAAGTTGAGTTTCAGCTGCGAAATTGTTTTCGTAGCAAATGCTATTCTTTGGCTACAAATAAATAGCAAATACATTTTGCTATGACATTGTATTCGTAGCAATAGAGTTCCTTTTGCTACGAAAAAAAATTTCATAGCAAAATATTTTCTGATACGAGGCTTTTGCAATGATAATAGCAACGAACATAGTTCGTCGAGAAATGTTATTAGCTACGAAATATGACGATTTTGCTACGAACCATTTCGCAGCTAATGGTTGCATTTCTTGTAGTGTCTTACATGCACACACATATATATCAAACCACAAATTAATGAAGTCTTGAATGCTAAAGTCAAGCATTCTCCATTAAAAACACATATATGGGCAATGATTTGATGTAATCCGTGTACATGCATATATGAATAAGAATATTTTCATGCACATGTCATGTTATCCAATAAAACCATATTCTAACATATTAAACTAACATATCAGCAAATCATAATAATAACCCGTATAGCATATACATGTCATATCACGTATTATTCAAAAACAAAATGAATTATTTAACATATAAATGATGAATAAAATTAGATATCACCATTAAAATATTGGAGGGCAAAAATTTACTTTACTGGATTCGGGTAAATAGACTCCGCCTCTCCCGTTTTCCTCCGCCCGAACGTGCCTTGGCCCGCCGATCGGCGGCTCCTGTGCGCCTTGAACACCGGGAGGTGGGGGGCCTGCAGAAGACCCTCCGACGCTCAAGTCAGTAAAAGTGGCTGACTGAAAAGGAATAGAAAACAAAAATTGTACCTGTCCTTTTAGTCTATTCTTGCCTCTTATTTATAGGGGTGGTGGAATGGTGCTAGGGCTTTGGATCGATCATCTCCATCAAACGGTCGAGAATCCATGGATTATTATCCAGGAGGCAAAAGATATGCTCCCTGATTTGGTCAATTATGGATTAACATATATGTTCAGATTCCATGGGGATTTGGTGGACCAAGTTAATCATTATCTGATTTGGTGATTTGCATGGAATTAATGGGGAGTGAATGCCAATAATTATCCCTTAATGCAGTGGATTTGTGTGGATTCCTGCAGTGATTAGATGGATTACTTACTGACTTGGGCTGCGGTAATCAATAGGATCCTTGGGCCGGGTCCGTTTCAGATTTGGGTCGGCTATGCTGCCGCGTCGTTGGGTAGTGAGACCGGTCACCCGGCCCATCAAGATGGGTTCGCGCCCTGCAGATTGTCGTTTAGTCGGGCCAAACCGAATGGGTTTCGAGATCCGGCCCAGTAATTTCAGCCAGAAAATTTAGCGCCCACAAATATATTATTAAATAATTCTATAACCATGCTCTGATAACAATTGTTAGACTAAATTCACATGATCGGAGACTTACGGATCGACATATTTAATCCAAATGATTGAAGGTCGATCATGATCTGTCTCTAACTTTTCTTCCTTCTGTCTTTTACTTCTCTACAACAACGAAAATATAATGGTAAAAGAAGATTTGACTTCTTCTCTTTAGCTTCTCTACACTTGACTTGGGATATCTAATAAGATCTAATCCCATTTATATGCTAAGAGGGTGGCCAAATCTCAGTAATGAGATCTTTGTGGAATCACACCCATTACGGGGATATGGGTAGTTAACAAAATTGGAATCACAATCACATCCAATACTTCTCAACCGTGTGATGTGTGAGAAGAGATTATGATGAAAAGAAAACGTATTCCACTCTACAACAAAGAGTCAAAGTAACCTCAATCACAATAACTACTTTTCAAAATAGTGCATACAATCCTTATCTTTAATTGGCTCATCCATATCTCCAACAACAAGTGCAAGCTCAACATCGGGCAACAAAGAAATTAAAACACAGTTTCCGGGTCCGTTTGGTTTCATGTAATTTGACTTCTTAAGGATTTCATTTTACGTGGAAAATCTTTTTTCGGAAAAGGAAATCCATTTCCGATGTTTGGTTGTATTGAAATCATTTTACGGAAAACAATATCCGTCATTTGTTTCCCCGTAAAATGTTAACATGAAATTATTTTTTAGTGTTTGGTTCTATAAATTAAAAAAATATTGTTTTTCATATGTATGCATTAATACAAAATTATGAATATAAAAATATAATAACAACAAATAGATTGAAATTATTAATAAATATAATTACAAAAATTATTCGTGCATTCCATTGATTCATAATAACAATACCTACAATATTTAACCTTATTAGTCATAAAAAAAGTCTTACATAAATCCAGAAATTTTATGTCAAAATTTTATCATATTCTTCTTCTTCATCCAGAAATCCAATCAACCAAATGCACACGGTCATAAATCCTATGATTGCAGCATCGATTTCGTCTTTATAAGTAAAGTCGTCGTCCATTTCTAATTTATACGAGGATTTTGTTTATCATTAGTATATCAAAATAAGACAGTTATAAAACAACAATGTGAACATTTAAATATAAGAGTATTCAAATTAGAATATTTTTTTTATTTAAAACACACACGAGGTCGACTTAAATAAAATAACACAATATTGAAAGGTACAAAGTCATTCACGTTATCATAATCAGATAGCACACCACATATTATTAAAAGCACACTATTACAAATCAGAATGCACAACAAACATTTTAAGCTTATCCATTTGTTAAAATAAACATATGACCAATTCAAAATTGAATCTTAAGCTTATCTCACTAATCTTATCAATTAGCTTTAAATGAAACAAAACAAAAATTCAAGGTGGCATTTATTAGTGGATTTTTTTATACATGATTATTTTTCAAAATATATAAGTTTCATAAAATTATAAAAAGTTGACTAAATAAACTTACACCTAATAAATTAAAATTCAACGTGTCCTTTGTTCCATTTATATTTAAAAAAATATTAAAATTAAATAACATATTAAAAAGTTCAAATTATAACCATATCATTTAAAAATTTTCCTACACAATAGATAGTCTATCCCCCTTTTTTTTTAAATCAAATATATGACTAATTCAAAGTTCACAATTAACCTTATCTTATCAATCTGATCAATTTTTTATCCATTAATTTCATCGCGGCCTTTTTTGTTAAAACAATTTTTATTTAACTTCATAAATTTAATCGTTTGGGAAGATCTTTTTTTTAAATTATCTTATCAAATATTTATTATTTGAAATAACCTTATCATTTGAAATAATATCATACACATCTGATTATCTATCCCATTTTTGTGTGTGTATATATATATATATATATATTCCATAACATCTTCATCTTATCAAATCTTTGCAATTGATATGAACAAAAAAAATTCAACGTGGCATTTATTGGTAGATCTTATTTTGAGTTTTGATATTTCAATTTTATTGTTTAGGATAAATACATTATTGGATTATTTAGCTAATTATTAGATTCATTAAAATCCCTAGGACTCTTAAAAATTCTATTTTGGTAAATTTTAAATCATATAATCTATTATGTATTTTGTTCAATAAGATATCATGTCTAACATTGCATTAATAAAATATACAAATAAGATATTCAAACATTTTGGATTAAAAACTATTACATGCATCCAACATTTTTAAAATGAGATTTTTTTTTTCAGAATTCTTTTTTTAAAATTAATACATGAATTCACAAACATAAACTTAACATATGAAAAATAAATAGAAAGAGATGAATGATATACCTTTTCTTTTTTGATGCACTAACAAAAATGAAAACAAAATGAGGCAGATAAAAAATAAAAGAGAAAGAGAGTTGAGGGCTTTTAAGGATTTTTAAATGCAACGAAAAACCGGCATACGGTATTTTGAGGTAGTTAGGTATTTTATTTTATGTTGACTTTATTTTTAAATGCATCCAAACAAAAATCTGTAACTGATTTTCTTGAAAACTTGGTATATGCATAAGTTTTACATGAAAACAAACAGACCAAATGGACACAGTTCTATTTACTAATGATAAAAAAAAATTACCCATAAAAAAACTGTATATAAAAACATATAATATGTTCACTAATGATATCCTAAAATTATTATTTTTGAATATATATTAAATGCATGTGATATTAGTTTCATTTCAAATGCATCCGTATATTGTATTAATATTCTAATGAATAGATTTATATAATAAAAATTTCATACATTTTAAAAACATAAAAAGTGAAGAAGAATGAATGTCTAAATCTGGAGACACATGGAACATGGTTGGAGAGTGCCTGGATAACACTTGCGTTGGAAAAAAAATGACAGACTCCTTTTAAAAGAAGATTGTTGATGTAATAATCATATGACACCACAGAATAAAGAACATAGACAAGGAATCTCCAACCAAAGAAAGAGACAACACACGGAAAAGAGAAATAGAAGTATGAATTGGCCAACAAAATTGTGGAAGGAACATCTCCTTAAAGCCAAAGAAAGAACTGCACCCCTACTGAGCTTTCCCCATGATGGTGAGTCCTCCCCAAGGAGGGTTGTGCTCCATATTCTATGAGATGTTACAATCATTGTTGAGGTATTCTTGATATGAATTATTTTTCTTTAGAAAGTATTCATCACCCACCAAACTAAATGCACCAATATATCTCATGTAAAATTAGTGCTTGAACTTCGATGCATTGACTCGTAGAAGAATAAAAAGTTAATGCACTTTTGAATGGTGTACAACATTTGGGAGGTGAACATGGTTGATTAGTAGGGATCTGGTTAGGTCCAATGAGCGTTGGACAATTCTCTTTAAGATATGCAATTTAATTGAATCCTATAAAAAAATGTTAGAATTTAAATTATCATAATTTTAGTTTTGAAATATGAATATCTTAGTACATATATAAGATCGGACGATCACGATTGCGTTGGGCAATCAAATTATCCGACGCTCGTTAGACCTAATCTGATCCAGATTATGAAAAACAATTAAGCAACCGTGGAGGTCAAAAATTATACCACCTATATTGTTGCAATACATAAATAATTTGAAGCTAATTTGAAATATGATACCGTAGAAAGGAAATGAATAGATTCTTTTTTATCCAAAAAAGAAAAATTAAAAATAATAATAATAATAATAATAATAATAATAATTTTAAGCTAAAAGTCAGAATCTACGATTTATAATTTCACACACACCGGATGTGCCTTGAGCGTCTCTTCATTGCTTTATAAACAGAGGTATAGATTGTAGAACACCAGAATCCATTCATTGCTTTATATGCGCAGCAGATTACTTCCCCACATTCAAACGGGTTCGGAACTCCTGTGTAAGTCACACAGGGTGAGCATGTGAACACCAATGAGACCGCGACACCTGGCGTGAAGAAACGACGTCACTGGCGTGAAGAAACGGCGTGATCTGGCGTGAACGGCGATCACCACCGTCCAAGTCGACTTCATCGACGGTCTGATTTAGTTTTTTTTTTTCGCGTTCCCACCGTCCGATTTAATATGGACGGTTGGGATTAAATGATGGAGGGTATGAATACCCTCCATCTTCTCTCTCCTCACTTTGTTAGCCACCATTCTTTCCTCTTTGAAACCCTAGCCACCCTCTTCTGCCACCACCGTCCGGCACCGCTAACCGGCACCGCTGACCGGCACCACCGACGCTTGAGAATCCCTGTCTGAAGCCTTCACAATGCCTGCGAACGACGCCTAACTATCCTCCGTTCGAACTGTTCACCGACGCCAGACGATCCCCCGTCCGAACCATTCACCGACGCCTGACGATCCACTATCGGAACCCTTCACGACCCCCTCCGCCAACACCTGCCGATCCCCTCCGCCAACACCTGCCGATCCCCTGTCTGACCCCTTCACCAACTCAGAGGTTCGTCCCCCTCCCCTGTCTGATAGGAAAAGTGTATCTCTAAAAGCTGTCAAAATCTATTTACAAACCCTGCCTTATAATTCAGGATACTAGATGTGGATGATCAGTGTAGGTCGGTGTCACAATGAATTGGTTTTTTGCATTTCCAAGTGAGAATAAAATGACACAATAGCTTGCCTGGCACTGAAGGCAAGTGTTCTGTCACTCGCAGGCTATTTTTGGGTAGAAAACATTTGGAGTAGTGTGAGTAGAGAAAATAAATGTGTACTCCAGACATACATCCCCTGTGTT
Organism: Acorus gramineus; assembly: GCA_030737835.1. Classification (NCBI taxonomy): domain Eukaryota; kingdom Viridiplantae; phylum Streptophyta; class Magnoliopsida; order Acorales; family Acoraceae; genus Acorus; species Acorus gramineus. The sequence goes on along the minus strand of JAUJYN010000039.1, from coordinate 759,341 downwards.
TTAAGCTGAGCAAGGCACAGTTCAATAAATGGTCTTTAGGGTTCAATAGCTCCCCTGTCTGATGCATTTGAAAAATATAGTTGAAATAGACTTGGTTGTAAATTTTGATGACTTCCTACATTTGAATAATATGTGATTTCGTGGGAGTGTTAAGGCTGTCTATTTCATGGTTATGTCAATGACTTTTTCTATTTTATATATGTATGAAGAAGCTATGTATGTGACTGAAATGCTATTGTCCAGAATGAGGTGTTGGTAAATGAATTGTTTGAATGCATGAATGAGCAGGCTGTCTATTTCATGGTTATGTCAACATATATGTTTTTCTAAAGGGGAACAAGGTCATGAAAGCATAAAAAAAGTCTTCATCAACCCTTCTATGTCAGCATATATGCATCATGTAAAAATGGGGATTTTCTATACAATCATAGGTTTTTTCATGTGTGTTAGTTCTCATCATTGCTTCAGAGTTGTGCTCGTATTTACATTCATCTTGTTCATGGCTTCTCTTTCAATATGCGACTGTAAATGTCATGTTTGGTTTATTCAGTCATCTAATCTTCACACAGGAAGCTGTAACAATAATGAAGTCTATCATATGTGCTCATGAAACAATGGAATGCCTGCTTAATTGGTCATGCTTAGTTGACTTGATCACAGATTTATACATATCAAAGCATCCCTGACAATGAAAAATTAGAATTTTATTCATCATTCAATGAACTTGAATGTAGAGTGCTGGTGTATTGGTTTGACAATGTTTTGCATTTTCTTGTGTGTGTTTTAACATCTTGTACTAGTTGTGTACCAATTTGAATTTGTGGCATAATATTTTTAAATACTATCAAAATGTTTATAATGAATTCAAGCATTGGTTGATATGCCTGTTCTTTTGTAGCAAAATGTCACACATGGCTTCATCGAGTTATTCTTCGAGGAACAATGTTAGTCAACTATTATTCAAAAACAAAGTTTGTATAAACTGTAAAAATAGAGCAGTAATTAAGGGATCTGAGTTAGATAAAAACCCTGGAAAACTATACTACTCATGCAATGCTAGAAATTGCAATTATTTTGAATGGATGTATCCAATTAATTATGGGGATCATAATGAAAAGTTTGAAGAAACATTCAATCCAACACCACAAAGAGTGGTCGGCACAAAAGAGGCAGTTGAAGAACCATTGCTGGCTGGAGGTTTAGAAGTAGCTCCTTCAATCCAACAGAATCTGCAGCCTATCACAGTGGGGATCATGTTTGGGATCCTGTTTGGGATTTTGGTTTTATTAATTATTATTGTAATTCTCCTCTCCCTCATCCTCTTTCGTATGTAAGGATTATGTAATTTCTTTCTTTGAAGAATTTTATGAATGATGGATTATATTTATGCATTTTTTTTCCTTTCAATTTGAATTTGAATTATGAATGATGAATTAGATAGGATGTGAACAAATAAAAGGTATCTCTTCACAGGGAAATTGAATGACTACATGGGTGTTGTTCCTTGTTTCTTTCACGTCATCAGCTTCTTTGCAGATTACTTTGCAGGGATAATTCGTTGTTGTATGAAGAAAGATGTATCATGTATCTTGCAGGGATGTTTGTAGGCTCTGTGTTGTTGCACTCTTTCTTTCAATTTTTGCATGATTTCATTATTGAGACTGTGTCTTAGTGAAAGACTTGAGGGATACAGAATACTTATGAATGAACGATGAATGAACTTTGCTTTGTTTTTACAATATATGCTTTGTGTGTGGCATATGCAACGTGGTGACAAAATTTGGAATGGGAAAAATCCATAAAACCCTTTACAAACCGTCTTATATCCATGTAACGCTGCATTTCATGAATATCTATACAACCCCTTGCAAACACGGGATAAATTCATATTAATCCTTCTGTCAGTCAAAACTCTAGAAATCTAATGTAGAACATGGTGGGAGTACTGGAGATGCTCTAGCATATTGATTTTTAATTAAAAAAAAATCACTATCTTGAATACATATAGAATATAAATCACTCGTTAACAAGTAAAATCCCTTGATTCACCACCGTATGTCACTCGGTTGAACAAAATCGAAAGAAATCTTGTTCAATAGTCATATTTTTTTCTGCATGAAATTGAACAGTAAAATGTGTTTGAATCCATGTTAAAAAAATCATGGATATATGGAAGGCACTAAAGATGTTATCCATTTAGAAAACATAACAAAGACATCCAAAATAGTTCTTAAGACATGTTCCTCAGTACAAGCATAACAAAGACATCCAAAATAGTTCTTAAGACATGTTCCTCAGTACAAGCATAACAAAGACATCCAAAATAGTTCTTAAGACATGTTCCTCAGTACAAGCATAACAAAGACACCCAAATTAAATAAAACCCAAAAAACCAAAACATTCTTCATTATAAGCATAGAACTGTGATCTGCTCAGTAATCTGTATTCCTCCTCCATTCTTCAGATAAATTTTGAGAAGATTGACTCATTTGAGTAGGATAAAAAAGAGATTCTTGTGCCTGTGATACAAATTCATATATTAATGCGCCATTTAATAAATATTTCTAAAAGTAAAATATATGAAATATACCTGAAGCAATTGAGTCATTGAATGCATTCCTTCACTATTATCATAGTTCCCAACCATTGGCTGAAATAATGGAACACTGTGACTCGCAATATGGGGTTCATGTTGAGTTTGGGAGCTTTGACCTCGTGATCTCCTTTCCATCCCGCCGATCCATCTTTTTTGGGGTTTCCCTCCCACAGTCTTCTTTCCTCTTCTTTTAAAGCCTTTGGCGACCTCGTTGTTACTAGGATCCTCTCCATCATCATCTTGCACGTTATCATCTTCAAATGTTGTAGAAGATTTTCTCAAGTCTTCCTCAACCTCCCTCATCATCTCATTTGTGCGGCGTTTTACAAGATTTGTTGAATGGTGTGTTTCACCCGCCTTTGATGCCACTTGAATGAGACCATGACTTAATTCTTGAAAGCGTCTTCCCAATTCAGATATAGGATCAACCTGTACTGAAGAAGAACATGAATCAAGCACAACGCCAGATTTTGCATCTCTGGTCCACCTCTTCAAGATATATAGTTGTGGAAGCTCTTTGATGTTTCTGTGGTCAAGCACTTTTAAAACATGACAACATTGGATACCCATAAATTCAAATTTTTTACAGCTACAAGTGACCATATCAGTAGAGAGATTATAAAAAACGGTCCTCTCACTACCACGATATCTGTGAACTTTGTACTGTATCATATGTCCCACCTCCCCATGAATGTAGATAGAACAACTAAGAGATTTTCCATACTCTGCTTGAAACAACTCAAGGATCTCTGGCGTGTAAACTGATGCGACACATGACACCATCGGAGCATGAAATGGAATTACGGGGATCGTATCCATCATCTTGAAATCAGCATTCAATTCACTTTCACGTCGGTCATCCATAACCCTATCAAAATGCTGAAAGAAACGCAATGGATCGTGCTTTGAGTTCAAATAGCGTCTCAGAAGAGCATTCAAACTTTCACTACGTTGTGTACTCTTCATGTCTGCACAGAATGTATCCCTCCCATACACTAGAGCCCATTTCTCCTTTTCAGCAAAAGTTTGTTGTAGCCATTTATTACCTTCAAGATTGTATTTTTCAAGCATCACTTTCCAAGCATCTAAGAACTCATCCTCCGTCTCATACCCATAAATACAAGCATAGAAGTCATTTCTAAAACCTTCAGTAGCATAAAGATGTCCAAGATGTTTTGTTGCATTTTGAGTCAAGTGCCAAATATAGAGCCGATGACGAGTATCTGGTAGAACAATTGAAATAGCTTTGGCCATCGCCACTGACTGATCTGTTAGAATAGTCTTCGGACGTCTTCCAGACATTGCTTCAAGAAAAGTTTCAAACAACCAAATAAATGAGTCAGCCGTCTCATCATAAAGTAATGCACCACCAAAAATAATTGTTTGCCTATGATTATTAACCCCAACGAATGGTGCAAATGGTCTTCCATGATTATTTGTACGATAGGTTGTATCAAAGCAAACAACATCTCCATAATGTGCATAATCGACAATAGACCTAGCATCGGCCCAAAACACATTGGTTATTTGTTCATCGGTATCAAGTTGCATTGAGTGAAAGAAAGAAGGATTTTGCTTTTGCTTATTCTTAAAATACTGAATAAGAGCACCCGCAATTCCATTCTCCATTCTTGTTTCTCTTTTGGTGCGGAGGTAAGATTTCACATCATTTAAAACAAAGCCAAGATTCCTTCTACCTCCAACTTGTCCACTCATCAAATCTATAACTGTCTTCGGTGCTAATCCCGAACCATCTATGATATCAACCTGAGCAGCTTGAGCTTTTCCAATTTTTCTATGTGACCTCAAATTATGGCGCAAGGGGGTTGGAACAAGATCATGATTGTGGTTTTCTTCAAATTTACTGATAAGATACGAACCAGAAGATTGATAAATGATAACCATATGTGCCTCACATCCTGTTCTTGTCTCGGGCTGTGGCTGCAAAGCTTTTCGTTTATCAACCCCTTTGAACCCTTCTTTAGAACAACAGAATTTTCGCTTACGTAGTATGCCATTGGACTTATGTGCATCACTTCTTCGAATGCTAAATCCAACTGACCTTGCATATGTGTTGTAGAATTGATAGGCACTATCTTCAGAATCGAATGCCATACCAATTTCAGGCATACAATTATAACTACATTCTTCAACAAACTCATTGTCTCCTTCCATGTTAATAAAATATTCAGCTAAGATCCAATCTGTTAAAAAAAAAACAGGCATGGATAAAAAATAAAATCAAAATATAAAAAAATCCTTATAATCCAACATTATAGAAAACCTTACAAGCACTTTAAAATCTTGCCAAGCAAACTCTTAACTGATGCATTATAAAATAAAACATTTAGGATAAATAAAAAAAAAACAAATCTGTAATAATACTCTTTTGTCCATTTGGTTCTCTTCATTACATGAAATTCTCATCAGTCATCACTATAAAGAGATATAATAAAACAGAGTACATGTCACAAATCTTTCAGATGTGGTGAGAATAACTGTCAAAAATGATTCAGAGCATATAAATTTTATTTAGAATAAGTGGTCTAAAGTCACCTTAGATGCAGAGTGACATTCCCTCTACACTCCCTCTACATCTATTTCCAATTAAATATGATAGGCAACTCCACAGGTTAGGGATACTACAATCTTCAAAGTCATATTAAGGCATTACAAAAGAAATTAAAAAAAATAACTTCTACAGACAAAATAACAAAGGCAAACCCTTGAATTTTTTTTTTTACAAACTCTTCAAGAAACAACCCAACAAAACTTAGAAACCCATTTTTGAAGGAAAAAAACCCTAAGTAATTAAACAAAACAATAAATGAATCAAAGCCCTACATAAGCAAAATTTCATCAAGACTATGTTAAAAAAATTATACAAACCCTTAAAAAGGGATCGTCGGTGGAAGGAGGCTGACAATGGTGGTTGATTCAATGTGGGAACCAGCGGTGGAGAGGGACAGTGTGGTAGAGGGGATTGACAATGGTGGCTAGGGTTTTCACAAAACACAAAACAGAGACTTACAAGAACCACTTTAAAAAAAAAAAAGAAAACAAAGAGGGTCACGAGAACAAAAAATGGAGACGATGCTGCTCACGTGTGCTGCCTTAACAGAGGCTGACGGCGTCACATGCCTGCCATCTCATTAGTTCCTCACATGCCACTCACGTGCCCCCCTTCATCCACGCGTCACACGGTCATTGGTGTACACAGGCTCAACCTGTGCCACTTACACAGGAGATCCCAACCCCATTCAAACAGTGTCTCTCCGAACTTAATTAGATGATGTATGATAGTCACGACATTTGTGCACAGCTACCCCTACACGTCCTTTGCAATAATCTATTTGATCCGGGTCTACTAAGACCGTGATAATAAAGTAGATTTAATCACACTTTTTTTATAATCGTGATTAAATGTTAATGTAAAAAAATTTAAAATTGATTTTATACAATTAAACTGTGATTTTTAATAGCTATTATCACGGTTTAACGCTAACCATGATCTTTAGTACTGTGGCTATGCAGAATTGTAGTAGTGTTTTTTCCACGTCAAACTAATTGCACCAATATAACTCGTACAGAACCCACCAGGTCTTGGTGAGTTGATTAACATCATAGGTATGTTCTCCATTAGGTCTTGGTGACTTACCCTGGTGTTTGTGGAAAAACTTCCGAGTAGGTTGGTGCAGACATTCCGATGATTAAGTCTTGTCTCGAAGAATTTGGGATATCTCTATTAGCGGAAAAAAAAAATCTCATAAAGAATTGGGAAGAATAGTGCATGAACTTCGATGCATAATAAAAAGTTATTCAATTTTGAATGGTGTACAAGTTCAAACATTTGGGAGGTGAGCATGGTCTATTAAAAGCAACCATTCTTTAATTTGGGGATGTCATTTAGTTATTGGACAAAAAGCTAGGGTGTTTTCCACCTTGTGTTACTCCTTACGTCATGTTTGTTGTAATTTTGATTTAATTTTTTTTTTCTCTTTTGTTATAAAATGAGAATTCCTTTGTTATGGTAGATTTTAGCCTACATATGTTATTGTAGTTCTGATGAAACAACAAATGAGTATTACTGAAAGTTTGTTCGTATAAAATTACAAAATAATTTTTTATTGTGTAATTTTTAAAGAAACCCTATGTAGAAGTGACAAATTAATCATGTATTTGTATATAAGTGAAAATATTTTTTAAGGTAGATTGAGGGTCTTTGTGTTCAAAAAAATAAAAAAAGAAGTAAATCTAATTCTACACAAGTTATAATCCAAAAAACATAGACCCATCTTTTAGATTATGACTTTTTATAGTTCATTTTAGCTTAAAAATAACCAATAATTTGAAACATTAATACCCCAACAAATTTTAAGCCAAAAGTTAGAATCTACTAATTATATATAATTTGAAACACACCCTGTGTTTCCTGAGAATCTATTCATTTGCTTTATAAACAGAGGTGAAGAACCTGAGAATCTATTCATTTGCTTTATAAACAGAGGTGAAGAACACAAGAATTTATTCAATGCTTTATGTGCAGAACCAATGACTATTTCCCCACATTCAAAACAATGCCTCTTTTAACTTTTTTTTTTTTTGAAGAAAATGTAGATGATTGTCATCTGATTTTATTATTGAATTTAAATTACAAACTCCGAAAAGAAAGAGAATAGAACACAAAATATGATAAAAAAAAAAGGGAAAGAAAAGGCATACGAGACAGGCTCTCGACACCCAACCTCCGGGTTAGAAGAAGATGTCTCTCCTAACTTAATTTGATGATGATGTAGCTAGCCCCTCACGTCCTTTGCATGACATTTTCATTCTAGCGTGAATTGTATTTTTTTTTTCCGTGTCAAACTCAATTTGTTATGCAAAAAGATGTGAGATGTTGTTTTTTTGGGTCTTGAACACTCAACCTTTCTTTAATCATAATTTAGATACATAATTTTTTTGAGGTCATATTAATGGAAAAACCTCTATATAAATGCATATGATCTTAGATAAAATTATAACAATAAAAGTTAAGCTATAATAAGTCGAAGCTAGATGTAACATTTGTCTTGTTTTTGACAGAGTTTTAAAATTCAACTTTGTTTAATTAGAATAATTTTCTATAAAAAGAAAATGTTTCAGACCCATTTAGGAAAAAAATGTTTCAATATTTAAGTCCAAACTGAGAATAATAAATTTTTTTAAAACATTATTTTCACATTTATTTTAATAAAATTTTAAAATAGACAATGTCTGAATACAGAGAGCATAAAGGGAGAGAGAAAACAGAAAACAAGGGAGGCAAACAAAGGAAGAAAAAGAGAAAGAAAAAGCAGTCTCATGCACGAGCCAACACTGCAAAACTTAGCAGAAAAGATTTCTACACAGTTTACTATCATGCGAACACAGCAAATCTGAGACTTATAAAACTGTGAGCATCCTGTTTTGATTTTCATTAAAAACTCTTAACTCTTACAATAAATATGATATAAGTCACATTATACAACAAATTAAAAATTTGAAAAAAAAAGAAGAAGAAAAGAAACTGAATTATTAAACCACTAATTGAAAAAATGAACACTGAAGAGTTGGTGATGTTGGCTGATCTTGTGGTACATGAAATTTGCTTGAACAAAGCAAACAACAGAACTTCGATATTGAAAAGTACTAATATGTAGTTAAAAAGGGAAAAAATTGGTTCATTATTCCTTTAACTTGAAATAAAAGATTTCAACAAGATATAATTACTACCTCTTGACAACACATACTCAAACCCAGCCCATTTATCTAGTAACGACATTAGACCTGCTCTGAGTAGGAGGGAGGCTACCACCACTTTGTATATTTGGACTAATGAAATCAGCCTCTAAGAGATCAACCAGAGCCATATACACGAGGATCCTGGTGGAGGCAGAGTTGAAGATACCCTCTACGACGAAGATTGACATGAGTGCGGCGATCTTCAGCCTGAGCGCCTTTGATTTGTTACGGTCTTTAGAATCCTTGGAACACTCAGTCATCGAATTCTTGGAACACTTAGTCATCATGGACGAGGAGGGGTAGTAACACTATTACGAGAATGATCAATGTGAAATTCTTCATTCTTGAAAGAGAGAGGGGACACTACAAGAATTTGGACTTGTAGCAACGCCCTTCAACAAAAATGTCGCTAATTCTTATTACTGGTGGGTGAGGGCAGTTAAAAAGTCTTTGACACTAATTTTCACTCAATCTGACATATGTAGCAGTTTATACTTTGACACGAATTTTAACTTAAGCTGCCACGTGTATAACCATTAGCGTATTCCATCACATTGCGAATGAGACGAACGCACACTCTTTATGAAAAATGCATCAGTCTTTGTATGGAAAAAAGACTGCAGAGATCAATAAAGCATCTTTAATCAGGAAACTCGTGAATTTAAAGTTCAAAGGTGGCAGTGTTGCAGAGCATCTGAATGAGTTTCAGAGTTTGGTGAATCAGTTGACTAATATGAAGATGACTTTGGATAATGAGTTACAGTCACTATTGCTTTTGAGATATTTGCCAGATAGTTGGGAGATGTTAGTTGCGACATTGAGTAATTCTATTATAGATGGTGTATTGTCTGTGAGTACAATTACAAGCTGCTTGCTCAATGAAGAAACAAGAAGAAAATCAGCAGGTATAGATGATGCACGGGCACTTATCACAGAGAATAGGAGGAGCAATGGTTGAGAACAAGAAGATCATGGTAGGCACATAAGCAAGTCAAGGTCTGAAGAAAAAGAATGCTACCATTGCGTAAAGCCGGTCACTTCAAGAGGAATTATTGAATTTAGGAAAAAGAGCATAATAAGAAATTATCAGAAGAAGAAAGATGACGACAAGATCATGGTGACTGCATATATATATATATATGAGTTTTTGGCTCTCTTTCAGAGAGGAAAAATGCCCACTTGTTGCAGATCAAAATACGAGTGGATAGTTGGTACGAGAGCGTCCTACCATGTGACTCTGAAGATGGATTTCTTCACTTCGTACAGGGAAGGAGACTTGGGCACTGTGAAGATGGAAAACACTAGTCACTCAAAGATTGCAGGATTTGGTGATGTGTATACACATTGATGTAGGACACACATTGACTTTGAATAATGTTCGTCATGTTCTTGATTTGCTCCTCAATATGTTTTCTAGGATCACTTTGAATCGCCAAGGATTTGAGAATCACTTCGGCAATGGAAAATGGAAGCTCACCAAGGGTTGCTAGTTGTTGCTAGAGGAAAGGCATGCTGCACTTCATACAAGACAAAGATAAAAGTGTGCAAGGATGGAATGAATGCAGCTGAAGAGGATTCATCTCTAGATTTATGACATAGGCGGCTTGGTCACATGAGCGAGAATGATAAGTTTTGGTAAAGAAGTCTCACATTCCCTTTACCAATGGTATGTCTCTTAGCTCTTCTGATTACTGTTTAATTGAAAAGCATCATAGAGTTTTTTTTATGGATGTTCGAAAAAGAAGTCTAGTATTTCGGACTTGATTCACTTTGACATTTATGGTCTATTTGAGGTTCGATCGCTTGGTGGCAAAATATATTTTTCTATGTTTATTAATGATGCTTCCAGGAAAGAGTGGGTTTATTTGTTATGAACAAAGGACCAGGTACAGCACTTTCATACCATAGTGGAACAGGAGACATGAAAATGGCTGAAGACACTGAGGACCTTTAATGGAAGAGAGTACAGTTCGTGGGGGTTCAGTGATTATTGCTTACGTCACGGTATTCGACATGAAAGGACTAAGCCTGATACTCTACAACACAATGATGTCGCGAAATGGATGAATCACACTATTGTTGAGAAAGTCAATTGTGTATTGAAGATAGCTAGATTGCCTAAAACCTTTTGGGGTGAAGCTATTTCGACTGCCTGCTACTTGATAAACAGGTCACCATCAGGTCCTTTGATATGAAGATTCCAGAGAAGGTTTGGTCCAGTAATGATGTTTTGTATTTGCATATGAATGTCTTTGGATGTAAAACTTTGGCACTTGTACCCAAAGAGAAGAGACAGAAGCTTGATGAAGTAGTGTCATGTATCTTCATTTGTCGGCTACAGGCTATGGGAACCAGCAATGAAGAGGATTGTTCGACATAGGGATGTGGTCTTCTATGAAAACTAGTCTATTGAAGATTTCGATGGAGTTCCGAAATCAGTTGGTGGTGTTATGGATTTGACACTGATTCCTTCTCCGATATGATCTGCTACAGATGGGAGGAGACACAAAATGAAGATTTTGACAAGGTGCCAGAGATAACTGACGCTGATGAAGATTCAGAATGGGGAGCAGTGTCATCAGTAAGAGATAGTGATTCCGGTGAAAAAGTTATAGAGAGAATAAGAGATAGAGGTGCTGATAAAGAAATAATCGAGAGAGTATAGAGCATCATTGAGATACCCTACTTTTGAGTATATTTTTTTTACTGAAGAGGTGGAAGCAGAAACTTTTCGAGGGACATAGTCTCATGAAAAAATAGGACACGCTGGAGCATTGTGAGAAGCTGATCTACATGGACTCCAGGTGAGGAGTCACGAACCAGGTTTCCTCCCTCATTGGGCTGGAGGGGGAGATTGTTGGGTTCGTGGGCTTAATTCAACCCATTTGAGGGCCCATTAAATGGGCAAGTGCATGTTAATGCATGCACATGTTAATGGATCATGTGGGCAAGGGTATACATGATATCAGCAGTCAACTACAGGAGATCAATAATATACCATAACAACAGCTAAAAAGACTACACAGACAACAAAAGGCTGACATGATGTATACACAGAAAAGCGGAAGCAAAAGACTGAATCTGTAAATCAACAATACTCTACAGACTCGATACATAATCATACGTCCTGTGAGAGCCAATATGTCCACAATACATCCAAATATACACAACTGGGTGCCCAAGCACAGAAATATATACATACAATGAAAGAGAAGGATGCTGATGGCCTCAAAACTCGAGGGACGTGGTGCTACTCCGCTACTGGTGTAGTCGCTCGGGAAGCTCCTCCTTCAAGTCCTCCTCGGTAATCACTGGAGAAAATAATTATGCGAGGGGTGAGCCACACGCTCAGTGAATAGCACAACCCATGCATACAGTTTATATTAACCACATTTATCAAGTCACTAGCCTCAAAGTGGCATAAACAACACAAATCCGGGGGTTCGTACATCGCCGAACCACCAACCCTCACCCTCACCCTCACCCCTCAATAGGTGACAAAGGATGTTGGGACTTAATAGGTTGATAATCATCCTTACACAATCCAGTGGGTCGCCACAACGCCGGCCCACCATACCCTCACCCTCACCCCACAATAGGTGACATAGGCTCTTGGGACTGACTAGGCTGTTGGTCACCCTTGGTCCACCGATAGTCTCTCCCCACTCTGTAGGTCGTTTGGCCACTCCCACATTCAGCACAGTCCATCTACCAAATCAGGAGGTGCCTACTGATGGGAGCCCCTGCACGGGACAACCTTTCTAACGCTGAGGTAGTCTCTACACGGATCCAACGAAGGGAACAGAACAGCCTATCCATCGCATATGATCCACTCGGATCCGCTGACAGCACATCTCTACAACTCTAATGTCTTGAATTCTTCAGAATTCCACCAGCGCGCATAACCAAGATGCGGGGAAGTACATAAGATAAAAATGAGGAAAAGAGACCTTGGGAGGGCGACCTGAGGTCCCGATGTAGGACACCCCGCCAACCAAACAAGGAACACGGAGTACCCTAACTCGGGTCTCAATGTTAACCTCGCAAGGCCCCCTTATATTCCCCAAGGCATGCTAACAATATTAAAGCTTGCATTTAATTAAATAAATCAAACTAATAGGACGCATGCATAGGTCAGGGCTTTCCTAGCATGATAACGAGGTGACAGGATGCACGGCTCATGCATAAATCCTAAGGGTGCAAGTCCCTAACATACAAGTCTAGGGTGGCATGCATTCTACACATAAATCATGCTTGCATGGGTTACAATAAAACAGTTAATATTAACTATGTGCCCCAGGGGAGGACGGTACACGTCCAAGTGCATGTAGCGCCTCCCAACTGGGTTGGGTTGTCCCACTCACCGGAAGTCGGGTCGTCGCGCGACTGTCCATCAAGATCTGCAAGACAGGGTATCAACTTGGTGAGTAAAATCCACAAATACCACAAAATACACAACAACATACAAATAAACACCCAACACTCGGGCAAACGTGCATACGCCCCGTACGCATGCTAGCTCGAGCACCCCGACTCACTCCCGCACCCCCGGCAACCACCCGCACGGCCACCCGAGCCCTGGACGCACCGCCGCGCCTCAGCCCGCGCACCCAAGCGCACTGCCGGGCCCCTGCCCGCCGCCTGGACACGCCGCCGAGCCTCCCGGGTGCATCGCGCGCCCACTGCGCCCCATCGCAGCAGCTCGGGCGCACCCGCACGCCCCGCGCTGGCCCGCGAGCACACCGCACGCCCCGCGTGCCCAGCGCCTCGCCCCGCGCGCACCCCGCGCGCACCTCCGCTGCCTCGCCGCGCTCCGCGCGCACCCCCGCGCGCACCACCGGCTCGCCCAGCACTCCACCGACTCGCCGCGCGCGCGCACAGCGTGCCTGCGCCCCTGCGCAGCGCTCCGCGCGCACCCCGCACGACGCCCTGCACGCAGCGCCTACTCGACCAGCACCCAGCATCGCCCAGCGCCCAACACGCCCAGCGCCCGCACGCCCAGCGCCCGCATGCCCAGCACCCGCACGCCCAGCACCCGCACGCCCAGCACGCCCAGCACGCGCGCCCTGCTGGCCTCCAGCTCCACCCGAGCGCACGCCCGCGCGCACGCACGCGCGCGCCCTACCAGCTGCTCCGCCTGCTGCGCCTGTGCTGCTGCCTGTGCTGCCTGCTGCCCGAGACCACCCATCCACCCTGCCCGAGCACCTCCACCACTACCCATCGGCCACCAACGGCCTCCGACCGCCCCCAACCACCTCCGACAGCCACCCACAGCCGCCGACCACCACCCAACCCCAAAACCCCCCTCCTAACAAGCATCTAAGCCAAAAGAAGAGGAAAAAGAGCTTACCAAGGGGAGGAAGGGATGTCCGGTTGCTCTCCGCGCACCGAAACGCTTCCCCAAAGGTCTCTACCACCAAGACCTATTCCCACCTCCGAAATGGCTCGGATCTGAGGAGAAGAGAGGGCGGAAGAAAGGGCTAGGTAGGCCGGAATCCAGATTTGAAAACACCAGGGTGTAGATTGGGACCGGATCTACAGTTTCTATGCTTTAGGTTTTAGGGTTTGAGAACTCTAGGGGGCTCAAAAGCTTGTTTTTGAGAGAGGGGGAGAGAGAAATCACCACGAGGAAGATGATGAATAGGGGGTTTAAGTCGTGGGATTTGTTTATAACCACCCCCATCCCACCTATACTCACACCCCTAATTAGTTTAGCCCTAATTAGGTTTAGGGGGGCTTAAGGGGGGTTTTAAGTGGGTTTGACCTAAGTCAACCCAACCACACAAAAGGACAAAAGTGGTTGACCAAGTCATGGGCCCACTTTGACCGAGTCAACTCTCCCAATGACTTCTCGCTCGGTCAAAACCCGGATACGCCCCGGAACTGTGAAATTCTGAAACGTACCAGAATTCGATGAAAATTTCATGAGTGGCTTAAAATGGCACCAGGACACATAATATGCAGTTAGATTTCCAATCGGAGTCCTCTAGCTCAGGACGATAGCTAACAGTCCAAAATTTTAGCGGTTCCGATCGAAAAACGAAAAAACTCAAAAACTGCCAAAATGCTCCAATGGTTACCAGCAGGCCAAAAAGTGACACATATATAACATCTCCTCTTCATGATTGACTCACAACCAGAAAAAGAAGAAGAAAGGGATTCAGCGTGTGTATTAGGCGGCAACAAGAGAGAGAAGGAGATGAAAGAAAGAAAGAGAAGAAGAGTTGTTTCTTCTTCAGGTTCCCTCGCGGATTCTAATTTACATCGAGATTGTGTTCTCTATATTATTTGAAAGATAATTTAGGGTTTCATTGAGGTAACCATGTATTCCTCTTTCATCTTGTATTCCTCAAGTTTTGGGCAAAACTTGAGATGACATTATTAACATTATTATTTGATATAGTGGATTGTTGCTGAAGTGCCCTGTGGATATAGGCTTAAGCCGAACCACGTTGAATTGAGTGTTTCTTTGTGGTTTGCATGCTTTTATATTTTTCTAATTATGTCGGTGATTGATTTGGGCTTCGTATAATATTATTCCGCAATTATTATTATTTATTTCACACAAATAAAATTGTTAAAAATCTCAAACACACTTTTTGTTGGAAACCACTTGTCACACATGGTTTTGTATATCATATAATGAATAAGCTCAATTTGATTTGTGTCATTATTTTAGATCAATTTACTTTATTGTTAGGAATCATTCTACCAGATGCTGCCACCATTTTTTTGTTAACGAGTAAACCCCACCATCTTTATCAAAGCCTCAACCACCAATGAAATTGGGTTCTTCTGAGGTGCAAAAGAGGATACCATTGTTTTCAAATATTCTTTCGAGCGTTCAACCAATGATGAATTCGAAGAAGCTATCTCACTAACACATGAAGTCATATCTTGTGAAGACCTCGCTCGCTTCTTGTGCGACCTTGTGGCATTTGAAGATGATGATGGTGTAGTGCTAGTAAGTGTAGGATTTTAGAGTATAAAATATAGTGAAAAATAGAGAGAGAGGAGATCGAATCATACTTGGGTTTCAATAGAGTTTTCGTGAAGAACAAAAGAAAGATGAAAGAGAGAGAAAGGAGAATGTTTTATTAAGATTTAATAAATTTGTTAGGGGTACAATGGTCATTAAAAATATCAATTACATAATCCACTTAGATTTTTAGATTCCCACCAAATTGTTAGGATTCATATTCAACAGTATTTTCCTTCCCACATGGATTTTGAATCATGTGGAACCCACATTTTTTTTCAAGATAACCACCAATAAACGGTGGATTTTAATACTTTTCCTGTAAACCCATGGTAGAATCAGAATTCACCCAAAATGGAACAAACCAAATGGGGTCTACGAGATTTTGGTTTGAATCATATATTGTTTTACAGTGCTACTACCTGGGCCCCAAAAATTAGGCCCCATTAGTGAGCCCCAATAGGTGGCAGTCTCTTATTGGTTCCTTGGTTGACTTTTTCAAACAGCCAAAATGTCAATGACATAACTACCCTTCTAAGAATTTTAAAATTTAGCTCCAATTAAACCATACCACCATTAAATTCTCGTTACGGAATCCCTAAACATGCGGAATCATTAATCCTTCCCCCTGATTGAAATTTTTCAAAAAAAATTCAACTAACTAGGGTTTCTGATTTAGGCGAAGCAGACGATTTCCGAATTGGGCGAACCAGGCATATGAAAGAAAAAAGAGAAACAACAATTAGGAGTTCATCTAATCATCTTCCCCCAAAAAAATCGTCAACAATGGCGAAAAACAAAGATGTTTTATATAGAGCCCATATAATGTTGGAAGCTCATTAAGTTATTTTTTTATTTAAAATTAAGGACTTGTTTATAAATATTTTTATTATAGGGGATTAAAGTAATAAGGAATTTATGGATTTATTTTATGATTTATTATTTCACATTATTGTTAATATAATAATGATGACGATGATGTAATTAATGCATGAATAACATTCATTTACATGGTTTTGGATTCAAGGCTTGGACTGATTGCAATTCACTAAAGTGGCCTAGTTGGAAAGAGCCAAAAATGTCAAAACATATAATTGATATTCAATACATATTATTCTCTATTGAATTAAATGATATTGCAATTGTGGTTTCTTTAATCACGAGAGATTGTATAGATTCGTCTAAAGGAGAATCAATTTTAGATTGATTAAGAAATCGAAATAGGGTAATTGGCATTGTATGCTTAATTTGATAGGAACTAGATATCCAAATGTGATAGACCTACATAATTCGGTCATATATAGCCAATTAGCCCTATTAAGTGAATTTATCGAAGGAGTTGTTATCCTAGCTATGATTATATATATATATATGAGCTCTATTATACTCGGTCTTTTTTATAATCCTAAATACAGTCCTATATATTTCTTTAGTCATATCTATTCACTTTAACGAGAAATATAGTTCATTAGAAATTTTTCACAATTTTCATAAATAATATTATTCAATTTATTAAAGTATATGCTTCAATTTTTATAAAAATACATACCTCATTATATGAGGGTTATGATTTTTACAAAATAAAAATAAGTATGGTGTGCATTTTGAACCATAAAATAGCCTGTATGTAACCTTTTACTTATGAGGCCCTATATTTCCTCCCCGTCAGCTATTCAACCCACCCTAAAAAATTAAAAATTCATTTTTCTTTATACTGAGGAACCCACCCCGCAAAACCCTTCTCTTCCAAATCTCTCTCTCTCTCTCTCTTAAAAGAGCATCCATGGCATCCTCGAGGATGATGAGGCGCCTCGGACTCCGACTACACGTTGTCGATGTTCACAGCCATTTGATTCGGATCCCCCGTCGACAGCCATCCGGTCTCGGAGACGACGTCCATCTGTGCATCGATCAAACATGTTCGTGTAGCGTAATCTATGGTTTTGGGGGCGAATCCAAAGTAGGGATAGTGGTTGATGAGGAAGGGCATCTTCGTCTTCCGGTGGTATTCGAGGATCAAACCGATTATCGCCTGGCCGTAGCCGCGGCGAAATCAGCCGGAGGAGGGGGGTTCGGAGACGGAGAGGATGCCGAGGGAGTGGGTGGTGGAGACCTGGATGCGGAGGAGGAGGGAGATCAGGATTTGATTGCCGGTGGCGAGGATTTCATTGCCGACGTAGGCGAGCGCAACCTCCTCTGCCGTGGCTCTGTTGTCGCCCGCGTGCTTCTTCGATAGAGAGAACAGATGGAGTGAGACAGAGCAAGTGAGAATAGGGGTGGTAAACGAGCTGAACAAACTGAGCTTTGATATGCTCAGGCTCAGCTCGGGCTCCGCTCGGCTCGGGACACGAGCTTCATTTTATTTTCAAGCTCGGCTCGTTGGGCTCGTGAAAAGTTCAGTTGAAGCTTGGCTCAACTCGTTTGTCAAACAAGCCAAGCTGAAGCTCGAATCAAGGCTCGGCTCGGACTCGTTTAGCTAAAAAATATCTTGTTTAGCATTTGAGAAGTCACATTTCACAAATCACAACACCTTATACATGTGAAAGTAACATAAGCTCAGACTCAGGCTCGGTTCGAGCTTGGCTCGTTCACCTTTTTCTGTTAAGTAAACGAGCTCGTCTAGGCTCGGGCTCTGCTCGACTCGTTTACAAACTGAGCTTTAAAAATTGTTTAAGCTCGACTCGTTTGTCTAATCGAACATGGCCTGAGCGAGCTTTAATCGAACCGAGCCCGAGCTGCTCGGGCTCGTTTACCAGTCCTAAGTGAGAAGAAAGGGGGTCAGGGGGTGGGTTCCTCTCTGTTAAAAAATGAAATTTTTAATTTTTTTTTAGAGGTCGGTTGAATAGCTAATGGGGTTGAAATAAAAGCCCCCTTTACTTATTTATGTACACTCCTATTTTTGTGATGTTGTGGGCCTTGCTAACTCCCAAGTTTTTTTTATTATCTCGTACCTATGTTTTTATTTTGTCATATATATCATTGAATGAGTTATGAGATTTTATACGAGGTTAATTATATATATTTTAATGAATTGAATGATATTATTATATAAAATTAATTATATATATTTTAATGAATTAAATGATATTATTATATAAAATATTTTTAATAAAATATGCATATCAGAATATAACTTTTGTAAAACACGTGAGAGTGTGTTTGAAATCGTAAAAATATTCGAATGTAATGTGGCTTTTATACATGTAATAATGAACGAAAGAAACTATAAGTCCATGACAGTGACATGTCTTTTGTTGCTCGTGTGAATGAGTGAATGTGGTGGATCCCAGAAATTTATAACTCTTTATTGACTTGCAAAGTCTAGCCTCATAGGACGGCTCCTTCTATTACAATAGCGTCCGTGGTCCTCATAACGAATATAAAAGACTCAAAGTGGCTGGCTATTGATCCTTCACACGTCTTTTTCAAAGCTTTCCGTTTCCGTACACCTTTATTAAAAGGAGGGCGTTTGAAAGCGCATTGAAGTGAGTTTATATGTTTTTTTTTTTTGTTAAAGTGAAAATCAATAGTGTAATTTTAAATGTTTTTATACAAATTTATTTTATTAAAAAGTTATTTATAACTTTTAATACAAAACGTATGTTTCTAAAAAAAGTGTAAAAAGTAAGTTTTTGAAAAAATGAGTTTATTTAAACAATTTTATTTAAAATTCTACTTCTCCACTATGTTTCTAGGTTCGAGTGAGAACATGGATAAAGAAAACAAAGAAACAAGTGTTAGACTAAATTCACGGGATCAGAGACTTATGGATCGATATATTTAATCTAAATGATTGGAGGTTGATCACGATCTGTTTCTAATTCTTCTTCCTTTTGTCTTTTATTTCTCTGCAACAACAAAAATATAAGGGTAAAAGAATATTTGACTTTCTCTCTTTAGTTTCTCTGGACTTGGGATATCTAATGGAATCCAATCTCATTTATATGCTAAGATGGGAGCCAAATCTCATTAATGAGATCTTTATGGAATCACACTCATTACGGATTCCTCTCACTTTAATCCTAGGATGTGGGTAGTTACTGTAACAGAATTAGAATTGGAATCACAATCACACCCAATACTTTTCAATCGTGTGATGTGTGGGCCACTTTAAGTGAGAGATTAGGATGAAAAGAAAGTGTGTCCCACTCCGTAACAAATAGTCAAAGTAACCTCAATCACAATAACTACTTTTCAAAATAGTGGGATACAATCCTTATCTTTAATTGTCTCATTCATATCTCCAACATTCTCCCACTTGACCCATATAACACACGTCCTCTTTTGAAAAAAATATTGTATAAAAATATATAATATAATAATAAACTTGATGTACTGAATTGATCAAATTTGAAAAACAAGAATGCGCGTGCTTTGAAAAATGATTCCACTAATTCTGTATCTTTAACTCAATTCAAAGGAATCAATGACAAGAACTATGACGGTTCTACTACATTATATAGTAGAGTAGTCCCTTCCATAATTACAATATCATTTTATCCTTTAAACAAGTATCTTTATTTAGACAAAACCTTATGTCTACTAAATGAAAAGGCTATAACCAAATGCCTTTTACACGGTCCTCTTTATTGTCCACATGAACATTTACTTGATTAACACAATGTGTTAAAAGACAAAATGAATGTTATTCATAAATAAACCAAAGTACAACCATAAAATGTTGAAAATTACACCAAACTTCAATCTGGAATGAGACCCATATGTTCTACATGTTCCTTATACAATTTAGGTGCTAGCCCTTTAGTCATAAGATCTGCAAGCATCATGTCGGTGTGATCAATTGATATGTAGCCCTTATCAATCCTTTATTTAACAACATAATACTTGACCTTAATATGCTTAAGGCCTTTGTATATTTTTATGTTGTTAGCGAAAATGACAGCAACTGAATTGTCACAATAGATCTTTATTGGTCTTTAGATGGACTCGACCACTTGAAGTTCTGTGACAAAATTCTTTAATGCCAATGCTTGAGATGTGGCTGTGTGACAAGCCATATACTCTGCGTGCATGATAGAGGAAGCGGTCGCCTTTTGTTTCTCACTCTTCCATGAAACACCACCACCACCAAGCATAAAGACATATCCAGATGTTGATTTACAATCATCAGAGCACCCAGCATAATCAGAGTCGGAGTACCCAATGAGTTAAAGATTATCTGATCTTCTATATGTGAGCATGTGTTCTTTCGTCCCTTAAAGATATCTCATAACCTTTTTTGTTGCCTTCCAATGCTCCATACCTGAATTACTTTGATACCTTCCAAGTAATCCATTTGCATAGGCAATGTCAAGACGAGTGCATGTTTGAGCATACATCAGGCTGCCAACAGAGAAAGCACAAGAAATTTTCTCCATCTCTAAAGTTTTAAATTTATTCCTTGGACATTGAGCTTTACTGAATTTGTCACCCTTTTGGATAGGAGCCACACAAGGTTTACAATTACTCATGTCAAACCTCCCAAGCACTTTAGCAATGTAGGTCCTTTGAGATAGTCCAAGTAAATACTTAGATCTATCTTTGTGAATCTCTATGCCTAAAACATAGGAGGTTTCACCCATATCCTTCATCTCAAAATTTTGGCTAAGAAAGTTTTTAGTGTCATGAAGTAACCCTAAATCATTACTAGCAAGTAGGATGTCATCGATATACAGAACCAGAAATATAAACTTGCTCCCACCGACCTTGAGATATATACATTGATCAACAATATTTTTCCTAAAACCATAGGTCA
Organism: Acorus gramineus; assembly: GCA_030737835.1. Taxonomy (NCBI): domain Eukaryota; kingdom Viridiplantae; phylum Streptophyta; class Magnoliopsida; order Acorales; family Acoraceae; genus Acorus; species Acorus gramineus. The sequence goes on along the minus strand of JAUJYN010000039.1, from coordinate 738,251 downwards.
TAATTACCTCATTGAATTTAAGGCTTGCTTAAGTCCATATATCGACTTCCTCAATCTGCATACTAGATGTTACTTGTCTTTTTGCGAGAAGCCTTCATATTGATCCATATATACCTTCTCATAAAGATCTCCATTTAAAAATGTTGTTTTCACATCCATTTGGTGAAGCTCTAAATCAAAATGAGCTACCAATGCCATAATAATTCTAAGGGAGTCCTTCTGAGAGACTGGAGAGAAGGTCATTGTATAGTTGATGCCTTCAATTTGAGTGAAACCTTTTGCTACAAGTCTGGCTTTATGTCTCTCTATGTTGCCTTTAGAGTCTCTTTTGGTCTTGTAGACCCATTTGCACCCAACGGGTTTAACTCCTTCAGGCAACTCAACAAGATCCCAAACATTGTTCTTTTGCATAGAATTTAACTCTTCTTTCATAGCATCATACCACTTAGATGAATCTCTACTATTTATGGCTTGTGAAAATGAAATATGATCTTCTAATTCATGCCTTCATGTAGATACACAACATATTCATCTGATATAGCTTTCCTTCTTTCTCTTGAAGACCTTCTTAATGGTATTTGAATTTCCTCTTGAAATGGATGAGGAATTTCATTTACCGGTTCAGGTTCTTGATGAGGTGGATCTTGAACAATAGGTTGTGGTTCCACAATTCGTTGTTGAATTACTGGATATGGAACCATCAAACTATCAACAACATCAGGTGTCGTTTCTATTATCTCCTCGAATACAATGTTTTGAGGTTCCACGCTCCCACTGATTAAGTCATCCTCAAGAAATTTTGCTACATCAATTCCAGCTATTCTGGTTTGGAGTGACGGACAGTAAAATTTATATCCTTTGGATCTTTTCGGATATCAAATAAAATATGCACTTATTGTCCTAGAATCTAATTTTCTTTCATGTGGATTATATAACCTAGCATCTGCCTGACAACCCCACATATGTAGGTGATTTAAACTAGGTTTCCTTCCTGTCCATATTTCAAAAGGTGTTTTTGGTACAGCCTTCGAACGAATCCTATTTAACAAATAAATAGCAGTCTTTAAGACCTCACTCCACAAGAACAAAGGAAGTAAAGAATTACTAATCATACTCCCAACCATGTCCAAAAGAGTGCGATTCCTTCTTTCGGCAACACCATTTTGATTAGGTATGCTTGGCATGGAATATTGTGCTTGAATTCCACATCCTTAAAGGAACCTATCAAATGGACTTATAGCTCTTCCAGTTTCAGTGTGTCTACCATAATGCTCACCACCCCTATCTGATCTTACCACTTTGATTCTTTTATTTTATTTGTTTTCTACCTTTGCCTTGAAAACTTTAAAGGCATTGATTGTTTCTGATTTCTGAGAGAGCATGTAGATGTAATCATATCTTCAGTGGTCATCAGTGAATGTGATGAAGTACCTTTCGCCACTTATACAAGGGGGAAAAGGACCACAAATACATGTATGGATCAATTCTAATGTTCCATTACTCCTTATGGCATTTCTTTTATAGGTTTTGGGCTGCTTTCCCTTTATGTAGTCCACACATGTCCCAAAATGAGAGAAATCAAGTGAATGTAGTATACCCTCTTTGACTAATCTCTGGATTCTCTCTCCTGAGACATGGCCTAATCTTTTATGCCAAAGCATGGATGATGTTTCATTTATTCTTCCACGCTTAGTGCCAACATTTCTATGCAAGGTTAAAAGGGATTGTTGATAGGCATTATCAAGATGCAGTCTGTATAAACCATCCACAAGAATTTCAGAACCAACTAATTGGGAATTATGGGAAATAAACATACCACAATTATTGAAATTAAATGAAAAACCAACACGGTTTAGTCTAGCAACAGAAATCAAATTTTGGGAATAACTGGGAATAAAGAAAGTGTTCTCAAGGTCTAAAACAAAACTACTGTCTAAGATCAATCTAAAGGTTCCTACAGCCTCCACGTGTGAACGCATCCCATTTCCTGATATGATGCATCGTTCAATCTCAGTTGGAGTCCTTTGGGACAGAAAGCCCTACACAGAATTGGAAACATGGATTATGGCACCAGAGTCAATCGACCATGAGTAATTTGCAACAGAAACCATATTCAATTGTTCACACACAAAAGCTAAATTATTACCTTTCTTGGCAAGCCATTTCTGATACTTCTGACAGTCCTTCATGTGTCCTTTCTTCTTGTAAAAGAAGCATTTTGTCACTGGTTTTCTAGTTTGATTCTGAATGGAACCATAGCTTAAGCTTCTAACTTGGTTCTGAATAGTTGAAGCTTTCTTTGACTTCTTTTTGAAAGAGACACCTTTTCCTTTTCTAGTACACTTGTTCTCCACATGAGAAGTTAAATTAACATTCTCCATATTCTCTTGGTTTAGCCTCTCTTCCTCTTGCACACACATGGTTAGAAGTTCATTGATAGACCAATCTTTCTTATGAATGTTGTAGAAAATTTTGAATAGACCATATTGAGGCTGTAAAGAGTTGAGAACAAAGTGTATTAAGAAGGAATCAGAAATGGTTACTTCAAGTGTGTTTAATTGAACAGCTAGATCTCGCATTTGCATTTTGTGTTCACGAATAGCTCCGGATCCTTTATATTTCATAGAGGATAATTTGTTCATTAGGGTGCTGACCAAGGCTTTATTGGAGCTAACAAATTGTTTATCCACATTTTTCAGATACGATTGGCCTGTGTCGCACTCAAGGATAGATCCTCGAATGTTATTTCCCACATATGCTTTCATCAGCAAAAGAGCTTGCCGATTTGAGCATTCCTATTTCTCATACTTGGCCTTTTCTTCTTCCGTGCTCTCCGCAGTGAGGGGAGCAGGTTTGTCCTCCCTCAACGCAAGATCCATATCCATCCACCCTAATATTAAATTGATTTGTTCCTTTCATTCAATAAAGTTTGATTCATTAAGGATGGGAATATTGTTGTTATTAAAGCAGGAGAAATTGCTGAAAAGGACAATATTGACTCACATCAGATATTAAATCAACATAATGTCTTAAAATATAAGGCTACATATTATAACATTCATTCAATGCATATATATTCCAAATTATGCAATAAATTCAAAATATGTATATAATATCCTTAAATATACTTATTTGGTTGAGTGGTTAAGTAGCGACATTATAAACCCCTCCTTTGGGATTAAGTTTACAACCGCAATTAAACCTACACTCATTTAGGTAGAAAAGATTCTACATGTAGAACTAGTGGCATATCCTACGTCTCAATAACGAAGAGTCTTGACACCTTTGGGCAAGCCATAGACTCCTGGGTACATTGAATATAGGTTTGCTACTATTCTATTCCATTTTATCATAATGGCCTTCCTTTGGGATTGACCTTTGTGTCGGTTTATAAAGTGCAATAAGATCGTCATTATTAACTTTACATAATTAATTCAATAATTTTAACATTTAAGGCCGCTTTGGCGTGCTCACAAATATTAAAGCATGAATTATGTCATCCTAATGTAATGAGAACTTTTACTTTAAGCATGTTAATAAAAAAAAGAGTCATACCATATAACATGCATGTCAAAATACAAAAATAATTAAATCATACAAATAATTAACATGATATTTGTAGAGTTTAAAATTCATCCCAAAATCTGAACATCAATGATATATTAACAAACTAATTATTTTAATTCCCTTAACAAAATGGGAATAATAATTTTCACAAAAAGTAGGGACTAAAATTTAATTTTCCCAAATATCAGGGTTCTATTTGAAAAAGTACCATTATCCATAATTCTATTTTATTTACATAATTTCAGGTTCCTTCATCCTGAAATCACAGAATATCAGGATTTCTTTTACAAAACTGTCATTATCCTGAGATTTGTAAATCCTGAGATCATCTTTATTGGTTTATGAAATTCATAATCATTTCTTAATAAATATCAAATCATCATATACATATGCCGACTAAATAAATTAAATACACATATGCATGAGACAAGTATACATATGCATGAGATAAGCATTCGGCCGTACAAAGAATATGAACAAGGTTCATTTTATTATATATATATCATTATCTTACATGCACACACATATATATCAAACCACAAATTAATGAAGTCTTGAATGCTAAAGTTAAGCATTCTCCATTAAAAACACATATATGGGCAATGATTTGATGTAATCCGTGTACATAGGGGTGGCCAAACGGCCCGCGAGCCCGAACCCGGCCCGGACCCGGCCCGGAAATTTCCGGGCCTAAGCCCGGCCCGGCCCGGACTTCGGGCCGCCCGGCCCGGCCCGGACCTTCCATAGGGCCGGGCTTGGGCCTTGGCAAAAACCCCAAAGCCCGGCCCGGAGCCCGGCCCAAGGCCCGGCCCGGGAAAGCCCGCCCGTAGGCCCGGGCCCGGCCCGGTCATGAACCCTAAGGGTTTTTTTAAAACCCTCCCCAACGGCTATTTTTTGAAATTTTTCTCAACGGCTATTTTTTGAAACTCTCTCCAACGGCTATTTTTTGAAACCCTCCCCAACGGCTATTTTTTGAAATTTGGTGGATTCCATTGTAATTTGAATTTAAAAAAAAAAAAAACACTATAAATATCCCCATAACCTTTCAAGTTTCAATCACTTATCTCTCATACTCTCAAACTCTCTGAAGTTGCTCTACGAAGTTCAAGCGGAAGTTTTTGTGTTCTTTGCTAAATCATTTGATTGATCTCTCTAAAACTCTTTTCTTCTTTCATATATTATTTATATCAATATTTTTTAACATTACAATGGCTGATAGTTCTGCAGATAATGTTTTTAGAGCTGATGCTGAAAATCCATCAGTTGGTTCCCCTGCTGTAGATGAAGTTGGCACCTCCAAACCAAAACGAAAACCTTCAGCAGCTTGGGACACTTTTGACAAGATAAGTGTTCAAGATCCTACAAAACCTGCGGGATATTTCAAAACAGTTGCTAAATGTCGTTTCTGTGGTAAGGAATTAACTGCTAATTCTTCTAGTGGCACTAGCCACTTAATTAGACATGCTGCTGAATGTACCCGTAAAATTGTTGGATCGAAATTTCAATCACAATTAAGTAGAACTTCGACTGGGCAATTGTCAAATTTTAGTTTTAATCAAGTTGTTGCTAGAAGAGAAACTGTGAAATATATAATCAAGACTGAACAACCATTTTCAAGGGTTGAGGATCCTGATTTTGAAGAGTGGATCCAAAAAGCTTTTGGTCCTCAATTTCAACCAATTTCTCGCAACACAGTTAAGAGAGATGTCGAAAAATTATATGCTGAAGAGAAGACAGATTTACTTGTAACCCTTAGTAATATTCCTGGAAGAGTTTGTTTAACTTCTGATTTATGGACTTCTAACCAACCTTTATGTTATATTTCACTAACAGCTCATTTCATTGATGCCAATTGGATATTGCAGAAAAGAATTATTTGTTTTTCTGATCTTGATGCCCCCCATACAGGACAAGCAATGGCAACTAGTATCATCAACCAACTTCAAATTTGGGGTATTTATGAGAAAATTTTTACAATTACTTTAGATAATGCTTCTTCTAATGATGTTTTAGCTAGATTTCTAGAAAGATGCTTGCCTTCATGTACAACATCCAAATTATTACATGTTCGTTGTTGTTGTCATATACTCAATCTTATTGTGCAGGATGGTTTAGAACCGTTAAGCCATTTATTCTGCGTATAAAACAATGTTTCATTTATATTTTTTCTTCTACAAGTAGATATCAAGAATTTCGTCAAGCATGTAAAACTGCAGGTCTTAGAAGTAGAAAAATACCGACGGATGTTAGACATCGGTGGAATTCTACTTATTTGATGATTGAAGCAGCTCTTCCTTATAAAAATGTTATTAGTACATATTTGTTACAGAAAAATTATGATGAGGAAATTAGTCTTGAAGATTGGGCATGCTTAGAAATGATTAGAGATTTATTCAAAGTTTTTTATAATGCTACTGTTTGTTTTTCTGGAATTTATTATGCTACTTCCAACCAGGTACTACTCCATTTGTTTCATATTTGTGATGTTTTTAACCAACATAGAGATGAAGTTGCTTTTGAACCAATTTGTGAAGCAATGGAGGCAAAATTTCGAAAATATTGGGAAAAAATTCCCATCATTTTTGGATTAGCCACTATTATGGACCCTCGTTTTAAAATAAGTGGTCTGGAAATTTTAGTTGAATGTATTTATCAATGTTTTAATGGTCCTGATAGTGGCACGGATTATGAAAATATTGCTCAAATTAATTCTGTTTTACAAGCTATGTTTGAAGAATACAGGTTTCAAAGGGAGAATACTCAAAGACAAAGTGGTGAAGCCGATACATCCTCATCACAACAACCGAGGGAAAAATCAGTGTCAGGGTGGAAACAATTCAAGGTGCGACTAAGCACTTTGAACCGGTCGCTAGGTGGCAGTGGTACATCTGAACTACAACGCTACCTTCAAGAACCAAATGTCGAAGAAGATGGCGAAGGGACTTTTGATGTTTTGGCATGGTGGAAGGGGCAAGAAAATCGATTTCCTGTTCTTTCTGCTATGGCTCGAGACTTATTAACTGTTCCTGCTTCACAAGTTGCTTCAGAATCAGCATTTAGCACTGGAAATCGAGTATTGAGTGATTATAGAAGTCGTTTACATCCAGATGTAGTCGAGCAGTGCGTGTGCCTACGAGATTGGTACAAAGCACAACAAAGAACTCAGACTATCTTGGCTGAGGAGGCTCTTGGAGACCAATTTGATGATGTTGTAAATTTAAATTGAAATTTAGTTTAAATTTACTTGTTTTCTTGTCATTTCTTGAAGGATGGCTTTGGGTAGAGTTGTGCAAATGATAGATAAAATGAGTAGGTGCCAACCTAGTTGGGATGTACTTATTTTATTGTGATGCAGTCATCACCCACAAGCTAATATTCAATCATTGTAATGTTCCATTAAAATATTTTTCTATGAGTTTATAGTAGCTATTCAATTAATGTTCAAATATTTCTTGTTGTAAACTTATAATGTGCAATTATTGTTAAGTTATATCAATATTCAATTCAAATAGTTTTATTGTTCATAGTTCAATTCAAGTTATTCAACTTTTTTATTTACTTTATTGTATGTTTTAATTTAACTAAAAAAAATGAAAAAATAGGTGTGGGCTCAAAGCCCGGCCCGAACCTTAAGCCCGGCCCGGCCCGGACTTGGCCCGTTCGTGGCCGGGCCTATGGGCGGGCCCGGGCTTGATTTTGGACTTTAGGCCCGGCCCGGGCCCGGGCCCGAAGCCTCTCAAGCCCGGTCAAGGCCCGCCCGAAAAAAGCCCGGCCCGGGCAAAGCCCGGCCCTGGCCCGGCCCGAGCCCGGCCCATGGCCACCCCTACGTGTACATGCATATATGAATAAGAATATTTTCATGCACATGTCATGTTATCCAATAAAACCATATTCTAACATATTAAACTAACATATCAGCAAATCATAATAATAACCCGTATAGCAATATACATGTCATATCATGTATTATTCAAAAACAAAATGAATTATTTAACATATAAATGATGAATAAAACTAGATATCACCATTAAAATATATTATTAAATAATTCTATAACATATTATTAAATAATATATTATGTCTTCTTCCTTCTGTCTTTTACTTCTCTACAACAACGAAAATATAATGGTAAAAGAAGATTTGACTTCTTCTCTTTAGCTTCTCTACACTTATATCTAATGTGATCCAATCCCATTTATATGCTTGGGGCCAAATCTCAATAATGAGATCTTTATAGAATCACACCTAATATGGCTAATTAACAGAATTGGAATCACAATCACATTGAATACTTTTCAACACGTATCCCACTCCGTAACAAATAATTAAAGTAACCTCAATCATAATAACTATAGTGGGATACAATCCTTATCTTTAATTGGCTCATCCATATCTCAACAACAAGTGCAAGCTCAACATCGGGCAACAAAGAAATTAAAACACAGTTTCCACACCAAATGGAACACAGTTCTATTTACTAATGATAAAAAAAAATTACTCTTAAAAAAAATGTATATAAAAACATATAATATGTTCACTAATGATATCCTAAAATTATTATTTTTGAATATATATTAAATGCATGTGATATTAGTTTCATTTCAAATGCATCCGTATATTGTATTAATATTCTAATGAATAGATTTATATAATAAAAATTTCATACATTTTAAAAACATAAAATGTGAAGAAGAATGAATGTCTAAATCTGGAGACATATGGAACATGGTTGGAGAGTGCCTGGATAACACTTGTTGAAAAAAAAAAGTTACAGAGACTCCATTTAAAAGAAGATTGTTGATGTAATAATCATTTGACACCCCTAGAACAAAGAACATAGACAATGATATCCAACCAAAGAAAGAGACAACACACAGAAAAGAGAAATAGAAGTATGAATTGGCCAACAAAATTGTAGAAGGAACATCTCCTTGAAGCCAAAGAAAGAACTACACCCTCTACTGAGCTTTCCCCATGATGGTGAGTCCTCCCCAAGGAGGGTTGTGCTCCATATTCTATGAGATGTTACAATCATTGTTGAGGTATTCTTGATATGAATTATTTTTCTTTAGAAAGTATTCATCACCCACCAAACTAAATGCACCAATATATCTCATGTAAAATTAGTGCTTGAACTTCGATGCATTGACTCGTAGAAGAATAAAAAGTTAATGCACTTTTGGGAGGTGAACATGGTTGATTAGTAGGGATCTGGTTAGGTCCAATGAGCGTTGGACAATTCTCTTTAAGATATACAATTTAATTGAATCCTAAAAAAAAAATGTTAGAATTTAAAATATCATAATTTTAGTTTTGAAATATGACCATCTCAGTACATCTATAAGATCGGACGATCACAATTGCGTTGGACAATCAAATTATCCGATGCTCGTTGGACCTAATCTGACCCAGATTATGAAAAACAATTAAGCAACCGTGGAGGTCAAAAACTACACCCCCTATATTGCTGCAATACATAAATAATTTGAAGCTAATTTGAAATATGATACCACAGAAAAGAAATAAATAGATTCTTTTTTATCCAATAATAATAATAATAATCAAAATAATAATAATTTTTTATCCTTTTTTGCGCAATACCCTGAGCAAATCGCTTGGGCCAAAAGTCTCCCTGCCACAACTTATCCCCAAGACAGCGGCACACGATGGCTCTGCGGCTCTTAAGGCAGGGTCTATTCTCTCTGCGAAGGATAAGATGTCTGGAACAGTTGAAGCTTTACAGGTGGCGAAGATTCTTTCCCTTCTCTCACCCATTCCGAGAGACTCACAAGGAAACAAGCTCGAAAGGGGGGCTCCCAAGGCCCCTCCGCAACCTAGCGAGGGTTGGTACCCTTCTCAATTGGTTTGCTTATGAACCGCCTCGTTTAGAACGTTCGTGGGCTCAACCAAAGGGAGAAAAAATGGGATATTCCAAACTTTTTGAAGAAGCTTGACTTACAAATGGTTGCACTAGTTGAGACAAAGATCCAACCCCAAAATGCTGAGAGGATAAAGAGAAACCTTTTTGGGTCTTCCCAGAATAGCATTTCCCATCACCTTAGTCGGGAAGGCTGAATTTGGCTATGTTGGGACTCCACCTAGGGTAGATGTTCTACCTTTGGAGGAGTTAACTCAACTATTACACTGTCAAGTCACCCACATTCCTTCTCAATGCCAGTCCTTCCATACCTTTATCTATGCCTCTAATTGCTCTGTGGAGTGTTTGGTCCCTTGGAATCATCTCACCCTTATTACCCACACGGTGCATGGCCCATGGACTATGGGATCGGAGGAGATTTTAATGAAGTCCGTACTCATAATAAGGTGGGAGGTCAACCCCTCAATGCTACGCAACTGAAGTGCTTCAACGACTGCATTGATTCGTGCAAACTTATGGACGTGCACAGCTCCGGTAACATCCTCTCCTGGTCAAATAGACAGGATAACCGAATTATGGTGGAGGCAGAGTTGAAGATACCCTCTACGACGAAGATCGACATGAGTGTAGTGATCTTCAACTTGAGCGCCTTTGATTTGTTACGGTCTTCAAAATCCTTGGAACACTCAGTTATCATGGACGAGGAGGGGTAGCAACACTATTACGAGGATGATCAACGTGAAATTCTTCATTCTTTAAAGAGAGAGAGGGGACACTACAAGAATTTGGACTTGTGGCAACGCCCTTCACCGAAAATGTCGCTAATTATTATTACTGGTGGGTGAGGACCGTTGAAAAGTAAATATGTACTAGCGATGGCCATACCTTGGTCATCACTAATAGTGCAACTGAGCTTAAAAAATGAAATGCATATATTTTGTAGCAGCAGCCACCAACTGTCAGCAAAGTAATTAAATAGTCAATTAACAAATTAATTTTAGAAGACAATCTGTTGGCTGTCGCTAATACTTTGACTCTAATTTTCACTCAATTTGACATGTGTAGTAGCCTATACTTTGACACTAAATTTAACTTAACTTGCCACGTGTAACCTATTAGCGACGGCCGGAGACCGTCTCTAATATTTTGATAAACAATTTTGTTTTCACCCTAACTTCTTGAATCCCAAATAACCCCATTTTTTATCCTAACTGTTATCCATTGATGGCGCTCTATTCCCAAGTCCATCCAAATGATCGGCCAACGCCCCCCACCCCATTCCACACCTAGTCGCCCACCGCCGCCACCCGTCACCCTCCGCCCCTTCTCCTAGCACTCTTTAGCCGCACCTTAATCACTCGTTGATATATTGGTAATTATTTCACACTACAAGAAAACTCATTTAAGGCTAAGGTTTGAAACCGTCTCTAAAGATGGTCAAACCACCACCGTAACTAAAGATCAACATATGAATCCTATATAAACAAACAACACATAAACACATATCTATAAAAATCAACTTCTTTTTTTATAACGAAATCGAATCACTGTTTTAATATTACGTCATTTCAAAATTCATAGGATATTGTTCTTATGTTGTTGAATACAGTCGATGACATGCAAATTTATGGAAAACAAAAGGTGAAATTGATAAAAAGATACCCGATCTAGGTATCATGATACATTGAAAAGGCAATTTTTTAATTTATTATTGTATTTCAGAGTTATAAAAAATATTCTGTAATTTATTATTTTATTTTCAGAATTATAGAAATTCCATCAAAATAATACATTTTTTTTTTAACTTAAGATTCTGTAACTTCTCTCAAATCCGATAATTACCATATTTGATAATGAAGATTTAGTTATATAAATCATAAAAAGCTATTCTAAAATTTAAAATTTGAATATTATCTAAATCTTATGAGATTTTATAGGATATACAGATTTGAAAAGATTTAAGATATGTTAAAAAAAAAAAATAATCGCAACTGATTTTACATATTTAGTTTAAAAAGATTATGGATAAGCTAATAGTGAATTTGAAAAAAATTTCCAACCGTGTCAATGCATGATTACCTTTCAAATATCCATCAAAACATTAGTCTTAATGATTTTACATTTTAGTATGAGATATATAAATATAAATTGTATAATTTTACAACCATCAAGTAAAAAATATTTATAATTATATTTTTGGAATTATAAAAATTCTATAAAAGTAAATATGTTTTTTGAAGTTAATATATAATTCTTTTAGTTTATGTGAAATTAAAATATGTGAATTTATTTTATGTATTATCTCATCATATTATGATAATGGATAAGAAAAAATAAAAGCATGGGAACCAATAACATTGGTCATACATTTGAGTGGAGAAAAAAAAAATTACTTGATCTTTTTGGAGGAGCTTTATGGAGAAGATGAAGATGGAGCACAGCCAATGTGATAGAAAGGGGGGAGGGTTAGAGATAAATGGATTTTCATATTGGAGGGAAGGATTTTGGGAGTGGCGGGAAATTGTGTTAATTTGGAAATCGGAAATTGTGGGATATGAAGAGTTTTTGGTAGTAATGAATTTCGCGAGGGATTTTTTTTCGAATTGATAGATTTTGGGTGTCTTTGGCAACTTATTGAGAAATAGTTTTACAAAAAGTTACTTTTAGATGAAGTTATTTCTAAATAAGGAGCTTCTTATATCTCGCACATAAAAGTTGTTTGGGAACACATATTGATGTATGTTTTTCAAAAAATACTTTTGTAATAGAAATCACATAAATTGTCTAAAAAACTATTGCACCCATATTATACAATTATCTTAATTGATCAATATAAATAAATAAATATAATCAACTATATAAATCTCAACTACTAATAAACTTATTCTAACCACAGTTGGTTACAAAATCAAACTAACAAATACTAACAAATTTATTCATTTTTTTTAACGAAAGGTACACATGACTAACATATTACACTTATTCTAACAATTAAACGATAAACAAACTTATTAAGTCTAAATAGAGGGGTGCTTCTAAAATAAATCCAAGCTAATAAATCCAAACTTGTTAGCTTGGATTCAAATTTAAAAAGAATCTAAGCTGACAAATCTAAAATAGAGGGGTAGAGGGGTGCTTCTGTGTTGGAGCTTCTAGGGTCAGGGTGCAACCGACTGCCATTCTCATAGAGGGTAGGAGCTCTACTGTAGGGGGTGATATATTAAGTCTTTTAATCTATTCACCATTTGCTGCTTTGTTTTTCTTTCAATTTCCTGATTTTCCTTTATTTCCCCTCTTCAAGGGCTTGTATTCCTTTTATGTTAATAAAAAGAAGTAGCAAGTCTACCACTTCATTTTCCAAAAAAAAAAAAAAAATAGATTCTAGATTTATCCTACATCACCTAATGAGAGAGATGAGAGAAAATTTGTTATATATAGTACCTAAAGCCCACATTTGGTTTGAGAATAGAGATAGAATAAATGGGAATAAATAGGAATAGTTTCAAAATGGGTGTTTAGAATGCTGGAATATATGAGAAGTTGTATGTTAGAATTAACTGGTACAAAGTGGTATATGGATTCTAACCAATCCTTATAATTAAATTATTCTAGGTTATTCAATCTAAAAGAATATGTGAGCCTACTGTCAAATCAACGGTCATTACTTCTTATAAATCAATTGTCAAATTAACAATTATCATTTTTTCACCTTTTATAAATTATTATCCACACCTTATTCATATATTATCCAAGCACAAAAACCTTATTGTTACATTTTTTAACGAGAATAATTCAAAACATAACCGAACAAAAAATCATTTTATTCTTTGTTATACTAGAATAGTCATAAACCTCAGAATAACTAAATTCTAATCAAACATGGGCAAATGGTTTTTTGGGCATAGGTAAAATTTTATAAGGGTATTTTTGTTAAAACATTAACTTTTTTAACTTGTACAAAAGTGAAAAAACTTTTTTTCACATGAGTTATTTTCTCCTCCTAGAAAGAGGAGCTTTTCTCCTTCTGTAGAAGGAGAAGTGGTAGTTACTAGATTCTCAAACGTAATCACTTTTCCTTCTGCAGAAGGGAAAGTCACCCAAGAGTACTTCTGAGCAGTTGTCAAATGCACCTTAGAGTTCTTGAATCGGGGGAAACCCAATTGCATTGTTTTGAACCTTTGCACAATTCTCCTCTTTGGTAAGTTTGTATGCTTGTGGTTATGTCTTTTAATGTGTATTGTTGAAAAGTTAACATAAGCGACGACCTCCAACTACGCCTCGGTGGGTGACATATTAATTTTCGAAGTTGGCATTCAAGTTTCATAGATTTGCTTTTTTATCTCAAGTTTTAAAAGAATTACAAAGTATTGAGTCATCCTTTTAATTGTTGAATTCCTAGTTTCATAGATATACTTTTCTAGACTAGACCAATGATTGTAAGAGGAGTAGAAAAAAAATAGAATGTATTGAGTTATTTATATCATCTTGAGCATAAAGATGCAGGAAAGGGGTTTAGAAATTCAAATGGATCTATCAGGATATGATATTATTCTTGATGTAGATGATAATGTCGATTGGGTGTTAAAATTTCAATAATCATTGTCATTGTAATTTGTAAAATAGGGCCCTTCCAAAATTACAAAGTTACGATTGTGAGTTTTCAGGATATTGTAAGCAGAATGTCATTGTCTTTAAATGAGCGATCTCAGGACTATTTTGATTTGTCATGATAGAACTCATGTTCAGTGATTTCTCTGGTCAAGCAATTTATTGCATAGGATCTATCCAAGTTTGGTTGATTGGACATTGATCTGATAGTCTTTCTAGACTCAAAAAGCTTCAAGTGATTTTGTTTTACACATTTGACAATCTGAAGATTAGATTAATTGTGCAAATATTTGAACCTATGAATTATGAGAGAGTTATTCATTTTTCCATCTGAACTTCAGTTTTGAGTTATTTGAGGTCCTTTTTCCCATATCATTAAATATAATTAAACTATATAATGGTGATTCCAACACTACTGAAATTATTTTGTGTCTTGCTCTCTGATATTTAACTAGTATTAAACACATCTTTACATTCAGTATACTTTGCCTCAAATATATTATTCAACTCAAGAAAGTTGTACATGTCAGCAAATTCTGTTTTTTTTTCCTAAACAAAGTCTATTGATTTCCATTGCCAATTGGGTAGGAATTTATTTTCTTGGCCTTTTGAACTCTATTATTCCATCAAGATAACAATTTTTTGTTGTGAATTAGTTACAATAATTTATGATTTGTTTCAATGGATAAAAGTTGGATACTGAAACCAGAAAATAATCCTGAATATATGAATGGAGTCATTCAATTTTTAGATTTTGCATTTACTCGATCACCATTTGGAAACAAGATTCAATGTCCGTGTAAGGATAGTCGAAATGTATTCCATAAGGAACGTGATGATGTTCATGGAGATTTTTTATGGAAGGGGATATTGCCAAACTATACTACCTAGTATCTTTATGGAGAAAAATTTCCAGGTGAATATAGCATCGATGAAACCTCCAATGAGGGTGATGATATTCAGGGAATGCTACATGATGCTTTCAAAATATATTATTTAGGTGATAGGGATGATAATGAATTGAATGATAATAGTTCACATGAGCCAAATTGTGAAGCACAAATTTTTTTTTTTGAGTTGTTGAAAGATGTTGAGATTGAATTGTATCCAAGCTATACTGCATTTTTGAAGCTTTCTTTCCTTTTCCAGTTGTTACACTTGAAGTGTCTAAATGGATGGAGCAAGAAGTCTTTTTGATGTGTTACGATAATTGCTGAAAAGGTATATCCAGAAGGTTACAAATTACCAAAGAAATATTATGAATCTAAAACAATACTTCCACTACAAGAAAAAGAGCCTTTAGCAGGGCTGTCGCTAAAGGATACAAAATTTGTCGCTATTAGATTTACCAACGGCCAGGTTGACCGTTGGAAGTCGTCGCTAAACATCTCGTCGCTAATAACAACACCGACGGCCGCGGCCGTCGCTAATAAGGGAAACCAGATTACCATCAAAGTAACCATAGTTAACTATGAGTAGCTTTACCGACGGTCGTGGCCGTCGCTAAAAGTGCCCGACAGTTTTACTTTGCCTGTTTTGTCATGCCTTTTCTAACGGCCAGAGACCGTCGCTAATGGTATTTTTTTTATTTTTTATTTGCTGATTTTTATCAAAATTTGCATTGAAATAGTTCAAAAGGTCATTCAACAATCATTTTCTTAAATATTTCATTCACAATCATAATTTAAGAATTCTTGAATTCACCAAATTTAAATAAAACATCTTCATAATTTATAATATAACATAACTACATTAAAATATTCTTTACAACTCTCATGAAAAGCTAACTCTCCATTGAAGGGTTTTTTTTTCCATAAAGAATGTTCTTTGTTTGAGCCTCCACTTCCTTGCAACTCTCCTATGACGTCGACTTTCCATAGAGGATTGTGCTTCAGCCCTGTATAAAAAACATTGCATATGTTGAAATATAATCAAGTAATGGATAGTGTGTTCAGTTTCAAAACAATAGAAAAAATTTGGAATTTAGCTTCATTGCATAGACTACATGTTGTCTGCCATTCAGGGTCTATAAACATCCACATCAATAGTCTTGGAACGTGAATTGTTAGTGTTTTCTAACTGATAAATAAAAAAAGATAATCTTCCACCAATGATATCACTCAACTATAGCATTGTATTACTAAAACCTACCAAATATACTCTTTCAACATATTTTATTTTAACAAGCAAATAAAACCTATTGTGATAGTCAAAATACAATAAGACGTACACACTCAGAATTACACAACATTTCAAACTAAATGAACATTAGATCAAATAAAAATGAAACAAACCTTCATGAAGTTGCCTCTCTTCTTATGAACAATAAGGCCTCATACTATATACTTCTAATCAAAAGACCACTCCACTAATTACATAAACATCAAATTGCAATGATAGTTATCTCAATAAATTCTATAAAAAAACAAATCCCAACAATAAATGGAATTCATATGATGAACAATTCATAGAACAATTAACCAATAAAAAAAATCGAAAGAACAAGACCCAGATGAAATCCCACAAATTAAATCCCAAAATTAATTTTAATAAGTCAGCCAAAACTCACCTAAAAGAATTAATCTATAACAAATTGTAAAAATGAAATATTTCTAATTGATGGACACGTCGACAAATCCATCCAATTACTGATAGAGATTTTACATACATTTTCTCGTGATAGGAATAACAATTTAGTATAGTTTAACTAACACAGTGACTCCTTTAATTCAATATGAATATATCAAACCTGGATAAATCAGACATGGAGTCCTCTTGTAACATTAATTTCATCCTACTTCACATAAGTCAGAAAGACCAAATATGTTTCCGTGTAAGTTTTTCAGATATTCTACATATGCGATTAGATTATCTCAGGGAGCAAAGTAACTTCAACATTATAAGAGGCCTTTGCCCACAAACACATTGATAAATTATAAAAAAAAAATCAAAAGGACACCTTTAATTTTTAAATGTCTAACTAATTAGAAAGTTATATTATTTAGAAAAATATATAATATGAATCAACACAACCACAAAAACATACATGTCATCATTTACACAATATCTGTGTCTCCCTCCAATCAAAACATTCATTATCTGCAATGAATAAGATTTAATCTTTTCCTTGCTTTTATTTCTTTTATCCTTCTAAATTTCTATTCTCCCTCTACCTTACTTTTGAGGCAAGATTTAGACTACTGTAACCTATTGATGAGTTATATAGTTCACCATTTCCTCAAAAAAAAAAAAAAATGAATAAGATTCAATCAAACTCCAAACACAACAAACCCACCATTCCATCAAAATATTAGAAAACAATCAGTTCCAAAATGCTACCAAGTAAAAATAACTCAATTGATAAAACTTCAAAATAACACCTTACATAATCTCAAAACTTACAATCCAACAAGAACGAGAGAACCCAATTGAAGAAAACAAAGGGGCAGCATCTCCTTATCTTCAATAAATCCAAACAACCCAAAACAACCACTTAAAAGGCAAACCAAAACAACCCATTGAAGAGAATCGAAAGTAAAAGATACCGATATAACAAAAACACAAACAAACCATTATATTATAGAATCGAAGATCGACATGATTAGCTGACAAAGGCACCGGCTTTAATCATTCACAACCAAAAAAACATAAACCCATTGAATTTGACAACCTGAATCTAGTGTTATCGAATTTTGCAATCCGAAATCCGAGAAATGGAGACTTACAAGTTACAACCGATAGATTGCGACTGCTGTGAAGCTCTCTGAAAACATCAAATTACAGTGATAGTTATCTCAATAAATTCTATAAAAAAACAAATCCCAACAATAAAAGGAATTCATATGATGAACAATTCATAAAACAATTAACCCATCAACAAAAAATTGAAAAAACAAGACTCGAATGAAATCCCACAAATTAAATCCCAAAATTAATTTTAATAAATTGGCCAAAACTCACCTAAAAAAACCCAAATAAGGGACAAACCACAAAAAAATTAATCGAAATTAAAAAACAATACCCAAATGAAATCCAAATCAGAAATCCTAAAATTAAACTTTAAAAAATGAGGACAACTAACCTAACAATCCTTGAAGTAGATCGGAGAAAAAGATTGAGCGATGGTTTGAGTGGCGGATAGGGCAAGGCAGGGGCGTCTCGGGATGATGGTATTGGCGGCGGATCAGGCGTGGCGGAGACGGATAGGGAAGAGGCGGTGGTGGATTGTGTAAGGCGACGGTAGATCGGGCAAGGCATGGGGGGTAAAAAGTGGAGGCGGAGGATCGAGCAAGGCAAGGGGGTTAAAAGTGAGAAGGGGTAACCGTTAGGGTTAGAGAAAAAAAAAACATCGGGGTAAATTTATTTCTTAACCCACATTATTAGCGACGGCTAGGATACAACCGTCGGTATTGGTTGTATCAACGACGGCCTCGGCCATTGGTATTGATATAAACAGAATTACAGTGACATCCCTACAGCGACGGCCACAGACTGACCGTCGGTAATGGTACGTTTTGCGACGGCCATGACCGTCACTAATCCACACACCCGTATGGTGTGGATATTCTGAGGCATTTTTAGCGACGGTCGGTTTCTGACCGTCGGTAATACTCTTATTAATCGTTAAATTCAGTTTATGATTCATATTAGCAACGGCTTTTGTATAGGCCGTCGGTAATGAGCATCGGTAAAGATTAATTTTCTTATAGTGTTCGAGAGCTTGGACTAAGTTATATGAAGATTGATGCTTGCCCAAATGACTGTATACTATACTGGAAGGAGAATGAAAATGCAACTCAATGCATTGTATGTGGTTTGTCACAGTGGAAGTCAGATTCAAATGAAAATCCCACAGATGCATCAGCTTTAACATGGAGAAAAGAAAATATCTTCAAAGACTTTACGTTATTTTCCATTAAAACCAAGACTTCAGAAGTTGTTTATGTCATCAAAATTAGCGGAGGATATGAGATGGCATGCTACTACACGTAAAGAAGATGGAGTATTAAGGCATCCTCTTGACTCTATGGTTACGCAAGCTATTGCCAAGGAATATCCTTCTTTTGGATCAAAAGCTAGTAATATAAGACTTGGTTTAGCAAATGATGGATTTAATCCTTTTGCTAATATGACTACTCCCTATAACACATGGTCTATTATTCTGATTCCATATAATTTGTAGCCATGATTGTGCATGAAATGATCATTCTTCATGTTGTCTCTACTTATTCCCTGGCCTAAGGGTCCCCAAAATGATATAGATGCGTACCTACAATCATTGATAGATGAATTGATTGACTTATGGTGAATGGAGTCCAAACTTATGATGCACAAACAAAATTGTCAAATGCATGCAGTGCTCTTATGGACTATTAATGACTTTCCAGCCTATGTTAACTTATCAAGGTGGAGCGCTAAAGGCCAAAAAGAATGCACGTGTTATCACAAAAATACTTATTCTGGTAGATTAAATAACGGACATAAGTATTGTTACATGGGACACTGTCGTTTATTGTCACTTGATCATAAATATCGGCAGGATAAAAATTCTTTCAATAATAAGAAAGAGTTAGGAGCTGCGCCAAAACCTTTGAGTGGATTTGAAGTTGCTGAAGAATTGCATGAATATGAGCAAGTTACTTTTGGTAAGGCAGATAAAATAAGTCCAAGCAGCAGAGAAAGAATGATGAATACCATTTGCCAAAGAATTGGATGAAGAAGAGTATTTTTTTTCAATTGCCATATTGAAAACATATTTTATTGCGTCACAATTTGGATGTTATGCACATTGAGAAGAATGTTTATGATAATGTGATTTCTACATTATTGAACATAAATGAGAAGACAAAAGATAATTTGAATTCTCATCTCGACCTACAATTATTGGGTATAAGGGAAGAACTCCATCCTATACCAGATGGAGCTAAGTTCTTAATACCACCTGCATGTTACACAATGTCTTTGAATGAGAAATGAAACATTTGCAAATGTTTGAAGGAGATTAAAGTGTCTGATGGTTATTCATCAAACATCTCAAGGTGCGTTCAAGTCAAACAAGGCAAAATGTCGAGATTGAAGAGTCATGATTGTCATGTTCTTATGCAATAATTTATTCGGCTTGCAATATGTGGATTTCTGTTGAAGCAAGTTTGTTCAACTTTGGTTGAGTTGTTTTAAGCAACTATGTTCTAAGGTGTTGAGAGTTGTGGAGTTAGAGCAACTTCAAGTTCATATTGCTATAACATTATGTAAGTTAGAGATGATATTTCCACCATCATTTTTCGAATTTATGGTACATTTACCTATTCATCTAGCAGAAGACGCCAAATCAGCAGGACCAGTGCAATATTGATGGATGTATTCAATTGAGAGGTTATTATATAACTACATGTTAATTATATAATTTTTTTTAGAGATGTGTATCATTATTTTTTTATTGACATATAGAAAATTTTAATATATGTATCTACACAGACTCAAGTCATATTTTTGGAATGAAAATTATCCAGAGAGTTCAATTGCAGAGGGATAACTCTCGGAAGAATCTTTAACCTTTTGCACAAGGTTTTTACATGGGGTGGAGAAAAGGTTGAATCGATCCGATTGAAATAATGATGATGATATTGATGAATCACAAAAAAAGTTGTCAATTCTCAATGGATCTAGTTGTGGTTTAGGAAAGGCTACTCCACACCTATTGACTAGAGAAGATTTGGAACAAGTTCGTCTATATGTGTTGATGAATCTTGAGCATAACTTGTGTGCACATCTTTGTAAGGCTCGTCCAGAGTGTTTTATCTCAGCCATCTTGGGGGTCATGGGTTTGGCTTCGTTCAGCTCCAAGTTGGAGCTACTTGGGTGTGGGGCTCTAGTCCACCAAGGACAAATGTGGCTTAACCGGGCTTCTCCTCGAATCTGAAAGGCCGAGTATGACTTATTTGTATGTGCAACCCTAGCTGTAGCATATTGAGGAGGTCTTGATCTCAAATATGAGAGGCCGAGTATATACCTCGGCACATAACAGATTGAGGAGGTCTCAATTGGGCTTGCCTTGAGTCAAAAAATCGAGTACAGCTAACTTGGAAATCAGGGAGATAGGAGAACCTTGATTTGCCGTACATGTGTTTTCTACAGGTGAGCATAGTAATCTTGGGTTCTTCCCTGCTATATGATACGGAAAGATTTGGACTGATAACTCATACACCTTTACCGTTCGAGAAGTGACTTTCCTATCCAAGAGGCTCGTTGGGATGCTGACACGCGTCCATATAAGTTCGATTTCTTTTTCGTAATCCTAGCGACGCTTCGGGAAGGTCGTTGCATCATTAGTCTATTATGAATTCTCCTCGGGCACTCTAAACATTTGTCGAGTTGCATTTTGTCGTCTAGTCAAAATGACGTGGCAATGCCTGTTAGACAAGGTGATGTAATTCACATCTGGTAGATGTCAGTGGTTCCAAGAGCCGAAGCGGTTAGGTCATGGCTATAAATAAGTTGGATGCCTCAAGGGGGTCTCATTCATGTCAATCTTTTCTGTTCCCACCCATTCACAATGGTTGAAAGAGAACTTCCACTTCTGGCGGGTGTGACAGAGAGGAGGGTGGAACGTGGCGCCAACGTTTGAAATGGGGAAAGTCTTCGACCAAGAGAGGTGTACTTCTCCTCGTTTCTATGACGCCCCAGGCTTACACAGCAAGAAATTGTTCGCTTTGCCCCTAAATGGGCTCACGGGTTTAAAACGCGTCTTGGTGTGTAAGAGCTATGTTCACATATAAGCACGGACTATCTCCTCCCATTAGGCGATGTGGGACTAAACACCAAACCCTCACCCTCACCCAATCCATGGGACTCTTGGGACTGTTGGGTCTCCCCCTCAACGGGCCAAGCGTCACAGTTTCACCTTATGGTGCTTTAGTTTCCTCTGCATCCTATCATCCCTACCTTCCTGGCGTTCTTTGATCTCTTTACGCTACAGGTGCACCCAAATATTTTTCTCATCCTTCATGCCACCATCTACTTGAACGAGATGAGGGAGTATGGTCTCGGGCTAGCCGAGATCATGTATTTCTACGCAATCGGTCTTTGTCCTATGACTAATACCGTCTTACCATGAAGGACGATCGGTTCCTCATTCTCAAGGCACCTAATACCAACTGTGGATGGAAAGATGAGGTTGTCACCATTGGAGGCATGTGGTAGTGCCCCCATGCCGGGGTTCCCCCCATGCCTACCGACATTGAGACCCTTCATAAGTAGCCTGAAATGGACTTCCCCCTATTTCACTCATTGATCATCATCATGATGATGGTATATATATATATATATATATATTCTGTAGGACGCATTGATCCAAGCTCGAATCTTCCTACCTCCCGTATTGCCTTCCTCAAGGATGTGGTGTCCTCGGGGGTGAGGCGGTGAACATTCACACGCCCATGGCTGCTGCTGGTGGTCCACTACCTCGAGTTACCTTGGGAGCTGTTGGGCGACCTTGGATGATCCTTTAGACAGTAATTCGGTACGTCGTGTACGGATTGGGACCAAGTTTGAAGGAACCTGGATTACCACATCCCCGTCAAAATCCATACCGACAAGAGAATTTGAGACCTCCACCTCTCCCTCTCGCATGACACAAGTCTCACGGGGATGAAGACATCGGGAGGTCCCGAGCACATAGTAGACATCGGGAGTCTACTTTTGGTTCTTGTCATTGGAGAAAAAGTTGAGACACAGCCTTTTGCTCAACTCCCACAGATGGAACCAATTGAAGGTGGTGGTTTCTCTCAAAAAAAGTAGTCGGGTCAGAGGTCCGCCTCCCCGTAAAGATCCAGATCTTCGAGCCTGATATCCTGCATTAATAGAGCCTGAGACACCGATGTGGTGCCAGTCAAAGGGACTCCGATGCTCAAATCAGTGGAGTGAATGAAGAAGATGAAGATGAAGAAGAAGAAGATAACTCTAAGACCAGAAGACTAGATAACTTAAAGTGCTTACTTGTGAAAGTTTCTTCTCTCCTTCTCTTCCCCTTCTAGCCAAGTGAGTGGCCATGTCATTTCTTGCCGATACGTTCCTCTATCTCGGCTGGAATCTTCTAAAATGGAAGATTCCATGAGGTATAGGACTAGGGGTTTATTATGATGTCGTGGCCACGAGGCACAGCCTCATTGGCCCTAACGTGATTGCGATGAGCAGTGGTAGGCGGCTTGTTTGGGTTAGGGCACCTCTTTCCCAGTTCGATGGAGCAGAGCAGCTCTATCCTTACCTTGCAGTGTTAGTGGTTCCCCCTCTCCTATGGTTAGGGCCGGGTCCGAACCCAAGTTATGATAGTTAGATGTTGGGGTGTTCCAACGTTTTATTTTCTATATAAGTGGTTAGTCTTGATTGTCTTCAAAATAGTGGTGGTCTGATCGCCGAGCTATCCTACCCTGGTGAGAAGGCATTTCCATAATAGGATCTCGCAAGTAGGATTTCTGAAGTAGATAATTTGATAGTTTCCCTCGATCAATCCAAAGTCCGTCATACTCTGGGCCGGATCGTACTATTCACTTATCCAAAAGACACGTAGCATCTTAAAAAAAAAAAAAAAAAACTTGACATTTTCCTTCTATTAATTAATATAAAGAAACTACAAGTCCATGTGACAGTGACAACTCATTTGTTTTTTTTTTCTTTTCGAAATTGGTAGACCAAAGCTACCTCGCTTGTATTAAAACGATTAACTTTGGGCCGAAAGGGATACAGGGAAATGAAGAATTAAATTTAGAGATTAAAAGCAAGGGGAAGGAAATCAAAGATAAAAAACATCGAAACTGGGGAGCAAGAGGAGTCGAAGATGATTCTATTCCCGCATGCTCCCCGCGCATCTCCACCCCTCACATCGACAAGTGAATGCCATGCTTGGTGATCCCAATCACTGGAGAGGCCAACGAACACATCCCAAAGATTCTCGAAGTAAAACCGCTGCCCTCGGAAGATGACTGTGTTTCTTGTAACCCATATTGCCCATAATCCGGCCGGGATTAGACACCTTCGAACCTCCGCCAAGACGGACCTATCCTTGTGCTGTGCGAGCTGGGAGGTCGATCTCCATAACTGTTCGATCGTCCAATGATCCAGATTGAGCCCTGCTGCCTGCGCTATCGTGTCCCATAATTCGTTGGCCACCTCACACGAGCAGAAAAGGTGCTCCGCAGTTTCTTCTCCGCCCGAGCACAAGACGCAAGCCGTGGATGCGAATGGAGCCCACTTCGCCCTATAGCATTTCGCTAGGACCGTGCTTTGATAGACCAACCAAAGGAATATCTTGATCTTATGAGGGCCTTCGGCCTCCAAATCTCCTTCTGCCTAGAAACTAACTCGTCGTTGGTGCCTGCGTTGCAGACGAGCAAGTCATAACCCCGACGTGCGGAGTAAACTCGGGACGAGTCCTGCATCCACGCAACCTGATCATGGTCATTGGCAAATACCCTGAATGCGCTGAGGATCCCTTTGAGTAAATCGACTTGAACATCGTCCTCCACCTGGATGTCGCTCGAGAAACGCACCGTCCACCCTCTGGAGCTGTGCCGAACTTCCCATTGGGATGCTACCGTGCCCTCCTTCTCTGCTGCCAACTAATATAGAGTCGAAAATCTAGTCATCAGAGAAAACTCTCCGCACCATTTGTCCTTCCAAAACGAGACCGAGCGTCCATTTCTCACCGTCCACCGCACCGCCGAGTCCACCACCTCCACGTCCCTGAACCACTCTCTCCACATAGCAGAGGGCTTGGGGATGGGAGAGTGTCCACCCCGGGTTGAAGAATATCTCTCATGCATAATGCGAACCCAGTGAGCGTCCGGTGATGCCAGCCACTGCCAATACCATTTGACAAGCAGAGACTGGTTCATCTCCGCAAGCCTACGAATGTCGAGACCTCCTTTGACTCGCGGGAGGCACACGCTGTCCCGGCTAACTAGGTGCGGGTTATGCGCTGCTCTGTCCGGGTCGTTCCACAAGAAACGCCTACGAATAATGTCCATTTTCTGAAGAATCCCCTTCAGAATCTTGAATATTGACATGTAAAAGATCGGGAGGCTCAGTAGCACTGCTTGGAGGAGGGTGACTTTACCTCCGAGGCTGAGCATACGTCCGCTACATCCTTGGAGGCGCCTCTCCAGCCATTCGAGGAGGGGACTCCAGTCTGCCTTGGTCAATTTCTTTGCCACCAGTGGCAACCCGAGGTGCTGATTTGGAAACTGACGCACGTCGCATCCCATGGTCCGCGATATTGCCCCTATAGTCTTTGC
Organism: Acorus gramineus; assembly: GCA_030737835.1. NCBI lineage: Eukaryota > Viridiplantae > Streptophyta > Magnoliopsida > Acorales > Acoraceae > Acorus > Acorus gramineus. The sequence continues at coordinate 712,910 of JAUJYN010000039.1, read as the reverse complement.
CCCCACGTTGATTGGTAGGATCACGCTTTTGGAGTAATTAATCTGAAGGCCTGATATGAACCCGAAACATTTGATGATGAACCTGTATCCTTCGAACACTTCCACCCCCGGCGCCCTGAACAAAATGGTGTCATCTGCATATTGCGCAATGTTGAGCTTGGTCCCCTCTGATGTGCATGCGAGCCCTTCAATCCAGCCTTCAAAAGCGGCAGCCTTGCACATGAGGCTGAAAGCGTTGGCCACCAGCGAGAATAGCACTGGGGATAATGGGTCTCCTTGGCGCAACCCTCTGTTGAGAGGAAAGAAACCATATGGTGCACCATTAACGAGCACCAACACCCTGGCCGACCCAATGCAACGCTCCATCATCCTGCACCACCTATCAGAGAAGCCATGCAGACGCATCAGATGTACAAGGAAAGCCCAGTTCACGGAATCATATGCTCTAGAGAAATCGAGCTTTAGCATGATCCCGCTCCACGCGTTCACATGGATACCGTTAATGAGCTCCTGGGTGACTCCAAAGCCCTTGAGAAGGCTGCATCCAGGCAGGAACGCCGTTTGTGCCTCCTTGATGATATGCCCGCATGCCTGCCGCATCCGGTTGGCGAGAACCTTGGCCACCAAGAGGTAGCACCCGTTGAGCAGACATATGGGATGAAAGTCCCCAATGCTCATTGCTCCCTCCTTCTTAAGTAGAACAATCGAGGTGATGCTAATTCCGCCAACCCTGAATTCACTGTCAAAAAATCCATTGAACATTTCCAAGATAACCTCCCGGACCGTCTCCCAAAAGTGCTGGAAGAAACAAAGATTGAAGCCGTCCGGCTCCAAAGATTTGTCTCCGTCAGAACCGAAACAAGCCTGTTTAATTTCCTCTTCGGAGAATCTCTCCTCGAGCATCCGACTACAGTTTTCGGGCAGCAACCGCATGTCCTCCATCTCCCAGGCTGGCTTCCACCTTTAGTCTTTGCCAAAAGCCGCTTGGAAATGATTCACGAGCTTAGACCCAATCTGCGCCTCTTCTGTGAGCACTTCCATGTTGAATTCGAGCTATTGTAGACAGTTCCTTCTTCTTCTCTAATTGGCTTGCTTGTGAAAAAAATCTCGTGTTGTTGTCTCCTGCTCGCAGCCACAAAGCTTTCGATCTCTGCCTCCATTCTATCTCTTCCTTTTTTAATAAGCTTTCAAAAAAAATTTCCATGGGACCGGGGCAAACAGACAGAGATAACTTTTCCAGGTTCACCGTAAGATCAGCCATGCGGATTTCCTTCAAAATATATATATACTCCCTAAGGAGTGTAGTGCTCTGTATTCTATTAAATGCTACAAGCATTGTTCAATAATTGAATTATTTTTCTTTGGAGAAGTCTTCTTCACTCACCAAACTAAATGTACCAATGCATTTTCAACGGTCAGGATCGCATATGAATTTTTAATGTATTTTCTGTGGTCTTGATCGACTCACAGTGGCCAGGTCCACCGATCAGACGGTGCAAATTAAATAAGGGTGTATCATTGAGGTTTGATAAAGTAAGTGAGAGAATTTTTTTGTAATGATGGTGAGATGTATTTTTATTTTCAGGAATATATAAGCCTTGATAAGTTATTCTCACATTTTATTAGAACTGTTTTCAGGCCTTATCCTAGCTTATTCAAACACAACTATCATGGTTTATCCGTACCAAACAAACAGTGAATAAAAGCTACTCTAATGTTATTCATCCATATTCTCTGTTTATTGTAGTTGGCAAACGGGGGGTTATAGAACAAGTGCTTGAACTTCGATGCATTTACTTGGAGAAGAATAAAAAGTTATTTCAGGTGAACAATGTTGATTATTATAAGAGCAGCCATTGTTTAATTTGGGGATGTCAATTAGTTATTGGACAAAAAGTTTGGGTGCTTATCACCCCTAAAAGTGTTCCTCCTTACTATAAATGATTATAAGCGTTGCAGTATTGATTTAAAATTATAAACTATAATTCTTGTATATCGTAGATTTTAACCTAGGCATGTTTATTATAGCTCAGAATAAGCAACAAATGGGCATTACTGAATATTTGTCAAAATAAAACGATAAAACAAATTTTGTGTTTTGTAATTTTTAAAGATATCGCTTTAAACTGTATAAGTGACATTTTAATCATGTATCTGTATATAAATGAAAATATTTTTTACATAGATTATTGAGGGTATTTGACTATTTGTGTTCCATTAAAAAAAAAAAAAGTAAATAAAATTTCACATAAGTTATAATCCAAAAAACATCATAGACCCATCTTTTAGATCAACTTTTTAAAGTTCATTTTAGCATGCCTTGAGGCACAGATATCACATGAATACGTACGTGTGATTAGCAATAAGTCCAGTCAGCAAAAAAAAAAGTTCATTTTAGCATTAAAAATTTCAATAATTTGAAACATGACACGACAACAAATTTTAATCTAAAAATTAAAATTAACAATTAATAATTTCAAACACACCCTAATGTGCCCTGAGAATTTATTCATTGCTTTATAAACAGAGTAGAAAACAAGAATCTATTCACTTGCTTTATGTGCCGAAAGGATGACTACTCCCCTACATTCAAAACAATATAGTACCCAAATTAAAACAGTGTCTCTCGGAACTTAATTAGATGATGTATGACAGTCATTGACTTTTGTGCATAGATATAGCTCCGCACATCCTTTGCAAGACATTTCCATTTACTTTACTTAAGTGAAACGAAATTGTGAGATTCTATTTTTTAGAGCTCTCAATACTCAATCCTCGTTTAGGCAGCGAAATATTTGTCACAGACTTGGCTAACTGTACGGAACTGGGGACACCTATTCGTGTGACCCGGTCGGTCTCAGTCTTTCCACCTCTTTTGCCTTGTTTTTGTGCAGGGTCCACATATTTTTTTTTTTTATGGAATAACTTAAAATAATTTGATTTTACCATCAGCTTGAAATGACTATCCAGGGTTATATTAGCTTATTTGGGAACATCTTATGCAGGGTTATTCATTGTTTCCAAACAAGTTATTTTTCCTATTCTAGTCAATATCAAGATATTCTTGGGTTTATTCCCAAAACAAACAGGGGCTTTAAGATCTAGTTTGGCATTAAGGGGATAGAAAATCCATCATTTTTGTTCATATTTATATTTGTTAAAATTTGAATAAAAAAATAGAGATAAATGCTATCCCACCCTTTTGGTGTAACAAAATATCATCATTTTCATTTCAAATTTGGGACAATTGTCCGCAGTTTATCACAATTATTTGTTATACCAAACCGGGATAAATTGTCCTCCCACTCACTTATCCTCATAAATATCCCTTATCCTAACACTTATTTCCTTGCCAAACCAGCCCTAAAGGGGGATTCTAAGGCTGGGATGAAATCTCTCTCTCTCTCTTTATATATATATATATATACAACAAAAACTTTATTAATACATTTTTTAATAAGAATAACTAAAAACACAATCAAACAAAAAATAATTTAATTTATTATATATATATATATATATATAAAGAATAAATTAAATTATTTTTTTCAATAGGAAGAACTGTTTCCTTATTTATAGTACTTTGGTGGGTGCCTTCGAATAAATAGTGGATCTCTCTCCTATCGGACGGATGAGAAGAAATCTTTGATTTAGGTGATCAAACATATGTATATTTAGGAATTTGCATAATCAGTCATTGATTATCCCTGATAAATATACATATCTTGTTTGGGATTTTATGGAATCAATTAATAATGTTTCCAAATCTAACATATATTATTGTCAGGATTTTGGGAATTATCAATGATGGTCCATATATATATATATATATATATATATATATATTGTTGGGATTTGAGAGATCAATAATTGATAATCCCAAATCAAATATGGGTTTTTTGCATGTATACCATTCAAAAACATGCTATTTGATTTTATATCACTATAAATAACCTATTTATTTTTATACCACTGAAATATGTAGAACTTATGCATATTTATTATTCTAGTTAGCTTCTATCCAAATCTCTATTAAAACAGTTAAAGTATTTGAGAAAAGACTAAATTACCCTTCTTTTTTTTTTTGCATATTTAACCTTACCAAATACAATATTTATATAAAAAAAATATTAATTTTAACATGAAAATCATAAATTTCATCTAAAATCCAAAAACATAAAAATTAATCGTAAAAACTATTTGTTAGTAAAGATATAATAATTATTAATACTTATATTAATAAAAATGAAATAAAAATTATTTTGAGAATAATTAATAATATATATTTTAAAATACAATTTTTTTAGAAAATTAGATCTTGATTGGAAGAAAAGGAAAGAAGGGATAAGGTTGAATAACTTACGATTGATTTAGAGATAACATAAAATTAATTAGGTTATTATGTCTAATTATTTACATTATGACAAAAAATATTATATATAAGGTTATTTTTTGTCATTTTTACTTCTTGGTTAAAAATCTAACTATTGTTAAGGTTCATTTTTGTTAAGAATGATAAAAGAGTGGCACATTTTTACATTAAAAAAAATTCTAATGGTATAAAAATAAATATGGTATTTGTAGTGGTATAAAAATATATACCATATTTTTTTATGGTATACATACAAAAAACCCATCAAATATATATATTGTTGGGATTTAAAAAATCAGTTAGGGATAGTTTCAAATCCAATATATTATTCTGAGATTTCTATATTGATGATACCAAATCATATTTTTTATTTGGGATTTGATCCCAAATATGACTTGATATTTTTTGGTGCTCGGATATGGAGGATTTGACTGGCCGGATCCACCTATAGTCAATGATCTGGGTCATGGGCCCTCGTCAATCGGATCATGGGCCATCAGTACGTGGAGCATAGTTGGTGGGCCTCATTTTTAGGCTCTACAGTATACATTTTATTTTTTTAAAGTCAGTTACATTTCATAATGTAATTGAACTTTTAGAGCATTATATTGTGTGAGTTTATTACATTAATCAAAAGGTAGAGGTGGAGGTGGAAGTCAACCAAGGTGGAGGTCAAAAGAGGGCTGGAAAGATAGCTGAATCATCTCTTATATGATAGAAGGTGACGAGGGGAATTCAGGTGTAGTGACGTTGATTTTTAGAAATGATGGATGTCTTAAGAGGGAATAAAAGAAATAATTACAATTTTTTTTCAAAAAAGGTGAGGACGTGTTTCCTGATAACCAAAATATGGCGTTTTAATTGAAAGGTATTATTGTATTTTGATTTTTTAACTTTTTAAAAGTGTGAAATAGACAACAAATGAAGAAATGACACATAATGAGACTTCTCAATGGGGCCTAAAACCTTAGGGTCCAAGTAACAGAATTGTTTCAAAAAATATATATAGTATTGAAAACTCTCTATGTAGCGGCATATAATCTTAGATAAAATGGTAAGAATGAAAGTTAAAACTAAAAAAAAAAAAAAATGCTACGTGTATTTTCTTGTTATTGACCGAGTTAGAATTTAACTGCTATAAAATAAATTGGTTTAGAATATTCATATATAAGAAAATGTTTGAGATCCCTTTAGGAAAAAGGTATTTCAATATTTAATTATGAAAGAAACTAGTAAAATTGTGAGTGGTAGCATCCTGTTCTGATTTCATTGACAAATTTTACCTCTCACGATAAATACATTATAACAAATTACAAATTACAAAGTCAATTAGAAAAATGTGATCTAGCTGATCTTATGGTGTATGAAATTTGCATAACAAAGCAACTCCGGCAACTTCAGATCTTGAAAATTACTAAATATGTGTAGTCAAAAAGTGAAAAATAACTAGATTGGTTCATTATTCCTTTTAACTCCAAATAAAAAAGATTTCGACAAGAAATAACCACAAACTTCTAACACACACACATTTAAGCCCATTTAGCCAGTAATGACATTAGACCTGCTCCTACTAGGAGAGAGACATGGGCACCTAATTGAAGGCTACGGCTACTTTGTATCTTTGGACTCATGAAATCAGCTGCTAAGAGATCAACCAGAGCCATGTACACGAGGATCCCGGCAGAGGCGGAGTTGAGGATACCCTCTACGATGAGGGCGGTGGGGCTGTTCTCGTTGTAGCTGGACGCAATGCCGATGCCTATGGCGACTCCCACCGGAGTTGTGAGAGAGAAGAACAACGACATTGTTGCTATCGTCTTAGCCTTGAATTTAGCCTGAAATACCAATAATGAAAATATTACATTTATCCAATCAATAGTTTTAAATATTTTTCAAGATCTCTTTAGCTGTTCAATTCAACTTTTTACTTGGAATCCTATGGAACAAATTGTCAAATTGATTATATTTTTATAAATTCCGTTTTCTGTTCCATACGAGTTTTTTTAACTTTGACTTTTGTTATAGATTTTTAGTTTTAACCCCAGATTCACATTTTTGAATATTGACCTTGATTAGACTTTATGAAAAACTAATTGATAATAACTTTGATGAAAATAACTTTTTTGAAAAAAAATGTTCAGTTTCTCTGAAAATTAGTTCCTAACGTAGCTTATGAAAAGTGGTCCATGTTTCATTAAATATAAAATCATATAAAAATGTATAATTGCAAACCACTTTGACTGATGATATATATGAAATTGTGTGCGGGTCCACGCTCATTCAGAAAACGTGATCTACTTTGAATTTCTATAGCTGATTACAATCTTTCAAAACGTGGGCCATACATAGTACAAATGGCATGAAAGATTGGATTTATATATGGAGAAAGAGAGAGAGAGATGTGACAAACCTGAGCTATACATCCTCCTAATCCCATGCCTTCAAAGAACTGGTGGAAACTCAGTGCGGCTACTAAAGGTCGAATGGTGGAGGGACTTTCAGAAGCCCCCAGAGATATGCCAATAATCACTGAATGAACAATAATGCCTAACTCTAACACCTGTCCACAAGGATAAACAACAATTTATTAATTTCAGTAAATATTGAATATGTTATATTGAATATGTTACTTGCAATGTATAGAGAAAAAACATGATAAGCTTTTTTTATTGTGTATGATTCGATGCATATGGCCATCTATGTAACTTTAAAAATAAATAAAATATATTTTTAATGAATTTATTATATTATTTTACAAAATTTAAAAACACATAGATCAATTGAAAAAGATGTATGACAAGATACAAATATGAGATTGTGATTTTTTTTGAAATATGAGATCGTGATTGGGATATTTTTTAGGATTTTTTATTTTTAAGTCCCACAAACCATCATATTTATTGATCGATCCATCACTTCTTCATATTTAAGTTTTAGTCCTGAGATTTAAATGATAGTTCATTTTTAGTTCCTGAAAGGGATTTATTCATAAATTATTTAGTTTTCTTTCTAATCCCTGAGAGGGACCTGTCCATGAATTATTCTTTAAATCTGGGGATTAAAACCCAAATATGAAGAAGAATGAGATCAATCACTAAATATGATAGTACGTGGGGACTTAAAAATAATAAACCCTATTTTTTTTTATCCCAATAGTCATCCATGTATTATTCCATTTCATGAAACCATATACACATAACAGAAAAAGTGGAATGTATTTAACTTCATAGCAATAAAGCAAAACATAAAAGAAAAGAAAAAATCAATAAAAAATCCAAATAACCCGGAAATCTAAAACTTTTAATTTTCTATTAAAAAAACCATTAAATTAATCATTAATATATATCTATATAAGTAAAGAAAAAATAAAATAATTAAAATAAAAAAAAAGGTTCCCTGAATTGAACCTGTGATATAACACGGTGCCGAATCAACTCAGCCGTGCTCCTCCCCTCCTCCTCCTCCTCCACGACCGACCCGTGCGCGTGCCCGTGCGTCGGGTGTGTGTGCACATGCACATGCCCTTCCGACTCCACATCCGTCTCGTTCATCGGCCTTGCTTTATTAAAATGAGACCTATAAAAAAAATTTATAAAGAAAAAATGTGAGCATATCCATTTCAATTTAACTAAAAACAGACGATTGTCATGGTTCGATTTCATAGAAGCTTTTTCTATCCACCTGACTTAGTGATTTTTTTTTTGAACGAGATGGTAGGCGATCGCCTTAATTTTGTTTAAAGAAAAGAGACATCCAAACTCTGTGATTTTTGAGGGCCCTTTTTTATTTGAAATCTTATTTTAAGATAGACATTGACTACAATTTTTTTTTTAAAATAAAATAAAATAAAATAAAAACAAACAAATAGACGATATCTGATACAGAAAATGTCACCTGTTATAGTAGCCGGTCGCGACGGAGTCGACCATGAGCGTCCCAATCGCGGCGACCATCGCCCCGAACCCGGCGAAGGGGAAGTCCCCCCACGGGTGCGGGTCGAGGCAGGGCGAGGTCAGGTTCTCGAACGCGTCGGGGAGCACGTGTATGAACCCCGTGGCGAGTATGACCCCGGCTGCGAAGGCCTTGACGAGGAAGAAGAAGTCCCTGTCGGGTCGGAGCGCGGGGACGGTCTTGCCCAATACGGGGAGGCTCACGCCGATCGCGCCCGCGACGAGGATCGACACGAGCGCGGCGATCTTCAGCCGAAGCGCCTTTGATTTGTTGCGGTCTTCGGAATCGGTGGAACACTCACAGTCACCATGGACGAGGAGGGGTAGGAGCACCAATACGAGAAGGATGGTTAGTGAGAAATAGTTCTTCATTTTCTTTTAAAGTTTATGAAGAACACAATTATTAAAGAACACATAAGGGTGTGTGTATATATAGGGGGGTTTTGGTTTTGAATGACGACATGTGGGGCACATTTTTTTTTTATGTTGATTAGGCAATTGTTTTAAATGGAGGGTTAGGATGGGTTGGTTATACGAGGTGTTTAGTTTTGGGGGGCTGAGGATGGACTTGAAGCGCGTTGACTGGTTAAACGGAATGGTGAATGTCGACACTGTGTTGTCATGAGAGAGAAAATAGGAAACCAGGCTTTGTATAGTAAGTGAACTGTGTTATAGCCTTACATAGGTAAATTAAAAGACAGGGCTCATAATAATAGGCTCAGAAAGTCACAATGTCCAACATTTTTTTTTTTTTTTTTCATTTTAGTTTGGGAAGTTTTGATTTGGTGGCGGGTTAGATTTACCACGAGTTGGACAATTTATTTGTCCTTCTTAACCACTGTTTTTTAATTTCTTAAAAAAAGAAAATGTTATAATTTAATTAAATGCTAGTTTTAATTTAAAAATATTTAATAATACAATATCTTAATCACAATAATTTTTGTCTATCATGGGATGGTAAAATCTAATGATCATGAACGTGTAGGACTTAATCCGGTCCTTTATAAATTATGTTTGTTATTTTGGTATAGGGGTGAGCTTTTGGGCATTTAATTAAGGTCGTGCTCTTTTTTTTTTATTTTTTTTTAAAAGGAATTAATGTTGAGGGATTAAACATTGGTCGTTTATTCAATGTTTTGTTGTCTTTACCTATATTAATAATATTTTAATTTTTTTTTGTTCAGATTTCCTAGTGTGAAATGTGAATCGACCAATTTACTGGTTTGTCCCTCACCTACTAAAGAGAATGAGGACTTATCACAAGAAATTAAAATTATATTTTAAAGAATTAAATGTATTTTTCTGAAGAAAAAAATATATCATATGTTCTGATTTGATAAATTGATCATTTGGTTATAAAAATTGACTACAACAAGAACTGCGCAATATCATATATTCTGTTTTGACTTTTGATGAATTAAATATTTGTTTATAAAAATTCTGACTACAACAAGAGCTGCACGTGTTTATATTTAGTTGTAAGCCGCCGCCGCCCCCCCCCCCCCCCCCAATAACTCAACCTTGTAAATTGATAAACACAAAAAAGGGCAAATCTCAGCAATGAAAGGTTACTAAAGAGATGATAATAAATAAAAAAAAATCAAATTATGTTTTCACAATTTCCTCTTCTAAAATAAAGTAAAATCAATCCACTTACAGGCGACTTTTGTAAGAATGTGACTCATTAAGAAATGAATATGGATATGTAATGATCAATGTTCCATTTCATTATTTGGTTCATAAAAAGGTACATTGGAAGAGTAAATCAATTAAGTATAAATTAATTAAGTTTTTATGTGGTTCAATTCCCATGACTATCCATTGAATAATACACAATGTATAAAGAGTAATTGTGTGTATCCCATTAAGTGGTACATAATGTATGTACATTTTTGTTAAGTAATAGACAATGTATATACATCTCTTTAAAGTGGTACACAATGTATGAAATAATTGTGTACATGTATAGCCATTGGAATGAGGAAAATATTCAATGTCTTTGTATTCCTAACACCCACCCATTATTAGATACATTCCCAAAAACATTTAGTAGGTTCATTGGATTCTTCAATGGGTTTTAAGAATCCAATTTATGTTTGAGTGTGGGAGGGTTCCCCCTCTCCATCTATAAAAGGGAGTGGACTCCCAACCCATTTGTCATGTCTCACAACATCTTGTGTTTGCACAAGCAAGAGTAAGTCCACTCCATAGAGAGATAGGAGAGTAAATAATCCTTCTATTCTTCTTTAAGTCCTTGTACCAAAAGAAGACTGGATTCCATAGAGAAAGGTTTGTATATGTGTGTGTGTATATATATATATATATATATATATATATATATACTATAATGATTCCGCATGACAGAAATATATGATTATAGTATTCGCAAACATGTTAATTAAGATTCTAAGTGCTATTATGATTTATTTTATAACTCTTTCTCTTTCCTTGTGATTCTTTGTATGTTTCTGTACTTATATTCTTTAATGCTATTACTCTTTGTATTACTAGCATTCTCTCCACGCTGCAAGTTGATCAAATTTATTTGGAATTTGGGAAGATTTGGTGTGTGTTGCATTGGGTGGGTGCTAACTATGAGATTTAATTATTTTGTTCTTTGATGAGGTCTAGGTGCGCCGGTGGTCATAACATTCAGTCGGATGAAAGTGGAGCGGACAAGTCTCACAATCCGCATCCCGTTTATCGATTTTGTCCCCTCCACCTCCCTTATAAAAAATCTTGGGCCCACCACTATATGTATATACACAGACAAGTGCATAGATGATAGTTGTAGAGGTAAAAATCCTCACTACGGCACGTGTCATATCAGAGGTAATGTGTCACACCAAGACGAATGTGGGCCTACCGTGAGACCCGCAAATCCGAGTTCCGATCCTTGGCCATGATGACTCTCCCAAATGTACTGACACGACTAGATCCAGTGTCTAGTTGGGCGGTTGGGCACCTGGAGAGCGAGTAGTCTAAGGCACGACCAGACATGAGGTCTGGTCAGTCGACCTTACTCCTTGAAGGCGAGTAGTTTAAAACACGACCAGACATGAGGTCTGGCCGGTCGACCTTACTCATCGAAGGCGAGTAGTCTAAGGTACGATCAGACATGAGGTCTGGTCGGTCGACCTTACTCCTCGAAAGCGAGTAGTCTAAGGCATGACCAGACATGAGGTCTAGTCGGTCGACCTTACTCCTCGAAGGCATGATGTGAAGCGTACGGGCGAGCACATTAAGAGACCCCGAGCAAGATGAAGAAACGGTCAGAAGACCACTAACACCTGTAACTACCAAGGTAGCATTTAAGGCCTATTACCAACAGAACGTGGGTAGTCAAGGACCGACGTGGAGCATAAATACCTGAGACGTTTCCCTGGAAAAAGGCCCACTAAACACTTAGTGGCAAGGCGGTTACAAGGGTAATTTAAGGAACTACATGTGACTTGATCCCCAAGGGGTACGTAGGCAGCCTATAAAGAGGTCGTGCGCTCAGCATTCCAAAGGCACAGTCATGCAAGGTCAAAAAAAGTTATCCATTGAGTCAAGCACAATCATTGTGTGTCATTTGTGTTATTTCTTAGATAGTCATTGAGAGAATTGAAGCATAGCTACAAGAATTCATACTGCTTGAGTTCTTTTTTCTGAAGAAATTTATAAATTTAACTGAAAGGGGAAAATATCCACCTCAGTTTAGCGCCGTCTGTGGGATACTGATACAAAAGGCCAGTGTCCTCAATGTCATGTCCGAGTGACACCAATGTAGGAGGACGACAGGAACAAAACGTTCTCCCATCCGATGTTGCCGACGGCTCACCGAAAACCTTGGCTAGTCAGGTCCAGGGCCTCAGGCGGGTAATGGAGTCCACGCAAGAAACTCTATTTACCCGTCTGCAAGGGTCAATGCAGCAGATGATCGAAGCCTCGATCCAATAGTTCTATACGAACATGGATCGACAACAGCCAATCCAGGAAGAAATCTGGCCACCACCTCCTGTATGGCCCAACCCCCTGACCGTCAGTGCTGAAGGTTCGAAGGGAAGTACCTCTTCCTCCAATCAGAGGCAACAGTCTCGTCGGCATTCGCGCACCCCTCGAGCGGGTCGACGGCTTCATGAAGGACAGAGGCGCGGGCGCTCACCTCATGGAGAACGCTCTGCAGGGCGGGAGGCCTCTCGGAGGCAAACGCACCAAGGGCGATCGGCCTTACACAAAGTATCGGAAGGACGTCAGTATAATTCTCCACCCCGCCATCGAGCTGGGGGAGCGATCACGCAGCCTCATTACGCCTTGCGCTCTGAGGTGCGACGCATTCCAAATCCCTAGATGGTGGAGCACGCAATACGGGGATTCGCCTCCCCGTTTTGCCCAAGGATTCTTAGAGAACGACTTCCTTGGAAGTTCGTTCAGCCCAAATTCAAACTATACAATGGCACGATGGATCCCTATGATCATATCTTGGCGTTCCGTCATTCGATGGCATTGTATGAGCTCTATGATGGGCTCATGTGCCGCCTCTTCCCCTCCAGCCTGGAAGGGGCCGCTTTGACTTGGTTCCATCTCCTTCCCCCTGCGACAATCAGAACTTTCGAGGAACTCGGCACTATGTTCGCTGAGCACTTCATCTGTAGTAGGCGGAGGAAGAAGGACCTCGGCGATCTCATGAAGATCCAAATGCTGACAGGGGAGACAATTCTGCAGTTTGTCGATCGCTTCAGCATCCTTAAGTTTGAAGTAGAAGACTGCAATGAGGACGCTGCAATAATGGCTTTTCGGAACGGCTTGCCATCTGGAAACGGCCTCAAGGAGTCGCTTATCAAGCGCACCCCTTCCGACTTGCACGATTTGATGGGGTGTGCTAAAAAGTACGCCAAGGTGGAAGAAGAATCAAGGACCCTTAAGCAGGTAGTGGCTGCGTCCCGGTCTTCGCCAACGGCTGCCACCCCATCACCAGCAGTAAAACGCCCGCAGGAGCCGCATCAGAAGGACCAGCAGGGCGAGAAGGGAAAAAAGCCTGGTGCCTCAACAAACGAGGTATGAGAAGGACGGGGGATGTTCTTCAAGATCCCTCCGTCACAGATCCTGTCTAAAATCCAGGGGGAGCCGTGGTTTCGATGGCCCGCACCTATGAGGAGCGACGAATCAAAGCGGGACCAAACTCTCTGCTATGACTACCACAAGAGCGTGGGCCATACTATCGACCAATGCCGTATCCTCCAGGGCTTCTTGGAGACCCAGTTCCAAAAGGGGTGCTTGTAGGAATATGTTCCTATCAAAAAGACCCCAGCTTCTGGTGAGCAGCATGTGACAAATATTTACCCTAATACTTCGTTAGGGTCATTGACGTCATTTTTGGAGGAGTACCGCATTACGTCACGCCAAAAAGTGCTCGTCGAGATTCGAGGAAGATGCAGGTCTCCTTCGAAATGATGCAGATCGACCAGGAGCCAAAACTGGTCGTAAAAAGACAAAGAAGTGGTGATGAAGGAGCCATCACTTTCTCTAACGTCAACTTGGAGGGAGTCCAAGCCCCGCACTCGGACGCGCTGGTAATCACCCTGCATATCTCTAATTTTGATGTTAAGAGAATTCTCGTTGATACTAAGAGAATTCTCGTTGATACAGAAAGCTCGGCCGATATCCTCTTCATGATACCCTTTCTTCAGATGGGTTTAAAGGCCGCTGACCTCACTCCAATGAAAGATCCTCTTGTCGCATTCAACGGAGCGCGAGTTGTCCCCTCTGGACGAATCACACTACCGGTTCGAGCAGGGAATCAGACCACTATTGCGGAGTTCACTATCATGGATCTCCCGTCTCCATACAACGCTATCATCGGATCCACCTGGTTGGCTGTGATGAAGGCGATTCTGTCTGCATACCATCAACGGCTTCGTTTCCCCATAGCCGAGGGGATAATGGAAATTCGAGAAGACCAAGTTGCCACAAAACGGTGCTACATGGCTGCGTTGGCAGGGAAGTCGGCCCTACTAGACTTTGAGGAGCAGCTTGAGGATGGAGAGACTCATCCAAAAAGGTAGCAACTACTGCAGGACCGAGTCAAGGTCGATGAGCGCCGGCTCGGTCCCGAAGAAAGGGTCCTTGAAGACCTCGAGAAGGTCCCGATAGACCCCTTTGACCCCGAGAAATACTTTCACGTCAAGAGTTTACTCTCCGCAGAAGAGAGAAATGTGATACTCGACCTCCTCGTCGAGAACAGGGACATCTTCACCTGGAAGCCTCAAGACATGCATGGAATTGATCCCGAGGTGGCTAGCCATCGGCTGTCCATCTCGCCAATCATCCGTCCAGTCCAACAGAAGCAGCAACGAATGGCCACCGCACACACCAAGGAGGTGCAGGACGAGGTGAATAAACTCCTGGCCGCAGGGTTCATCCGTGAAGTGTGACACACCGAGTGACTGGCCAACATCGTGGTGGTTCCTAAGAAGAATAAGAAGTGGCAGGTCTACGTGGACTTCACTGACCTGAACAGCGCATGTTCGAAGGACAGCTTCCCACTTCCGAAGATCGACCAGTTGGTGGACTCCTCATCGGGTAATGAACTAATGAGTTTCATGGATGCTTATTCAGGCTACCACCACATCCCAATGCACGAGCCCGACCAGGAGAGGATAGCGTTCATAACCCCTACGGGAATTTATTACTATTAAGTGATGTCGTTCGGGTTAAAGAATGTAGGGGCCACTTATAATAGGTTGGTGACTAAAATCTTCCAACGTCAGATCGGTAAGACTGTTGAAGTCTACATCGATGACATGATGGTAAAAAGTGAGCGCCGAGTTGACCACTTGGCCCACATGGCAGAAGTCTTCGCTGTGTTGCGTAAGTACCACCTCAAACTAAACGCGACGAAATGTTCTTTTGGAGTCACCTCATGCAAGTTTTTGGGGTACCTAACGACGCAGCAAGGAATCGAAGCCAACCCTGATCAAATCAAGGAGATATTGGAGATGGAGCCCCCACGAAACAAAAAAGAGGTACAGAAGTTGGTGGGGAGGTTGGCCGCTCTCAATCAATTCATCTCTAGGGCCACTGATCGATGCCAGCCATTCTTCCAGTTGCGGTGGAAGGCTCAGATATTCGAATGGACGCCAGAGTGTCAGAGGGCATTTGAAGAAATCAAAAAGTACCTCAACATGCCGCCACTTCTGGTATGTCCTTCCTTAGGAGACATTTTGTTCCTCTACATTGCAGCCTCCGAGCACACTGTTAGCTCTGCGCTATTAAAGGACATCGACCGGGGGCAAAGGGCTATCTACTATGCGAGTAAGGCGCTCAGCGGGGCGGAAACCAGGTATTCCCACATCGAGAAGCTTGCGTTTGCCTTGCTCGTTTCCACCCGAAAACTGCGCCACTACTTTCATGCCCATACGATCCATGTCATCACCGATTCGCCTCTCAAAGCTGTATTGCGAAAGGCGGATGTAGCAGGACGATTGTTCCAATGGGCGGTGGAGCTTTTAGCTTTTGATATCCACTATCAGCCCAAGAGCGCAATCAAAGGGCAGGTCGTCGCAGACATCATCGCCGACCTTACACCTGCCCAGCAGCAGGTCTGTGCAATCTCCGACTGCAAACCAATTTCTTGGACACTCCATGTCGATGGAGCGTCCAACCGAAAAGAGGTGGGAGCAAGGATGATCCTATGCAATGAAGACGGTTTCCTATTTGAACATGCAATTAAACTGGGATTCAACGCTTCTAACAACGAAGCCGAGTATGAGGCACTCATCGCGGGCTTAGAATTTGCCATAGATCTCGCCGTCCATAAATTGGTGATCTAGAGTGATTCCCAGCTCGTGGTCTATCAAAGCACTAGAGAATATCAGACGAAGGATGATCAGATGACGGCTTATCAGGGCTACACCCGTACTTTGCTTGAACGATTCGGTGAGTGGGAAATCCACGCAATCGATCGGGATCAGAATACTCAAGTTGATGCTTTAGCAAATCTGGCGAGTGCGTTGGAGGGAGAGCCATCCCGGGAGATTCAGGTCAAGTTCTTGGGGGAGACAAGCATAAGCCATCTCGAACAGGTTATGGCAGTAGAGTTGACAACCCAAGAACCGACTTGGATGGACCCCATTCTATCTTACTTGAAAGACAACTTCCTCCCAGCAGATAAAGAAGAGGCCAGGAAAATCAAGAGCCGATCCGCTCGTTTCTTGATCTCTGATCAGGGCGTACTATATAAGTAAAACTTTCAAGGCCCTCTCCTTAGGTGTGTTAATCCTGAAGAAGCTAAAGAAGTATTGGAAGAAATGCATTCGGGGGTGTGCGGAAGCCATACGGCCTCGAGGTCCTTGGCAAGACGCACGTTGACAGCCAGATATTTTTGGTCAACCCTCTCAAAGGACTCACTCGACCTGGTGAGGAAATGCGACAAGTGCCAACGATTCGGTCCCTTGATTCACCGACCAGCTGGGGACTTGAATACACTGTCAAGTCCCTGGCCATTCGCCCAATGGTGGTTCGATATAGTTGGGCCCATGCCCTTGGCGTCATCCCAGAAGCGATTCCTCCTGGTCGCCACTGATTATTTCACCAAGTTGGTGGAGGCTGTGGCCCTGGCTAGAATCTGCGACATTGAAGTATGAAGTTTCCTTTGGAAGGAGATCGTGTGTCGATTCGGAGTGTCGAACACCATAATCTCTGACAATGGGACACAATTCGATAATGCCACCACGAGGGGGTTCTGCGAGGAGTTGGGCATAAAGCACCTTTTCTCCTCTCTGCGCTACCCCCAAGGAAATGGTCAAGCAGAAATCACCAATTGTACCATCCTGGACGGGATCAAGAAATGGCTCAACGCGGCCAAAGGCAACTGGGTGGACGAGCTTCCCTCGGTATTATGGGCGTACCGCACTACGGCGCGAAGGGCCACAGGAGAGACTCCCTTTTCCATGGCTTTTGGCGTCGAGGCTGTAATCCCCATAGAGCTCGGAATCCTGACATTTTGGACTGAGAACTTTGAGCCACGGACCAACGAAGAAGATCTCGCGTCTGATCTGGACCTGAGGGACGAGCGGAGGGAAACAGCTTCCATTAGGATGGCAAACTACCTATATGTTAGACAAGGAGAAATAGAAGCATACCACGGCTCGTGTAGCCCCAGGAGTCTCCGCCTCGGCCTCGTCGGGATCGTCCACCCCGTCGTCATCCCCCTCTCCTCACCCTCAACCTCAACACCGGCACCCATGGCCCCTGTGTCCGCACCCGCAGCCCCCGAGGCCTCAGTCCCTACACCCTCGCCTTCCTCCGCGCCCACCCCGCCAGAGGCTAAAGCCTCAAAGGCACCCATAGCCCTTCTCTCCTCCTCCTCAACCCTGGCCTCTCCGGCCTCCCTCTCTAACATCCCTACGATGACATCCAAAGACGCCCTTTCCTCTACACTAACCCCCTCAACCCCAATATCAACTACACCTTCAGCCGACCCTCCGGCCTCCAAGCCCACCTCTTCAACCACCACCGGTCGAACCCCGCGCCTCCTCTTGCGTGAGTATCCTATCATACTACTCACCGCCCCAGGGACAGCCCCCGAAGGAATGCCCCCGACCTCACCCGCGCCCACCGATGGCGTCTCAGCTGTTTGGGTCACCTCCTCCACGACCCTCCTCTCCACTCCGTCACTCTCTGACAAGCTGGACCCTGAGGCAGCCCCCCTCTGCTCTCCGGAAGACCGGAGACGCTTCATTATCGAGGTCGTCTTCTTCCCCTTCGTCATCTCCTCCGATTTCGCAAGAAAAGAAAACCCAAGGGAATCTAGGGCTTCAAAATCAAGAAGAAAGGAGTGATCTAGGGCGAATCAAAGTCAAGGAAATCAAGGTTTTTCGGTTTCAAATGGAGAATAAGAAGAAGAGAGGGAAGAGCAGCCGTTTTGAAAAAACATGGGAAGAGAGAGGGTCCCTTTTTTGGTTATAAAGGGACAAGATGGGCGGCGGCTAGTCGCGTCTAGCCGCCCCCTGTCCGACGGCTAAATACCACTAGCCGTCCCTCCCTGCCGACTAAAAACCACTAGCCGCCCCTTGCCAGTTTCTCAAATACACTTATTTTCCAAGTTTTCTAAAACAAACAACCATGTATTGGTTTATTCCCAAGTTTTACTTGATCAAACACAACTCTCTTGAAGTTTTACCACAATTTCCAGTACCATTCAGTTCAAATTTCTTCAGTTCTGATTCTTTTTCAGAATCTTTGTCTTCTGAATGCTCCAATTTACCAAATCAAACACACTTTTTTCTTTCTTTCTGTCTGCGATATCCCCTTGATTTGC
The DNA here is from genome assembly GCA_030737835.1 of Acorus gramineus. Taxonomy (NCBI): domain Eukaryota; kingdom Viridiplantae; phylum Streptophyta; class Magnoliopsida; order Acorales; family Acoraceae; genus Acorus; species Acorus gramineus. Next base: position 694,285 of record JAUJYN010000039.1, on the reverse strand, counting down.
TGAGCTACCCAAGCACGGGTACGGTAGGCACAAGGAAACTGACGCTGGGCTGCTCCGTGCACGATGGCTAAGAACCCCGTCCTAGGGTTGGATCACTCGCTTCCTTACTTTTACTGACTCTCCCACCTGGATCAGTCCTTAGATAATCATTCTAGTCAAAACCCAACCTATGATGACCTAAATTACCTCCCTGAATTGTATTTGGTCATGTGTCCTAAACTTCTTGAAGGTTGGGCCGGCCAAAATAAGGGTCTCTTTCCTTATCATCGATCAAAGTCTTTCTGTTTCACACAAAGACTCCGTCCAATGAGGGACAATTGTAGATATCCTAATCTTGACCGTCCAAAAAAAAGAAATTTACTTCAAGTAATATTGGAAACAACCACACTTGGACATTTAAATAGAAAACTCCCTCAGAAGCCAAAACCGAAAACCCTAAGTCCAACACTTAGACAAATCTAAGAGCCTGGACAGGGGCGGCTACTTGAGAGTAGCCGCCCCATTCCGGGCGGCTAGTTCCAACTAGCTGCCTCCCTGACCGACCCCAAACCACCTTCTTGGATGGGACATAAAGCAAGCATGATTGCAGCGGATTGTCCCTTCTAGCTGCCCCATCTTAGCCGGTTCATCCTTAGAAACCGACCCAAGCCATCGCTTGTCAAAGATGGGACGTATGACAGGTTATGATGGGAGCGGCTACCTGAGAGTAGCCGCCCCTCCCTGGGCGGCTAAACACAACTAGCCGCTCCTCACCTGGACATTGTCAGAGAACAAATATCTAATGGGAGGTCAAATCAAGCACCTTATTACCCATTTTGATCTATTGTCCAGTGGACATTCCCATACCCCTTTTTTACTATAAATAGGGGGGTAACCAATTCATAACAATATATAACAAGCAATAACAATTCATTCCCAATCAATACCCATCAATAACCCCCAACCACCCACATTCCCAATCATCAAGCCTATACCACCACTTCAAACTCTTGAGAGAAAAGTGAGAGAGAAACCCATTTCCTACACGAAACCACTCTCCAAATCCACTCTCCAAAACTCAGGCTAAACCCGGTTTATCCTCTGCCAAAACCAAACCCAAACCCTACCCAGGTTCTGCCCAAATTGAACCAGACACCAGGCGGCTACCCACAACTAGCCGCCCCCTACCATGCGGCTAAATCCAACTAGTCGGCCCTTCCCTAGCCCACCTCAAGTCCCAATTCTCCTCTAGTTAGGTTCCCGAAGCAGAAAAGGATCCTTGTCTTCACCTCTGTGTACGGCATATCCGTGTCTCAGAGCGGAGACCTCACAAACTCTCCACGAAGGTGATCAAATTCTGACATAAGTGTATAATGTTTTTTGAAAAAAGTTGGTAAAAATTGCTGACGAGGCTACACACAGGGTTCAAGTATATATTTTTTCCAAAACTGAGTCATGGTACAATTCATTTTTGAGAATTAATATTTTATTGTATGAACTTCAACAAAATACATATCTCCATAAAATTAAAATTGGCACTGTTACACAGTTCCACAGAAAGCCCCACATGCAATCCCATTTGCCATGTTTGCCATCCAGCAATTTATATATATATATATCCTTAGATGAGGCATATACCTCGATTACACTTTTTAAAAATGGATTCATTCAATTCAAAACGAAGTGATATACACTTTTTATCAAAACATATATTTCATTAATATACCATGTTTACTATTTTTAAAAAATTAAAAAATCATACAGACTGTCCATGAGAGAGTGTATTACCTTATCCAATTGCAATTGGAACCCAAAAGGAAGACTTGGGTGTATGAAAGCCAGAAAAAAGTCAAGAGAATATCTCTTCCAAAACACGCGTGGGGCCACTGTACAAAAGTCGAGCCTGTCATACATCATCCAACTCAATTAGTTTCAGATCAAAAACATGACATGTGTATGGCCTCTGACTGGTTTTAGGTACGCTGTTTCAAAATGAGGGGCTTATAATGCACATCAAAAAGTCTTCTTTTCTGCACCATAGTTTATAAAGCAATGAATACACTCTTCTCTTTCTGGACCTCAGTTTATAAAGCATTGAATAGATTCTCGGTGCACATAGTGAGGAAGAGCAATTTTCAGTGTTGAAAGCACAGTAGCTTTTTATTTAAATAAATAAATGGCATTCCCTGATTGAGGAAGAACTCTTTTTTTTATTTGGGTAAAGGCTGATTAAAGAAGAGCTATGTTGACTCCTAAAATGTTGTACACACATCATTAAAAGTGAGCATCTTGTTATTTAATATTTTTGTCCAAGTGTAACTTACATGCAAATATGGAAAAGTTTCAAAGAACAGAACTTCAATCTTTTGTTAATGATGAAACTCAACAGATGTTCAGATCTTTTGAATTTGAATGAACTGAAACCCTTCTAACTGGTTGTTGACACGTTTCCCATTTGTTTGGTTTTATATGAAAAGTCTAACATCAAATCCCCAAGTGGAGCCATTTGAACAGATTCATCAACAGCTTGAACTAAATGGAGTCCACAGAAAAAAAATGTAACTGGGGAGCGGTCTATACTATAGTTTTTACCTAATTTTTGCATAGGGGATTGTACGGTGTGAACTAAAGTGAACCAGAGAAATAAGAGCATGTGTTGTGACTGAATTCAGGGAATCAAAATATCTGGATTCGGATCTATTATTGTGGATACCGGACTGATGGGGTGCGAGTCAGCACTGGAGAGAGGCCCTAGTTTTTTGACCAGCAAAGTCGTTAAAGGGCCACTGAGCAGGAGGTTTAAGGGGAATCCAATCAAGTCTGAGTTTGATCAATATCCAATAAGAGAATAACACATGTACCTAATACTTGATTGTACAGGTCAATTCATAGGCTCTGCAGTTCGATCCATAAGCTGTGGTCCAATTGTTAGGTACATGTGTAGCTTTCATATTGAATACAGATGGACTAATCCAGGCCTAACTGAATCCAAACTCGTGTATGTGGCATCTCTCAGAAGAAGTGATGTCAAATAATTGCAAATGCACCAAAAGAATTGATACACTTAGTCTGTTTTATAGTCTATTTTGTAGTCCCCTGATAGAGACATATCCAGACCCGAGGGTTCATATTGTGCCTGTGTCATTTGGAGCACTCTGATTAAAAATTTTGCTACATAAGTTTTTTCCTCGAAGTTATGTATTTCCAATTTGGTATTTGGATTTGATTTTGTTAAAATCCAAGCTGAAGAGGTTTAAATATGATTTTATTACGAGATGTCCAGTTTTGAGTTAGCTTTCGTACAAAAGTAGAATTAGATCAACTGGATTCCTGTAGTAAAAGTTATGGGTATTTTTCCAAGTATACCCCGGGGATGAAAAATTCTGGCAGCAGCTCTGTTATATGTTTAGCTCTAATTTCGGAACAGCTTGAGAGATTATTTGATCTTGGCATAAACATGAAAGTTGTAGATAATCTTCTTGGATTTCCAACAGAATTGGAATTGTGCAATTCGGAGCTATATTGAGGAAGTTATGGCTGTTTCAGTGAAGCATGCGCAGAATTTCTAAGTCAGGGATGAAATGGTCATTTCCATCCCTCTTTAGATATTTATGTGTGCAACAAAATATCTTCTCTCTCTCTCTCTCTCTCTCTCTCCCTCTCACTTCCACGTCCATTCATGGCCTCTCTTTCTCTCTTTCAAGCCCCCTAGGTGTTTGTTTTAATTCCCCAAAGAGAAGGAGATGGTGAAGGAAGAAGAGAAGGGTTGTCATGTGTTGTTGTTGTTGATCTTCTCTTCTCTCAAGCTCCCTCTCATGATCCTTCCCCCCTGATTTTCAGCCAAGAAGGAGGCTGAGGAGAGGCTGAGGAGGTGGTGGTAGTGGTGGTGGCGGTTGAGGTGGTCGCGGGTGCATCGAGGCCCCCGAGCCTCCCCCTTTCATTTCCCCTCCAAAGGTGAGCCTTTCCCCTTCTTTTCTTGATTTTTAATGGCTTAGGGTTGGTTGGGAGGGTCATGCATGTTGGGTAGATGTGTTAGGGTGTGTGTGAGGGGTTGGGAAGGGTTAAAATGGGGTTAGGGTTGGCTGGGCGCGCATCGGGAGTTGTCTGCGCGCGCGCGCAGGCGGGCGCTGGCAGGCGCTGGCGGGCGCGCAGACGCGCGCGGGTGCTGCGCGCGGGCGCGCGGAGTGGTCGCGCGGGTGCTGGCTCGAGCGGGGGTGCGCGCGGGAGTGCGCGCGAGTGCGCGTGGGCAAGTGCGCGCGGGGCGCGCGGGCTGGGGGCCAGTGCGCTCGCGTGCGTGCGCGTGCTGGGGCGCGCGGGATGGACGTGCAGTGCGCGCGGGCGCGCGCGGCAGCGCGTCTGGGCGTGCGGGCAGGCGCGCGACAGTGCGCCGAGGGTGCTGGGGTGCGTGCGTGCGTGCGCATTCGTGCGTGCGCGTGCGGGGGGCCATGCGTGTGGCTGCCCGAGGGTTCGGGTAGGTGTCGGGGCACTCGGACTCGCGTGCGTACGTGCGTGCTCGCATGCGTGCGAGTCCGTATGCATGCTTGTCCGAGTATTTGGTATTTCTAATGATTTCTATGTGTAAATTGTGTTGTTACTCACCAAATTGGATGCCCCTACCTTGCAGATCTCGTCGGATGGGATGCGCGAGGTCCCGGGTTGTAAGGTGAGTGGTTCGATTCCAATCCCCCCCCCCCCCTCTAGGGATGCGCTCGACCCGCATAGACGCGCGTCGCGCATCGATGGGGCCCCCTAGGTATAGTATGAAAAACTATGTAATGCATGATTAATATGATATAACCATGCCACATTAGACCTTGTATGCTAGGTATATGCATCCATATATCATGTATAGAGGCCCATACATGCCTAGACACCATGTCCCTTGATTGGAAATCCCCTATCTATGCATGTTTCCCATTTAGTTTAATTTATTTAAATCAAAATGAGAGCATATTGTTATAAGCATGCCTTAGAGAATATTAAAACATTGTTGTTATAATATATGTTTCCCCGCATCTTAGTTATGCACCCTGGAGGAATTCTTGAGAATTCATGACATTAGTAGTGTTACAAATCGTTGTCGACGGATCCAAGAGGATCGTATCCGTGCGAGTAGGCTGTCTTCTCCTTTTGGTTGAATCCGATGTAGGGACTCCCCGGCATTGGAAAGCTGACCTAACAGAGGGCTCCCATCTGTAGGTACATCCGATGCGTTGGACAGTGCTGATCGTGGGAGTATACCAGGTAGAGGCTATGGAGTGTGGGAGAGGCTACCGGGTGGACCAGGGGTGGAGAGCGGTCTAGTCTGAAAAGGCCCATGTCACCCTAAAGGGTGAGGGTGGGGAGGGTCGGCGATGTTACGACCCACTAAATTGTGTAGTTACTCCCGTATAGGGACTGTGACTATTTTAAGGTTAATATGAGTGTGTTGAATAGATTGTTGTTATGCCTGTGTTTTGATATCTCGATAAGTGAGTATCGAGAGTAGTTGTTTTTCATTTGGGTTCGCTTTGCGAACATGGGATCATTCTCCCCTTCGTTGGATCCGATGTAGGAACTTCTCGAGTTTAGTTGTCCTGACAGAGGGCTCCCATCCGTAGGTACCACCATTGATTCGGACGAGTACTGATCGTGGGAGTATACCAGGTAGGGACTACCCGAGGAAAGGGCTACTGGCGGACCAAGGGTGTAGAACGGTGAGTTGAGGAGATCGGGTTGTAGAGCAGTCTAAATCTCTTCCATAAGTCCCAAGAGTCTCCCTCCAGGAGTGAGGGTAAGTATGAGGTGAAGAATATCGTCGCGTGACCCATTCGTTGTTCGACCGTTCCCATAGTTGTTGGGTCCGGTCTTGAATCGATGTTAAGGACATCGTTGAGCGATTATCTAGATGTAGATGATCCAGTAGTGTTGAGTAGACCAGTAAATCCGGGTCTCTTCGACCGACGGTATGGTCTCTCCCCAGACCAGTAAATCCGGGTCTCTTCGACCGACGGTATGGTCTCTCCCCAGACCAGTAAATCCGGGTCTCTTCGACCGACGGTATGGTCTCTCCCCAAAAGTCCCAAAAGACTCCCTCCGGGAGTGAGGGTGGGGGTGAGGTTGGTCGCACCGCCGCGTGACCCAGTTATCCATGGGTTTCTACCCATGTTTTCCTTGAAAGGAAATTGTTTTTGTATTGAACTGTAGTATGGTGATTGGTTTCCAGCCACTCACTGAGCTTGTAGCTCACCCCTCGCATACTGTTTCTTTTCAGGGGCAGTGTTGGGCGTGGAGCTGGAGCTTTCCTGTGGCGTGGTCTTATGGGTGTGGAGCGTTCTTCCGGCGGGTGGCGAGTGCGAGGCTGTCAGCATTCCTAGAGTCATTTTATGCTTTGTAAATCGTGCATGTGGCACAGGTTGCATTTTCTTTGGTCTAGACTTGGCTCTCACAGGACAGTGATTGTGTATTCGAGTCTGTAATAATGTTTTTGATTTACAGACATTGTTTATATATTATGCTTCCGCTTTTCAGTCAGTTATCATTATCTTGCTTTGCCGCCTTGTGTATTGTTGTTGGTGTCTTTATTGACCTCAGGTATTGATAGTTGATATTTTATTATATTTTACCACTTCTCGGGGACGCCTGGGGCGTGACAGTTCATCCAATGGGGACAGGGTTGTTTCTCGTGCCTCCCACCCGAGGAACACTCGACGCAAATTTCATCATATCAAATCCTCAACCGAATGGATGGAATCTTGTCTACGATACACCAGGTGATGAGGTGCCTCACCAAGGCTGAGCAGGTTCAATTGACATCCAAGGAGATCAGGTTATGGCTAAGAAGTGTTAACACTCTTGCTTTGAAAGTCACAAATGTGCCCTGTGATGCACTAACGGGATTAGAAAGAAGCAATCATGGGGCACATATCTCGTATACCATGATTTCCGGATTGGATTGGAAGAATAACAATCGGGGACATGATTAAAGAGTCACCGTGATGCACAAGGATGAAAATTGAGATCTAACCTAGATACCATGCTTTGAGGTGGTATTCTATAAGGCATCGCCCGAACCAGAACCTCCTACTTTGGAACCGATAAAAAGAAGTTCACCTCTATCCGGCTATTTCCTGAGAAAATATGGACATTATTGCCAACTAAAAGAAAAGAACCCTTTTTCTATTAGGAAAGTAGTGATGTGTTCGCATATTCCGAGGATTGACCCAAAGATATCTCGTCTCTGAGTCAGTGTTAACCTGCGCTACCACCCGTCAAGTAGAAACAGAGATGGTTTTCATTGTGAGAAATTGTATCATCTCTAATGATGTGATAAAAAAAAAAATTATCTTCTTCCAGCTGGATATTCCACGAGGTCCCGTATCCAGATTTTATTTCGAATATTAGTCCCCACAAGAATGAAAGGAGACAAATAGAGTGTGTCCATTGATTTCATCAAACATGAACAAAGAATGGCCCGAAAGACAACTACCAACTTTCTAAGATAGATCAGATGATCGATGTCACAATTGGGTATGATTCCTTGACCTTTCTCTCAATATATATATATATATATATATATAGAGAGAGAGAGAGAGAGAGAGAGAGAGAAACGATTAGATGTGGCTGTTCACCCATTGTGCGACAGAAGTGAAAGGCCGTCCGATCTGTAGAATTCAAATCTGATGGTCCATATTCATTTTTCCAAAAGTGGTGGTGACCAGGTCACCAGGTGAACAACATATAAGCTCTTTTTTTCACCTACTCCCTTCTCTCTCTCTCTCTTCATTTCAACAAACACAAAAAAAATCACACGCCCAGAGGCACCACCTGGAGAAAAAAAGAGGGAGCACCGACCATCCCGTTCGCCGACCGCCACCGATGAGCCCGCCGACCCATGTCCGTTCCTCATTTTGTCTCTCATTTTTTATTATTTAAAGATCTAGGATTTTTTTTTTCAGATCTAGTTTTTTTTTTTTTCCTTTCAAATCTAGCCTTTTCATTTATAGGCTTTCTTTTTCTTCAAATCTAGTTTTTTTCTCATTTGTTTGCAAATCTAGGATTTTTTCATATATAGCGTTTATTTATTTTTATTTTTTTTCAAATCTAGCCTTTTCAAATCTAGGGTTTCTCTTTTTTTTAGATCTAGTTTTTTTTTTCTAATTTTTTTTTGCAAATCTAGGGTTTTAGGACATTGAACATGTTTGATTTCTTTTAGGAATAATGGAAAATGTGTTGAATATGGTTGATGTTATATTGTACAAAAATGCAATTGATATTGAATGTAAAGTGTGATGTTGAATTGTGCAAAAATGTAGCTGATGTTGAATAATGATAAATGTGTTGAATATGTTTGATGTTGAATAATGGTGCAATTACAATCAAGATGATCCCAAGCCCCAACCCTCCTCTTTGGATCACTCTGTTTCATGTTTAGAAGATGGTAATTCTGGAAGTGGTCCACATGTGCGAGGTCTAGATGTTGAACTTCTTGTAAAGCTCAAAATTGTTGAATGTAATGGCTGAACTTGTTGTAATGGTTGATGTATCTAATACAAGTTCTTGTAGTTTATATGGTTTTACTTCTTGTAATCTAATGGGTGAAACCACATGTAATCTAATATGTAATTCAATGATTGAAACCATATGTAACCCATTTTTTTTATATAGTTTTACTTCTTGTAATGGTTTAGACTGGTTGAAACTATATGTAATGTGATCTAATACATATGCACTTTGCACGTCCATATTTGATGCAGGCCCATCTTTATATTTTTTTTTTACTTGATAAATACATAATATATGTTGCGCAAATCATTTGTGGTTCCATTGTTGATGTTTTGATAGAATACAGTGGTTCTATATGGTGTTGTAGCGAGAGTTGACTGATTTGTGATCAAGATCCATAAAAAAAACATTGGATTTTCCCATCAACTTTAAAGAAATGTATTTTTTTGTTGAGTTCATATTATTTGGAACAGGTTTCAGCTCCCGTAAAATATTGAAATGTCTACTACTTAATTACAAAACCTATAAATATGCAGTTTAAAAAACATACAAACTGACTTACATAGCAAAAAAAAAAACTATATGGATGTCATCCTTCCAGAACATATGGATTATTTTTGACATGCAGGATGCCCCTACAACAAATGTTAAACATGCAGCATGTCCTCCCAGAACATATGGATCATCTTAGTGTGATCCTCTACGCAGGTCTATAGATAGGAATATGTGCAATAAACCTGATGGAAGGATCTATCAGTACCCAAATTTCATCATCACCGCCATATAATATTAACATTTTTAGAGACAGACAGATTTTTTTGAGTCCTAAAAGAAATGAAAATCGATCAGAACATCTGGACATCCAAAACTAATATGGCAGTGTCGCCAAAGAAGGATCTATCACCAATGTGGGATCCGAGGAGTGTGTTGTGGAGGGACATGTCGCTGATATGCTGACGAGGGTTGTGATGTGCAATTCACACTGTTGAGCTTGAAAACCTACTTAACCCTTACTGCTTTGCAAAACTTACGTAGACAAGGCTTGATGATGTGACAAGGATTAGAGGGGACTTCGTTAATCTGGAATAGAAATTAGAAAAAGAGAAAGTTACGAGACTGAAAAAGAAGGGTCAAAGCCAGTCTCTATATATATAAAGCACAATTGTCAAAACAATCTGATCTCTATAGCCATCAAATTTATTAGAGAGAATCTATTGTGTTGATTCAATTTACAAAACAACCATACGAAATGCAAATCAATTGACCCAAAAACATTGGAAACAGTGATCAATTTGTGTAGAGCAGTTGTAAGTTTTTCATTTCCCAAAATAAATCTATAGTAACTTCACACTTTCTAAAGTCAAGTTTTAAATATTAAGGGGGAAACAATCATTCTCACCAATTAGTAAAAAAAAAAAAATGAAAAACAGACAAAGATTCAGTTTTTAAAAAATTCCAGTAAATCCAACATGTCTGAAACACATTCACACAAACTAAAATTAGTATGAAACTATATTCTCACCAATTTAACAACATTCAATGTGAAACTAATTGGTGCTTCAAAGTTTCATAAATATTTTTCCAAAAGTTAGGATATGCAATTTTTTTCAATAGGAATATCCAACCAAATATACCCTTAATCACAAATGTTAGGTTAGTAAGTCATCAAAACCACTGTTCACATATAATACAGAAAAAAATATCTATATATGAGAAATATGAAAAACCCTAGATCTAAAAAAAGAAACTGAAAAGAAAAACCCTAAATCTGAAAAGAAAAACCCTAGATCTATAAAAACTGAATACAAAAACCTACATCTGAAAATAAATTTGAAAACCAAAACCCTAGATCTGAAAATGGTTCTGAAAATAAAATAAACACTTACATTATGAAAATAAATCGCACGGGGAGGGGTGGGAGGGCGTTTTGGCCTGGTAGAGGTGGTCTCCGTATGGGGAGGAGGCGCGGAGTGGTGGTGGTTCCTCAGGGAGTGGGTGTGGGAGGGTCGGGGTGGTGGTCGCACAGGAAGGGCTGCCGGAGAGGGGCCGCAGGGGGTGTTGGCCGATTTGGGAGAGAAGAGGGAGAGATTGTGAGGCTTTTTTTTTTTTTTGCTGCTGATCCAGACTTTTGATCTGGGAGAGAAGGGAGAGAACATATGAGAGGAGACAGAAATCTAGTGGGGGGTAATGGGGGCATTGAGTGACATGGTGACTTGGTAAACAAGTTTCACCTTTTTTTTGTGAAGACAAATCTAATCGTTCGATCAGTGAAACTAAGATCAAACGGCCTTTCTTTTCTGCCGCACGATGGGTGCACGGCCGCACAGCCGCATCTAATCCTTTCTCTCTCTCTCTCTCTATGGTGCGTTTGGTTCCGCGATTGCGCTGCGATTGCGATTGCAGGAAGCTGCGTTTACAATCGTGCAACCAAACAGTTTTACTGTAGCAGCTTCCTGCACACAGATTTCAGGCAAATAGTGCCCAAAAGCTGCGATTTCAGAAAGCTGAGAAAGTGAGCTTCCTGCAGAATCGATTTGCAATCGCAGATTCCTGCAGAATCAGTTTTGCAATCGCGCAACCAAACGCACTAAGAGAGAGAGAATTGATTTAGTGCGGATGTGCAGTTTTGGGTTCACCGTACGGGAATTCCTGATGTCCGTCCGATTACAATTCTATCAATCAAACGTGGGAGAGTTAAAAAACAAAAAAAAAAAAACAAAAGTGCATTGGTGTTGACGTGCATTGATGGAGGATTAAAAAAAAAAAGCAAAATGAACCAGTCAACCGGTCCCAATTAAATGAAAAATCACACACACAGCTATTCTCACTCCGTGACCCTAACGACTCCCTCTGGTAATTTTTTTTTTGAATGTGATAAAAAAATTGTTTCTCTAAAATGGTTTCTTTTGTTTATTAGTTGATATATATTTATTGAATGTGATTAAAAAAAAGGGAAAGATTAAATATGACAAAAAAGGGGTTGAATATCATTAAAATCTTCATTTTCAGACTATCTGTATTAAGCGATGGTTTAAAAATCGAATATTTCAATGAATCGGAAAAATAACTGGGTCATTAGTTCAACTGTCTGGTTAATCGGAATTGAACTGTGACGTTATCATGACTTAATAAATATATTAATCATTTTAATAATTTAAAATTAATTAATATTTTATATTTTTTTACTATACATAACCAAACTAATGTTTTATAATTTGTAAGAGGATGCTTAAGAACTACATTACATAAATAAATATCATAAGTTAAACATAAATAAAAGAAAATAACTCAGTTTTGTGAGAGGACTTATCTAATTTACGCTTTACAATTTTAAAAGATAATAATATATTTTGTTGTTTTGAAGAAAGTGACTTTTGAGCTTTTAAACATCATTTCATTGAGTTTTTTTTTACACCTGCACAAACCCGAGCTTTTCGTGTAACCTGACAACGGTTCTGCAAAACCGGCGGTTCAACCACTGGATTGAATGGTTTTTCAATTTTAGAACGGTTTTTAAAGTGGACTTGTTTGGATGTTTAACCAGACAGTTCAACCGGTTGAACCGACCGGTCCAATCCGATTTTTAAAACACTGGTATCAAGGCTGCCCCTGAGATTAGTTGAATGAGATGGGGCTCTAGGCGTGTTTATAAAATGGGCCCCTATTCACAAAAAAAAAAGTTTTTAAATTTAATTTTTATTTATTTACACAATTAATAGGAGACAAAATAAACAAAAAAATGAATAACATAAAAATAAAAAATAAATAAAAATGAAAAATAACTTGTGATCAAATAAAATGAAGAAAAAGATATGGATAAGTTTTGAAAATATATATTAATTATCCAAATAATAAAATAGGGAATAAAAATAATAAATTAAAATTTAAATCAATCGAATAAAATAATAACAAAAATAAATATAAATAAATATCAAAATAACATGTGTGTTGATTTTTTGGGTTTGAGAAAGTGAAATGAGAGAGAGAAGCAGAGAGAGTGTATTGGGTACTTGGGTGTTGATATTTGGGTTTCAGCATTTCTATATGAGAAATGGTGAGGAAGAAAGTGTTATTTGGGTTTAAACTGGTATTTGGGTTTAAATTGGGTACCGGTTGACCGGTTCCATTTGCTTTTTTTCTTTTAACCCCCATCAACGCACGTCCACGTCAATGCACTTTTGGTTTTTTTTTTTTTAACTCTCCATGCACGTCTGATTGGTGGAAATGTAATCAGACGGACAATAAGTATTCTCGCACAATGAATCCAAAATCGCACGTCCGCACTAAATAAGTTCCCTATATATACACACACACACAACCACATTCCTCTCCTCTCTGATGATAAGGAGAAGATATCATTCATCAGTGACGTGGCCTTTATTGCTATATGATCATTCTAATCGGTTTGAAAAACGCACCGTGGCGTACAAGAGATTGCGAGCTTGTTTTCAAGGCTTGTCATAAATTCTAATATTTTTTAAGAGATTCATGAAGCATAGTTGAAGGATGAAGATTTGAAGCCAGATTTTGCCATCACGGCTAATGAGGTATTGTGCTATTGTGGCCAATTTTGCATCCTTTCTGATGTCTAAAGGAAGAGAAGGGTAATGGAGGAGGTGCATTGGTCCTAATACCGTAAGCCCTCGTTTGGAACAAAAATAGGATTTATTCTTGGATATACATTTATCCAAGCATAAATGAGTATAAATAAGGATAAAGTGATTTTGTGGGTGGTTATGTTTCGAATTATTCTCGTTAGTAAACGTAAGAATAAAAGTTTTGTTGTTTGAGTAAAATGTGAATAAAGTATGAATAAAGATTTATAAAAGGTGAAAAAAATAATGATAGTTTATTTGATAGGTGATTTATAAGAGGTGATGACAGTTGATTTGACAGTGGACCCATATATTCTTTGAGTGGAATAACCTAGGATAACTTTAATTCTAAGGGTTGGTTGGAATCCATATATCACTTTATACCAATTTATTCTAGCATGCTTTATTAAGGGTTATCCAGGGTTTCCAAACACCCTTTATCTCTTACCCGAGGTTATCCAGGGTTATCTGGGGGCTTATTCCCAAAACAAACGGGGGCTAAGAGTTAGTTTGGTAATGAGATAAGTCATGGGATATAAGGCAATTGTGGGATAAATGAGGGGGAGAACAATTTATCCCGTTTGGTGGGATAAGTTGCGAACAATTGTCCTAATTTTTTTTTAAAAAAAAATTTCTACCTAAAGACTAGAATAACTTTTATTTTCACTTTTTTATCTCAATTTTAACAAATGTAAATATGGATAATATTAATGAATTTTTTATCCTCTAAAATTAGAGTAGCTTAATATCAAAATCTTAATCTCCTTGTCAAACTAGCTCTAGGTACGAAAATGTTTCAGAACAATAAGCTCAATATTGGTTTAATGGCATGAAAGGGACACCGTGGAGTTCATATTCAAGTGCTTGGTAGGTCATAAGATGAAAGTTGAGCATCAAATACATGTGGGAAAACTCCAACCTTTGGAAATTCTTGAGTGAAAATTGGAGAACGAGACCATGGACTTCCTGACAGGGTTGCCAAGGTCGAAGTCGAACCCTGATGAAATGTTTGAATGGTGTGATTGGGTGCATTTTCTGGTCATGCATGAGATTGACTCACAAGAGGTGTTGGCAAAACAGTGTGTCAATGGGTTTAGATAAGATATTATTCATTCTCAACAAACTTAAGTGCCTAAAACTAGACCTCATTAGTTGTAAAAGCAGTCCAGTGTATCATAATTATTTCTCTTTGAGTTTAAAAGAAATGATTATGACAGTTGGTTTTTTATGGTTTTTGTTGATGCAATAATAATTCTTCTATCTGACATATCCCTATTTTTATGGGTCCTTTCTTCTTTCCATCATCATGTAGAGAAGAAATTCAAGAAGAACCTGGCAACCTGCAAAAGAGAGTGGTATGACAAATTATGACAAATAGAAGAACTTTTATTATTTTAACAAAACCATTAATATAGAAGCTAAAAGAGCTACCAAGGATTTCTCACACTAAAAAAAATAATAATTACAAACTGAACTTCTTTTACTACTTTGATGAGGTTTATCTATATGCACTTAAGTTTGTTGAGCTGAATAATATCTTATCTAAAACCAACTATAAATCAATAGCAATCCCAAAATTTTATAGGGAAAAATCGATATAACTCCATAAAAGTTAGTTAAATTGGTTTTAGGCCATGTAAAATTGAAAAATCATCGTAGGTCCCTAGAAATGATGTATAGTTAATAGATTTAGTCTTTCACTCAAATTGTCGTCAGTTTACAAGGAATATTCCAAGAATATTCCGTTTATTAAATGGAGCTTTAATAAATGACATTCAAATAAATTCCTACAAAATATAAAAAATTTGATTTAGTTCTTTTGATAATAAAAATGCCTCTTCATTTTCTTGAAAATTCTCTCGCTATCTTATACTCACATACGGTAAAAAAAAAAAAAAGAGGGAAAAATCGATATAACTCCCCAGAAACTTATAAAAATCGGAAAAAGTTCCTGTAAAATTAGTAAATCCTCTTGAATTCAACCACATATTTGGTTATTGCATTACAGTAATTTATCAAGTAAATTTTTAAAAGGTATTACATTAATTTATACTATATGATTGAAGTCAACCACAGATCTGGTCAATTCTAGTTATGGTAGAGACTAAAATAAACATTATTTAATAAAATAGGGACGTAAGGGATTTATCAATTTTACAGGGACCTTTTTCGATTTTCATAAGTTTTTAGAGAGCTATATTAATTTTTCCCATGAAAATAAAGGATGAGGGCACTCTGGTAACTTTTAATGAGTAGTTAGAGTTAACCATATAATTAGAAGGTAACGGTAAGGACTGAAACAATATTTTTCTAATAGCATAGAAACCTATGACGATTTTTCAATTTACATGGACTAAAACAACTTTAGCTAACTTTTCAGAGAGTTATATCTACTTTTCCCTATTTTTAAATCTAAAAAAAATCTTAATAAACTTATTTTCAAATCCGTAGATAAAATCTGCGGTTACGTAGTAAAATCTTAATATAATCATGTAAACTATTATTTAAATAAAACACCCCAGGGAACACCAATCTTAAAATAATATTGGCGCACACAGGCACATGTTCTAGCACACCCATCTAACACACATAAGATAGAAGCGCTCGCAAAGGCACTTAAAAAAAACGTTACACTCAGGCCATTGAAAGTCACTTTATTGACCAAACAAGTTTCAAATTTTTTTTTTAAGTGCATATCTAGTTAAGTAATTGATTACTTAAAATGTATATACTCGAATGAATTGACTTGAATGCAAACAGTTTTATATTCTTTTTAATAATAAAAACATATACTGATATGAAATAAGTATATAATCTATTAAAAATTTCTTATACAGATGTACCAGTGCCTCAGAGAAAATATAGGCACACTAAAAGACAGCAGGGAGTGATCCCATAAATATGGGCATGTACAAAGGTCAGACAAATTAAAGCAGTATAAAATGTTGCTGGCTGATATCACCGATTTCCATCCTTAATGTGCCATAAACTGCCCTCCATCATCTTTTGGACCAAGTTTTATCCAACCTGGAATTCAAATGAGGCTTTTAGAAGATATGAGAAAAGACCTCTACCTTTGCTCTTCTACTTCGCCACACAAGTCCTTCGGGAATTTAACCTGACAACAAATTACACAAAAAAATAAAAATGGGAAAAACAGGGAAGCCTAACAATTCATATTCTGTCATCACAATGATACTTCACATAGGATACAAAAAGCTCATCCATCTGCCTTTTGATGTTGGTCCTGATGCCGCCTTCTGGTTTACCGCTCCAAGTCTACTAATTCCACAAGAACAAAAGCAATAGAGAAAGGCAGAAAAGGAAAGAAAAGAAAAAAAAGGCTCTCAGTTCATTTATCCCCTCTTATCATCACATTAAGATACAACACCACAGCATACAAAATTCAACTGATTTGTCACTGCCTCCTAACTTACCATCCAAAAACAATTGTTCTCATCCACTATCAGGCATTGATTGCTGCTCCGGATGTTGTGACGGCTGCTGTGGCTGAAGGTGCGGTGGCTGCGGCCATGACATATAGGTGACCAGGTGAGGCTGTTGAGCAGCATAAAGAGCAGGCGCTGCAGCTTGATCAACCGGCTTTCCCATGATCATCCCCCGCTGTGTGGGCACATAGTAGTATGGGACCGAGTCTGCTGGAGCTCCTATAGCTGGCAGAGCAGCCCGAGCAATTCCCAGCCCTTCCTCTTTCAACTCATCCCTTGGAACAATATCAACCAAGAAGTCAAAAATGTCTGTCCTTGTTATGGCTGCCGCTATGTCATTCTTCTGGAGAGTCCTCCGCTTGTTCTCTTCGGTGTGGATCCATGCCCGGAGGGTGAGCTCGAGGATGAACATCTCACAAGCCCTGGCGAAGACGACAGGAGCTTCGGCGGAGATCATACGGACATCCTCATCAGCCTTCATGATCTTCTTGATCCGGGCGAGTGGGAGGCTATGGTTCTTGAAATCATTCGTCTGTTCAATTTCTTCAGTTTGGTTGGCCCAGAAGGCTTGGAGCTGCTGCTGCTGTTGCTGGTGGAACTGCTGCTGCTGTTGCTGGTGGAACTGCTGGAGTTGCTGGTAAGCCATCTGGTGTTGGGCAATGGAACTTGGGAAGGTGACATGTTGGGATGCTGCTGAAGAGGCACCTGAGGACACCATTGTAGCAGCCGGTTGGTATGGAGGAGCAGTGTATGCAATTTGAGAAGCACCAGTAACAACCCCCATAACTGGCTGAGACTGCTGAGCAGTTTGGTCCATGTGAGATTACTACAAACTGCTGCTTTTCCGTTCTGTATTTTTCATTTTGGATCATCAGCTGTCTTGCACTGGTTTTTTTTTTTTTCCCCCGTAACAGTTAAGCAAGATAGAACTTAAATATAGCAGTAGAATGTCCATCATAGAATCTTAAAAAATATAAGCAAAAGAACAGATGCCCATCTACAGTATAGGTGAAAAGAAAAAATACCTCAAAAATAGGTGAAAAGTGAAAAGTGAAAAGAGAAGTCTTCCACCAAAAGCCTCCAAGGTCTCCACCAAAGTCCTTTAAGTAGTCCACCAATAGCTCCACCAAGAAGATAATTTTTGGAATTTTGATGGATTTCTGGGGAATTTTGAATGAATTTTTAATGTTTTTTGGGATCTTCGGGGATGGAAGGGTTTTTGGGAGAGTTTTTTTTGCTAAACGTGAGTAATGGACAATGTATGAAAAAGATTGAGTAGTAGAGGAGAGGATTGTTGGGTTGTGGTGAAAATGGAGGTTTGGGAAGGATTTATAAGGTTAGGGAATTTAGAGGTTAAAATTAAAAGAAAAAAAATAGTCGTTGGATCCCAAACGGCTATATAGCTGTTATATAACAAAATATTAAACTAGTCGGGTTGGGTGAACAGCCAAACCTAAATCACCGATTTAGCGGCAATATATCAAAAATTCCCGATATATCGCCGCTAAATCGGCAATATAGCGATGACGTCATCGCCAAAACATGAGAAAAAAGCAAAACCGGTAACTTTTCACTCGTGGAAATTGATTCGATATATTGCTATGTCAAACGCTATGTAAACTATGGAAATTACAACCAAAAACTATATTAATTCTGGGATAAAATCCAAGCCTAAAGGCAGTTGAGGCAACTGTAAATAAATCAAAACAAAAAGGAGGAAAAAGACAGTATTATCAACCACTGAAATCCATAGAGTAAGCCCCAATGCAATTACACACACAGCCCTTGATGATTGAGAACCATGATTCCCGAAACAGTTTAAAGATATGGGTATGATCATTATAACTTTGTTTCTAGTGAACCATATAGAACAGCAGTCAATGGGAACCAATTTGTGGAAGTTCAATATTAAGACTTCTACCCCTTTTCTTCAACTCTTCCTCTGTTTCCCCAAGGGTCTCACCAACTGGGCTGCCTGACCTAGTCTCTTACAGATCATCTTAGAAAATAAACATGAATAAAGACTTACTTCAAATTCAAGTATCCGAATAAGGAATGCAACATGACAAAGACATTATATGAAATGTTAGGAAGTATATCCAAACACCATAGTCCACATATTATAGAACCATAAATAATACCTCCCAACTAATACACTCCAAAGCAATTCTGAATAACAATAATCCAATTCATCCCTGAATTGTCCATGGACCAACTGAACGTGATGACACACGAGAATACCTGAATATACAGCAGGTACACAAATGGAAAATGCAAGCATAAACTCCAGCTTTTTGGATAAACATCGAATCTTATCGCTGTCACATCCATAGCATAAACATTCCTAGATCGATCTCATAGACTATATCTCCCCATTAACATATCATATATACAGTGAAGCACAATTGAAAATATATATGCCCATGCCATTAATCAGTCATCCATTACCTTCATTATTAACAAGGCATACTTATCCATAATAACCCCTACAAAGGCAGAAAGATTGTTTCTCATACTCTGTATCCTTTGATATTCCTCATCATTAAGGAAAATAATAGTTTGTGTGGGGACAGCCAATCAGATATACAACCTGTTTCAATCAATCCGTGACCATCCTATTCAAATCCAACAACTCAGATGCAACCTATTCTTTACAAGAGGCATATCCGCCAAACATTATATATGTCAAACATCCAAGAAAAACAGAGATGAGGGAATATGCAGCACCAGAAATGAACATGGGAAACAGACACAATCAGATATACAACCTGTTTCAATCAATCCGTGATCATCCTATTCAAATCCAACAACTAAGATGCAACCTATTCTTTACAAGAGGCATATCCGCCACACATTATATATGTCAAACATCCAAGAAAAACAGAGATGAGGGAATATGCAGCACCAGAAATGAACATGGGAAACAGACACAATCAGATATACAACCTGTTTCAATCAATCCGTGACCATCCCATTCAAATCCAACAACTCAGATGCAACCTATTCTTTACAAGAGGCATATCCGCCACACATTATATATGTCAAACATCCAAGAAAAACAGAGATGAGGGAATATGCAGCACCAGAAATGAACATGGGAAACAGACACAACAGGACACAGCAAAGACATGATAAGTACAAAAAAAAAAAACCTCTAACGATCACTTGTGCATCATAATAACAACAAGCAACAACAGATCAATCAATCATCGTGGTACCCATTTTTTTTTAAAAAAAAAGGGATAACAATGCAAGCTGTACACAAACTAAAGTCTCAAACCCATATAAACCCCTTATCTCCACACACAGCCCGCAAAACACATTTAATCCCACTCACACAGGCCAACAAACCCTAATGCTCACCCCACCATGACCATCCCCTTTCAAAAGAGATGGAGAAGAATGGAGCAAGCAAGAACCAAGAGGGGAAAAAAAGGCATGTCCAAGCCATGTTATCCTCAAGTTAGGGCAGAGTCGGGCACGAGGCTGTGTCCAGCCAAAAAATTTCTTTTTTTTTTATGCCCAAAATGTTTGAAATGTGGTCACATAGACATGGCTACCGATTTGTATAGTCATGTTAATGCAGGCCAAAATAGTGGTGGGAGGTAATGGCACTCATAAAAGTAAAATGAAACACTCAACTAGCATTGAAATTTGAACAGCATAAGTTGGGAGCTTAACTAAGCTACACCCAAACAAAATATTAAATATTCCAAATCTTCCCTATTTTGAGCAGTGGTAGCCAATTTCTACCCCGATATAATAGATTATAAGCGAAGTACAAAAAATCCGAATGCCCCCAAACAGGCACCATGGAGGTGAGAAAGGATAAGAACCATGATCAGGAAAGATCACCCAAAACGAAAAGCAAATCAAAACAAAGAGCTAAATAACGCATTCGCGACCGACAAAGCCCAGCTACTCAGAAGGGGAAGAAATCCAAATCTTCTCTATTAAACTCGAACACCATGAAGGCTTTTATAGACCTCAGGAATGGTTGAGAATCCCGAGTTTTCCTCGGTTGGGAATTGGCTAAATTGACTAAATCAACAGTCACAAGTGTCTTCGGTGGAGAAGGATTGTGTGGATAGCCGTCGGAGGGCTTTTTGACATAATCTTCTTCAACCTCTCCTCAGAGTTTCCTATCGATGGCTATTGTACTTATCCCTCTTGGATCACTTGAATTAGTCTTCCAGTATTCACCTCGGCGCAAATATCTCATCGAATCTTTGAAGGAATTTGAATTTGAATTCAATTAAACAAACCAACAAGAAGTCTTCTTGGTAGACCCTTCTGATCGCAGATCATGGTAGCCAATAGCCATCAGTGCTCAAGTGGCAGATTTTTTCTAAATCCATCTCTATTGACAGGTCTCGTCAGGTATCATGCACAATAATCTCTTTATTTCTTTATTCATGTTCTTTTATATATCACATACCTTATAGATGACGAATCTCCTGCCAAACATGAAATAAGAAAAGAAGAAAACCAAACTGAAAACTATCCCCTACCTATCCTATACAAAGATTCACATGCAACATTGTTTTGACATATAAAATCAACTACCTGAAATAAATATACACTTTGCAAATTAGGCTGAATTTGAGCTGTTAGATGTAATTTTTGTAGCTCCAAATTCCATTGTGCACAACCACAACATATATTGATCCTAATTCCATAGGAATCCCCAATCATGAGTAACCAAATCTGATATCAGTAGAACTAATGTTGGGTTAAGGCAAGGCCCACCACTGTAATAAAAAAAAAAGTGTCCTTCCAAAAACTACATACAATTAAGAGGAAGCATACAAAAAATCCCAAAAGGAACGGCTAAGGATTCTTTCATTCTGCGAGACAGGAACTCATACTTGACAAAATACTACTTTTCAATAATAGTAATTGTTATGCCTGTGTCATTTGGAGCCATTTCGGTTAAACATTGGTCACATCTGGGTCATTTAAGACCTTATTTTTTTCGATCGGAGTCACTAAAATTTTGGCTTTTAGCCATCTGCGAGAGTTGGAGTACTCTGATTGAAAATCTAACTGCATATTATGGGTCCTGGTACCGTTTTGTACTACCCATAAAAATTTCATCGAATTCCAGTAACGTTTTGAAAAATATGCAGTTCTGAACTGTATCCGGGTTTTGAGAGTTCCTGGTTGGTCGAATAGTGTGAGATATTTTGAGGATGTGGTGACCTTTGGTAACCTTACCCCCACCTTGCTTAGTGATGAAGAAACCATTGGTCTTTTGGTATGTGAGTGGGTGAGCCTAACCCTAACCTCACCACCCCCCTTATGGTCACCCCTAGACACTATTTGGGCATGAAAATGACCTTTTTGCCCTCTCTCTCTCTCCCCCTCTCTCCCAATTCGTGGATCTCTCTTTCCCTCCCTCTCTTGGTCTCTTTTTCCCCTCTTTGTGTGTGAAGAAGGAGGAGGAAGAAGCAATTGAAGGAAAAGATGAAGAAGAAGCACAAGAAAGAGTGAGAAAGGGTGAGTATGTGTTGTTGTTGTTGTTGTTGTTGTTTCTCTTCTCTCTATCCCCTTCTCATGCCCCCTTTGCACCCCTGTTTTCTGCCATGAAGGGCTTGAGGAGATGCTGATGAGGTGGTGGTAGTGGTGGTGGTGGTTGAGGTGGTCGTGGGTGTGTCGAGAACCCCGCATCTCCCCATTTCCCTCCCCCTGTTTTGGTAAGGCAGCACTCTGTATTTTAAAGATCTCAGTGAATCTAGTATTTAGAGGCACATTTTTAGGATTATGTCTTCATATGATATGATCATCTATGTGTCTAGTTGTTATATATGAAATTTGGGGTCATTATAATATCTGTGGTGTAAGTTAGAACCAGTTTTGCATGGCCTGTCCAGATTCGCGTAGGAATTGACCTGCTTCTGAAAATAATTTGTTTCGGGCTTGTAGAGGCAAAATTAGGTTCTAATGTCTTCATGGATTATGATCCCAGCATATTAGAGAATGTGCATGATTTATTTCATAATTTTTCGAAATGTATTGGGTGCTGTGGAGATCAAATTAGTAGGGCTGGTTGCAGCAGGTTTGGCAGTTTTGCTCGGTTGTGTGTCAAGGAGTTGTTTGCATGTGTCTTGTGTGATAATATGGAAGTATCAGGAGTTAGGGTCTTCATGAAGTATGCTTATATGTGTGATAGGAGGTTCCATATTTAATTGTGGATCATTGGTTGTGTTTTGTAGATCTCGTAGACCGGACGCGCGGCTATCCGGGTTGCGGTGAGTGGCTTGATCCAATCCCCCCCCTCGAGATGCGCTCGACGCGCGTAGTCGTGCGTCGCGCATCGATGGGGCATCCTAGCTATACTACTTGTGTAGATAAGTAGTATGGCCATGCTTAAACTATAATATGTTAGATATCTTGCATGCTAGGCTTATATTGCATGTATTGTATCCATGTATGAATGACTGTATCGCATGCGCCCCTCTAGTATGGGCATGTATTTCTGTAATGTGTATGGATGTATAGAATAGGGCATGCCTTAGATAGTATTGTAATACTTCTCCCACCATATTAATTGGAATATCCAGCATGATTAAGTCTGGGTTAATAACGGGCACCAGCCTAATATTCCCTTGCGATAAGACTCGAGGGCGTGGTGTAGTTATTGCGCCCATACTAATGAGGCAAAGCTATGACCAACTTCAAGAGATGATGATCTCTCTCTCGCCCTCTCCCCTTGCACGAACTGAGTAATGAGATGCGATTTCCTACTCGACTCAGGTTTGTTTGGAATATTGGCATGTACCTGTTAGTGCGCGAGATCGCGCTTGACCCTTCCCTTTTAAGTTGGTGATATCCAACGCATGCTTAAGTTATGCCTTGAGTTTGCTTATATGATTAATGACCATGTATGCATGTTGTATGATTTGTTGTTTATGATGTAAATCCATGTTAGGGAGTATCCCTATAATTATTTGATAGGTTATCGTGCATGTAGTTCATGTACATAACTAAGATATAATTCTCCTGGATATATATGCGCATGTTAAAACTGATTAGGCCTATCTGAAATAGGCGTGGGTATGACCCGTTGTCGGGTTGTACCTTATTAGTTAGAGCGCTAGCGATGTAATCGCCCCCGTGCATCCGAGAGATGCACTCGTTTGGAATTCAGAAGAATTCATTATCTTATCGGTTTTGTTAAGCCGGTAGTTATGGCATTAAGCTAGGCCTACCCGAGTTAGGCGTGTATATGAACCGCCTGTTGGGTTATGTGCCTTGGGCTTATTTCTGCGTGAGAGCAGAGGCAACCCCTTGTGTCCGAGCGACGCAACCGTGTGGGAGTACAATAGTATTCGATATCATCGATATGTGATTATTGAGAGTAGTTGTTTTTCTATTGGGTTCGCTTTGCAAACATGGAGTGTTTCCTCCCAATGTCGTCCATGTTGAAGCGGCCCGGGTTGTAGCTGTCCTGACAGAGGGCTCCCATCCGTAGGTACTACCGATGCGTTCGGGAACGTACTGATCGTGGGAGTATACCAGGTAGAGGCTACCCGGGAGAGGGCTAACGAATGATATTGCGAGCATGAAATCGTTCTCCCCTTTGTTGGATCCGATGTAGGAACTCCCCGGCGTTGAAAAAGCTGTCCTGATAGAGGGCTCCCATCCGTAGGTACCACCGATGCGTTCAGAAGCGTACTGATCGTGGGAGTATACCAGGTAGAGGCTACGCGGGGAAAGGGCTACCGGTGGACCAAGGGTGTAGAGCAGTCTAAGTCTCTTCCAAAAGTCCTATGTCACCTCTAAAGGGTGAGGGTGAGGATGAGGTGAAGACACATCGCCGCGTGACCCATTCGTTATTCGTCCGTTCCTATAGTTGTTGGGTCCGATTGCGTATCGATGTTCAAAGACATCGTTGGGCAGTTATCTTGATGTAGATGATCCAGTAGTGTTGTGTGGACCAGTAATTCTGCGTCTCTTCGACCAACGGTATGGTCTCTCCCCAAAAGTCCCAAGAGTCTCCCTCCGGGAGTGAGGGTGAGGGTGAGGTTGGTGATCCAGTAGTGTTGCGTCTCTTTGACCAACGGTATGGTCTCTCCCTAAAAGTCCCAAACGTCTTCCTCCGGGAGTGAGGGTGAGGGCGAGGTTGGTCGCGCCGCCGCGTGACCTTGTTATATCCATTGGGTTTCCACCCATGTTTTTCCTTGAAAGGAAATTGCCTTAACATTGAACTGTTGTAATGGTGATTTGTTTCCAGTCACTCACTGAGCTTGTAGCTCACCCCTCGCATACTATTTCTTTTCAGGGGCAGTGTTGGGCGTGGAGCTGGAGCTTCCCTATGGCGTAGTCTTATGTGCGTGGAGCGTTCTTCTGGTGGGTGGCGAGTGCGAGGCTGTCAGTAGTCCTAGAGTCATTTATGTATTATAAATCGTGCATGTGGCACATGTTGTATTTTATTTGGATTAGACTTGGCTCTCACAGGACATTGATTGTATATTCAAGTCTGTAATGATATTTTTGGTTTACAGACTTATTGATATTTTATGCTTCCACCTTTTCAGTTGAGTTATCAATTATCATTGTTTGCCAGCTTATGTGTTATTTATTGGAGTCATTGTTGACCTCTTGTATTTGATAGCTGATACTATATATATTGCCACGTCTCGGGGACGGACGCCCTGGGGCGTGACAGTAATAAATAACTCTAATTCAACCAGAACATTTCTTTTCCAGTGAAAAACTAAAGACTAAATATTATCTGCGGCAACATGTCAGATTTTATGACCAATTTAGCATATCATACACTATGCACAGGGAAAAACATACATAAACACATTCATAGTGTAGGCTAATATAAGCCATGGTTCACCTAGAAGTCTAAGAAAGTTCTATCTACCAATAACAACATTAAACAAGAAAAAAATGTTAAATGTATATGTAGCTACAAGAAATTTCACGTCTGTGTCATGAGATATTTCCATGAAAGATGTTTGTGTGGCAATCTAACATTATGTTGTTTAGCACATTTATTAATGAAATTGAAAAGGAAAGGGAGTTTCTTTATGTAACTTGTATAGGAGACATCCAAAAGGTATACAACAATCAAAACATTGAATAAAATTTCTTATGCAGCCATACCTAATGCAAAAAATCACTAATTCGAAGAAGACCAAGAAGTCTCTCTTCTATTAATGTCTTATTTTCTGGAACTAAGAGAAACAAAAATGTGAGATGTGTTCAATAAAAAAATTTAGTGGGACAGAGGATGATGGCTACCACAGATCAAACAAATGTTTCCATGTGGTATTCTTATACCTCCAAACAGTGAATTTCAAGCCTTTTGGAGAAATTTTCTTCTCAACATCTTTCATGCACAAAATGGACCAGAAGATGTTCAGTGAGATGTCAAGCATTAACTATGCATTACTTGAAACTATTATCCATGCCATAGAATGTGTAAAACAATTCGTTTGAGGAAAGAAAAAAAAAACAGAGAGCATACCACTCATAACTTTACAAATAGTAGAAAACAAAGGCAAAGATACTCACATGGTGGGGAACCCAACAGTAAACAGCCAAAAAAAACAGAGTTCATACATACCTTGACACACTGACATGAAATGTAATCTCAGTTTTAAGTCTCCAGTTTGTGACTAGTGGTTTTTGTCTTTATGCATATTGCAAACTTATTCATAAACCACTCAAGGAATGCATAAACTACATAGATTTCTACCATAATTGTTAAAGAGTAATTATGTGGGTAATTATTATATTCTTCATTTTTCTCATTTTTTTAGTTTATTATTTTCCTTTTTGAGGTTTCATCATTTGTATTTATCAATAGAGCCTTTGGCTCCTCTAGTAGAATTAAGAGGTTTTTCCCTTATTCTAACGACAAACATGACATGTACATTTTTCTAGGTAATTCATATACAGAGAAGACTAGTTTTCAGTATGTTTGAAGGACCTTAAAAATCAATGAGCAAAGACTAAATGTATATAAGAAAAATGTCAAGCCAAACAAAATCTTGAAGGACCAGACGTCAACTCATGTGAATGATGATAAACCATAAATATCTAAAGTCCATTTTTTTTTTTTACTGTGAACATATGATGCACAACATGCCAGATTCACCAGTCCTTCTAGGTTTAGATGGCAGTTTAGATGGTAGTTTAAGGTAAGTTCAGAACATCATATTAGATGTCAAAGAAAGGGAATATTCCATTGCAGGATAATATATATGACTGTCTATGAGTAGAAACATAACCAGCAATTACATCTATAAGAAAGCAAGTAGTGAGATCATGAGTTCATATCTCACCAAAGGGAGGAGGAAAAGAAAAAAGGTTGTCAAGCACTTCTGAGTGCATTCATGAAAAACACAGACCATCATGTCTTATCAAGATGCATCCAAAAATACACACAAATTCTCATCATACTTAAATTTCACCATAGGTGATACGAAAAGAAAAACAAATATTTTATTAGAGTATGGCGTAAGGTAAAACAATTGGGATAGTTAAATTACATGCATGTTTCAAAAAAAATAAAAAATAAAAAAATAAACCCGATGTTTCCATAGTACCAATCTAGAAGTTTTGCCTGGCCCTCCACCTTGGGCATGCTAGTCGTCCCACTCCATCCCAAGTGCTTACCTAGGCAAAAATTGACCTGTTGGCTTTCACTCCTAAGAATTCCCTAAAGTCCAAACATCACTTCCCATTTTGATGTAGCCTAATTCCTCCTAGACCGCCTCCCTTGGCTACCTAAAGACATCGATAAGAAGTATTAATCTGTGTTCCCTTTTTTTCCTCCTAGCTCTATTTTTTGTCAGATTCCCAGCTCATTTTTTATATAAATAAGATTGGAGCCTTCATATTTAAATGATGCCTCCTAAACAAAAGGAGATGAGGGATCTCCATCAAAATAAAACAAAGATAAAATTAGATAAAATAATTAACAGAACATCCCGAAACCCATCTTGAGCGCATCTCAAAATGATTGTCGATGGCGAATCTTCTTCCAGAATAACCTTTACCTATGCCCGAAGAGAAACCGTGACTGCAACCCAAACATTTTCTTCTTACATTCGTTTGTTTTGAAATATGAGCTCATTCCTAGCTAGCCAAATGACCCCTCTTCCTTGGAACATGGCTTTGTTACTTCACTCCCCCCTCTTCTTTCTTTAGCGGAACCATTTCCACATGCCTTCAAAAAATTATAGATAATACACATTGAACCAAGAGCCAACCCCATCTTGGGCCAAATGCTTTTGCTCATCGAAAACCAAAAAAAAAAAATTCTCACCTGACTCTTCAAATGAACAACAAACCTCCCGTCTTTTTTTTTTGTTTTTTTGAGGATAATGGTAGGCTGATGCCCTCAATATAATAAGCAGCGAAAGCCAAAAGGAGTACAAACAAAACAAGTAAACTAAAATATACAAACAACATGGATCGTTAGTAGAAGAGAATTCTACCGGGTCCAACAACAAAGACCCCGCCCCCTACTCGTAGATCACCAATTTGTTCGCCACAAACCGAACAGAGCTCGCCTGAACACAATATCTATCAATCCTGGATGAGATTAATCACCATCTCCCAAATGTTCTCCACGTGTCTTTGTCCCTTGAAGATAACTTGATTTCGATTCAGCCAACAGACCATACGATCACGAGGACCAACAGTTGTGACACCTTTGCATCCTCTCCTCATCTTCTTGCCAGCCTCCCACATCCCCTCCAAGTCCACAAAGCCGTCCTCCAACCACATGACCACCTTCATCCAGCCCCAAATTCTACGAACCAGACTGCACGCTGTGAAGAGGTGCTCAACCGTCTCTTCCTCAATCCCGCATAACAAAACTCCCACCTTCAAATTGAACATTGAACCAAGAGCCAATCCCACCTTGGACCATATGTGTTTGCTCGTTGAACACCAAAAATAAAAAATAAATGCTCACTAGACTCTGCAAATGAACCACAAAACACCGAGTCTGCTCTTATTTGGTGGTTTTATCACTGAATTCTAATAAACTTCATGTGCCGAGCTTTTCACTATGTTATCCGAGGAACCCAACTTTGGGACATATAAATAAGCAATCTTGCAATCGAACTACCTAAGAAATCCATAACAGTCATTATGCAAATCAAAAGAACAAAGTTTTAGTCACCCAAAATGCTCTAACTCACCATCTGCTAAAGAAAAACTGAGCCAAAAAAATAATTTACTCTAATAAGCTAAAACTGTTAAAATTCCATTTGAACAATTCCACATACAAATCATATACCAAAACCCAAAAAACTAAGCTCAATCAATGGCAGATGGAAACAAAGCAACATCTTTTACTAAACTTCTCAACAACAACAAAAAAATCATAATTTCTTGCAGGTCCTTTTTATTTACCTTTATAGGAGGCACAGCTTCAGATGAACTCCTCAGAAAACAAAGACATCCTTCGCTCAGTGAGAGAGAGAGAGAAGGGGAGGAATGGTCGCCGGGGATGGGAGACCACGTGTCCAGCACAGGAGGTCCGATTGGTGTGTGGTTTCTTTACATGTGGAGGGGCGTGACTCGTGAGTGGGCTGCTTTCGCTGTTGGGGGTTTGGAGAGGGCTTGCATAGTTGCATAGGAGACTCTCTTGGTTTGCTTTATGGGAATACGACTTTTACCAGCCTACCACTGTAGCTTAGGGCTGCAACTTGGGTCTGATTGAACTCAAAATCAACTGATTGAATTTAATTTTTACATGGATTAGGTTGATCAAATCGAGTTTGGATTCGGGTTTGAATTTGGATTAACTCACAAATCGAGTTTGGATTCGGGTTTGCCTCACTCACAACCCGACCCAAACCGAACCTATAAATTAATAGCTAAAAAAAAAAATCATAGTCGTTCATTCTATAGCTTCTAATCTAGGTAGTCCAAATTTTAGATAAACCTAACTAATCTTACGGGTTAGGTCGGGTTGATTTATTTAATTTGCACATCATGTTAGAAAATCGGGTTGAAAATCGAGTTGGGTCGGGTTGATCCAATTCGGGTTGGTTCAATTCGGGTTGAAAATCGGGTTAGGGTTGAGTAATTTAGAATTTGGGTTGGGTTCGTGTTGGGGCCCGAACCCAACCCGCCTGAGTTGCAGCCCTATTACAGCTTCGTATACTCAGTCCGTTTTACAGTCTCATCTGCAGTCTCATACACAATAATAATTTAGTGTATAATGTATGACACAAAATCTTTTTATTTTTCAAAGAAAAAAAATTAAACAATTGTGTATTAGTATATACTTCATTTTATATAACATTATATACTTCACTGAACGAGTGTATGATTAAAAAAAAAGTATGGAAAGTGAATAAGGCTTCAATTTGGGTTGGACATATCATTTTCCATTTAAAAATCTAGCCCATTTTAAAAATGAAAAAAATATTATATTCAAATATTTTTTATGGTGCACAATGAGATTACTTATGTTTTTATTTTTTTTAAATAGTAAACATCATCTAACGAAGTATATGTTTCATAAAAAATGTATATTGTTTCATTTCGAGTTGAATGATCCCATTTTTAGTAAATATAAAATAAATATAACAAGGTATATACTTCATCTAATGATGTATATGGGGCTACATTATGGATTGTAAAAAATACCGTGTGTAACAGCGCCCTTTAAAAATTCATTGTTTTGATAACTTTTTAAATGTAAGAAATTTAACAAATAAAACAAAGAAAATGTTAAATCAGCAGTGTCTACTGAAAATCGTTTGGATACGCGTTTGACGTTTCCACTACAGAAAGCCATCAATATTTACACCATCATCAATATCTTGTCATCGTTGTTATATCCCATTCTCTTAGATCAAAATCAAGAGTTCTAATACAACTTGTTGTGCATAGCAGAAGCGAACAAGCGAACAAGACAAATATGAGATCAAACCCCCCGTTTGGGAAGTGGAATTGTCTTATTCAGCTCTGATAGTTATACTGGGATAGATAACAGTGTTTAGCATAATAAGTCTATCCGTGTTTGGTTGTATTTTTTGTTATTCTTATTGGGAAACGTAAAATTCAGATTTTTGGTGTTTGGTTAACCTAGAATAAACTGTGGATGAATTATTGATAATGGACGGATAAAGAGTTATTATTTTCAAAATGTCAATTTTGCCCTTGAAATATAAGTTGTTGTTTGGTATAGTTGATAGATATATATCAATCCATGATGAATGAAATTAAATCTGAATCGTCAATCTCATGTAATATTTTATGGTGGATCTTCAAATATAACTTACAATTAACTCTATGTATGCTTAATGTTGATTCCAATTGCTTTGTAGTGATTCCAATTATGGGTTATGTGATAATTAAATTTATTTAATCGATTGGTCATAAATAGTAATAAATTAAAATGATGACTGAGAATTATTAACAAATTTTATTGCCAATCTTAATCGTTTTGTTGTACCAAATAGCCCTCGTCATCTTATATATTGCTTCATTTAATTTGCTTACATGTGTTATATGTCAATTTTTAAGTAACTTATAATAGGGTCCACTAATTTATTTATACACCTATATTTTTTATTTTTTTTGCATAAACCATGTAAATATATAAATAATGATATATACAAAAATAACCTAAGTAGTAATAATTGCAAATATATTGTATATTTGATATTAGGAAATTGAAGTTAGCAAAACACATAACTCACATGAAACAACCACTTCACATTGATCCAAAATCCCTTCTTAACTGGGAAAACCATGGTCAACATGAAGGTTGGTCATTAACACAGTATTTTCAATTGGAACTATGACATCCCTGTTATCAAAGGTTAACATATATAAATTTCATGATCACACACATATCCAAACACAAACATATGGCATGTTATAAGAAGGCTAAATTATATAATATTAGACATGAAAGACATCAACAAACATACATTCATAAGTTCATATTGACATTAACCTCCTGTATTGTTATATATGTGTCACTTTTTGGCTTGCTGTAACCATTGGAGCATTTTGGCAGTTTTTGAAATTTTTCGTTTTTCGATCGGAACCGCTAAAATTTTGGACTGTTAGCTATCGTCCTGAGCTAGAGGACTCCGATTGAAAATCTAACTGCATATTATGTGTCCTGGTGCCATTCTAAGCCACTCATGAAAATTTCATCGAATTCCGGTAACGTTTCCGAAATTTCACAGTTCCGGGGCGTATCCGGGTTTTTAAGTGACTTGCTATATAAAGGAGATCTAAAATTTGGATTCCACTATTCATCATCCCTACCAAAAGCTTTTTCTCTCTCCCCTCTCTCCTTTTCTTCCATTTGAGCCCCTTAGAGCCCTCAAACCCAAAAACCTAAAGCATAGAAAGTGTAGATCGGGTCCCGATCTACACCCCGGTGCTTTCAAATCCCGATTCCGGCCAACCTAGCCCTCCCATCCGCCCTCTCTTCTCCTCAGATCCGAGCCAAATCGGAGGTAGGGGTAGGTCTTGGTGGTAGAGACCGTTGGGGAAGCGTTTCGGTGCGCGGAGAGCAACCGGACATCCCTTCCTCCCCCTTGGTAAGCTCTTTTTCCTCTTTTTTTTTGGCTTAGATGCATGTTAGGAGGGGGGTTTTGTGTTTGGGTGGTGGTCGGCGGCTGTGGGAGGCTGTCGGAGGTGGTTGGGGGCGGTCGGAGGCCGTCGGAGGCCGTTGGATGGGTGGTGGAGGTGCTCGGGCATGGGGGTTGCTGTTTCGGGCAGCAGGGAGCACAGGCAACAGCACAGGTAGCGCAGCAGGCTGGGCGCGCGCGTGCTTGCGCGTGCGCGCGGGCGTGCGCTCGGGGGGAGCTGGAGGCCAGCAGGGCGCACGTGCTGGGCGCTGGGCGCGAGTGTGCTGGGCGCAGGCGTGGGCGTACTGGGGGGTGCTGGTCGAGGGGCGTCGTGCAGGGTGCGCGCGGGGCGCGGCGAGGCAGCGGTGGTGCGCGCGGGGCGCGGCGAGGCAGCAGTGGTGCGCGCGGGGCGAGGCGCTGCGCGCAGGGCGTGCGGGGTGCTCGCGGGCCAGCGCAAGGCGTGCGGGGTGCGCGCGGGCGGCTGCGCTGGGGCGCAGAGGGCGCGCGGTGCACCCGGGAGGCTCGACGGCGTGTCCAGGCGGCGGGCAGGGGCCCGACGGTGCGCTGGGTGCGCGGGCTGAGGCGCGGCGGTGCACCCGGGCGGTCGGGTGGCCGTGCGGGTGGCTGCCGGGGGTGCGGGTGGTTGCCGGGGTGCTCGGGCTAGCATGCGTGCGGGTCGTATGCACGTTTGCCCGAGTGTTGGGTATTTATTTGTGTATTTTGTGTATTTTGGGGTATTTGTGGATTATACTCACCAATGATACCCTGTCTTGCAGATCTCGACGGACGGTCGCGCGACGACCCGACTTCCGGTGAGTGGGACAACCCAACCCAGTTTGGGAGGCGCTACATGCACTTGGGCGTGTACCGTCCTCCCCTGGGGCACATAGTTAATATTAACTATTTTATTGTAATCCATGCAAGCATGATCTATGTGTAGAATGCATGCCACCCTAGACTTGTATGTTAGGGACTTGCACCCTTAGGATATGTGCATGAGCCGTGCATCCTGTCACCCCGTTATCATGCTAGGAAAGCCCTGACCTATGCATGCGTCCTATTAGTTTGATTTATTTATTTAAATGCAAACTGTGATATTAATTAGCATGCCTTGGGGAATATAAGGGGGCCTTGCGAGGTTAACATTGAGACCCGGGTTAGGGTACTCCGTGTTCCTTGTTTGGTTGGCGGGATGTCCTACATCGGGACCTCAGGTTACCCTCCCAAGGTCTCTTTTCCTCATTTTTGTCTTATTTATTTTCCCCGCATCTTGGTTATGCGCGCTGGAGGAATTCTGAATGAATTCAAGACATTAGAGTTGTAGAGATGTGCTGTCAGCGGATCCGAGTGGATCATATGCGATGGATAGGCTGTTCTGTTCCCTTCGTTGGATCCGTGTAGAGACTACCTCAGCGTTAGAAAGGTTGTCCCGTGCAGGGGCTCCCATTAGTAGGCGCCTCCTGATTTGGTAGAAGGACTGTGCTGAATGTGGGAGTGGCCAAACGACCTACGGAGTGGGGAGAGACTATCGGTGGACCAAGGGTGACCAACAGCCTAGTCAGTCCCAAGAGCCTATGTCACCTATTGAGGGGTGAGGGTGAGGGTGAGGGTATGGTGGGCCGGCGATGTGGCGACCCACAGGATTGTGTATGGATGATTATCAGCCCATTAAGTCCCAATACCCTTTGTCACCTATTGAGGGGTGAGGGTGAGGGTGAGGGTGAGGGTGTGGTGGTTCGGCGATGTAGCGAACCACCGGACTTGTGATTGATTATGCCACTTTGAGGCTCTTTGCTATAAATTGTGGTTAATATAAACTGTATGCATGGGTTGTGCTATTCACTGAGTGTGTGGCTCACCCCTCGCATAAAATCTTTTTCAGTGATCACTGAGGAGGACTTGAAGGAGGAGCTTCCCGAGCGACTACACCAGTAGCGGAGTAGCGCCACGTCCCTCGAGTTTTGAGGCCATCAGCATCCTTCTCTTTGTTGTATGTATATATTTCTGTGCTTGGGCACCTAGTTTGGATTATGTATGGATTGTATTTGTGTGTATATGGACATGTTGGCTCTCACAGGACATATGATTATGTATCGAGTCTGTAGTATGTTTTGATTACAGATTCAGTCTTTTTAGCTTCCGCATTTGGTGTATATATCATGTCAGCCCTGCTTTTATCTGTGTTGTCATTTTAGCTGTTGTGTGAGTATGTTATTGAACTCCTGTTTACTGATATCATATATACACTTGCCGCGTCCCGGGACGGCCGCCCTGAGGCGTGACATGTACTGTCGAGGTTAAGTCAAAATTAGCATCCTGAATAAACAGAATGTGGTGTTTAAACATCCATACAAACTGAATAATCCACAAAATTGGCCCATAAACTAGTGGGCATCACAAAATAAAAGTTTGGAGTTTGTAAGACCATCCCAACCCCTGCATACTATCAATGACGCAGGAACAAAACAAACAACAGAACAAAAATAAGTCCAACAAGCACCACAAGTGATGCAAACAAACCTAGAAAGAGTGGCATAACTGGAATGCCATGAACAGTCACCTCAGACAAGGAAATAGTGGCTCAAACCTCACCTGAAATGGGACGTGACTGTTCTGCACTATACGACAACTGGTGGTACACTGGCTGTGAGGACTGTGGCACTATCTTGGTTGGTGTAAGATCTGAAAGTTCTGTAGTAGCTGGTGGAGTGTCTGGTAGTAGTGGTCTGTTCATGCCATTGGTCTCATCTGATGGAGGGAGTGCGGTATCCGACACGACGATAGGTGCATCCGACTGTAGGCCTGCATTCACGGAGTTTATGAATGCGAACCCCTCCGCGATGTCGTTCACACCCATGAATGTAGCTCCTCTGAACCGATGCACCTGCGCGTGACAAGCTGCCCAATTATCGTACACTCCGGGCCTCCTTCCCTTCGCGACCGCGTAGTATGGATAATTTCCCATCTGATGGAAACAAGTGCCTGTTATATAAATAGAAATTATAATGAGTAACATTATTTCAAATCACATAGTCAACCAAATGAATGTTGTATATAACTAAACAAATATCATAGAATGCAAAGGGCAACAGGAGTTCAATACATTGACAAACCAAACTACCAGAAATGCCACCACCTCACTGCCTTTGCAATTAGAAAACCCATATTTAGATGAATAACATATTAAGGATTGTTAAATTCAAATGTCATGTAATTTAAAGACTCCATTTCAACCTTCACTTACATTCCTACCCTCCACAATTGACCAGTAATCATTGTTCGCGGTTGAGCCCCTCCAACATTATCTTCGTTTGCCACGTCGGTATTTCCTATTGTAGGTGGCTCAAAAAATAAGACTACATTAGAAAAACATAAAGGCAGCTGCTTGGGTCCTTCTTATGGTGCAAGTGGAATGCAAGGAGGTGGTTGATAGTTCATCCCCTGTCTCTCAATCCAATCTATCTTCAAGTCATCCGGGAATGCCATGAAAATAGTGCGGTTCGCCTCATCCTTCAGAGCCTCAGCTGCAGCCAATTTACTAGTTGAACTGAGTTGCCTAAACATTGAAAGACACTTGATTGCCTGCTCCAAAGTGTACTTCCCCTCATAATCCTTTTCCAAGTATTCTTTTGCCACATCCACCCTTCGCCTCCCAATTTCAATGAACTCAGCCATGTATCCTTCAGCAGCAATTGAGTTCTTCACCCTCTTACCAAACCCAGATGATCATTTTTTTGGAATTTGCAAATCATCCTCCCCCATGTCAAAAGCAGTGGACGCTATGGAATGTTTACCCTTTCTCCTAGAGGTTGGTCCACCTTCATCAGGTATCTCAATTGGTGTGGTGGTCCCTCACTTGTTCTCATATGCATTCCCTCGAGTGAAGTAATCCTCCACTGATGGTCTCTCTATATGCAATGAATCAAACCTATTTTTATTGGCCTCCATTGAGTCTCCTTCAATGTCATTGTCATCCTCATCCTCACAGATGAGGGAGGCATGGGCATGGAATCCCTTGGATGTGGAGTTCCCACATATCATGGAGAATTCCTTGAACCATATAAATGGCTTGTCCCAGCATAACCCAAACTTGGAATTGTTCTGCACAGGATAAGCAAACAACGACTTTAATTTAACATGAACATTGGAGGAGACTATGACAAAACTAAACTATCCTCAATTGTACATACCAATATGACCCTATCCTAGTCTTGTGCATCTCTTGGTACAGCCATTTTCCTTGCATCATCCCAACCTCATCATGTTTTGTTGCTAAGTTCTTGGTATAGGTGATAGTTTGCTTCAACACTTTCCAACGATTCTTGCAATGACTGATTTTCAAAGTCATAGCCATGCGATAGTTCAAGGTTGCGGTTATAGTCTTCCAAGAACTATTTTGGAAGACACTCTTCATGCAATTATCCTGTTGAAATTGATCTACAAGCAACCCCACCAAACAAGCATCCATCGGGTTGGTTCAGTTTCCAATCCGATTCTTATTGGATGCCATGCGTAGGGGAGGCTGGCTCGTCTTTGACATCTAGACACATTGGACACCATGGAATGGATTAAGACACCAATAAAATGTCAAACAACATGAAAAATTAGAAAGATATACCTACCCAATGTTAAAAGTTTATACTCTATTTAGTATATAAATTTATCAATAAATTAATGAGTGATATAAGGACATGGGAGAGAAGAAAATAGAGAAAGACACACAAAACATGCCGATGTAATTCTACGCTATTGACTTAGGGGCCACTCAAAAAATATATGAATACAAATAACTCTATGAATGTTGGACACGTACATATATTCGTCCATCATTGACCTCACATGTGTGGATTGAAATATACTACTTTAGTGTAAATATCAATATATTAGAGGTGATAAGTGAGGGTTGGTTATACACAAGCATGAGATACACCTATGGGTCTACAAGATCAAGAAAATTCATTCATTTGTCAATAAGAAGGTCCAACAGATGCAATAAGTAATCTAAAGCAAAGGAGTTGACTTAGAGGCCACTCCAAAAATATATGAATGCTCAGAACACTCACAAACATGAACACACACATGAATATTCATTGGTTTATACCTCACATTTGTGAATTCAGATAACAAATTTTGTGTAAACGTCAACATATTAGAGGTGATAAGTGAGGTTTGGTTATACACAAGCATGGGATACACCTATGGGTCTAGAAGATGACAATCATTCATTCATCATGTTATAATAAAGTCCAATAGATGCAAAAGAAAATCTAAAGCAAGAAACAAGACATAAGATCCATGTCTACGAATATATGAATTTGTATATCACTCACAAAGAAGAACACAAACTTATAATACGCCTTAGACTTTATCATTGACCTCACATGTGCGGGGAAACATATGCATCTTATGTCTAAACATCAATATATGCTTGTTTTTAGTTGGGGGTAGTTTGTACACTGGAATGGGATACCAATTGACTAGAACATGTACTGGACATTCATTCATTTGGGAATAATAAGGTCTAAGAGATGCAAAAGGAAATCTAGGAAATCTAAAGTAAAAAAAATACTTAGGAGCCATGTCTAAAAATATATAAATGCTAATAACAGTCACAAAAAAGAACACATACATACATGTTTTTATGGTCATTCAATTCACATGTTGACTAGTTTAAAAAATATTATATCGTTCAAAATATGCTTACATTTAAGTAGGGGTAGGTTATATACAAGCAATATTGTTAGAGCTCAAATCATCCTCCCCAATAAATTGGAGAAATAAACCAATGTAATGCTAGAAAAAAGAGATAAAAATCATAACACACCTAATCAATGTTCATTGAAAACCCTGTGATATCACCACAGTTCAGATATTAACATATCATTCACATATAAAATATGCTAACATATCATATTAACCATGTCATTCAGTAGCAGAGAAGCCCAAGAATAGTTCACCAATATGAACTACTCATTCATATCAATTATTACATAGCAAAATCACACAACGCACCATGATGAAAATATCCGTTTGTTCTTTGTCAATTTTCATATAAATGTATTATTCAAAAACTCGTAATCCTTTGGTTCTCACCCTTATATAATAGATGGGTCCAAGAGATGCAAAGGGAAATATATCCTTCAACAAACATATAAGTAAGAGTCACGCCTAAAATTAAACGAATGGTAATAACAGTCACAAAGGAGAACAAATACATATATGTTTTTATTGGTTATTCAACGACTCTATTGTTGAGATATACAACAAGAGATAAAGACATCAAAATATGATTGGATGCTTACTGGGGGTTGGTTATATACAAGCAACATTGTAAGGGATGAAATATGGACAATGAATTGGAGAAGAAATCAACTGTAATGTAATAAGAAAGAGAGGAAATAACACACCTACCCAATGTTCATTGATAACCTATTAATTTAACTACAACATATACATTGAATAATGATTAACAAGTTCAAAATCCAAATCACATTTAAAAGCATGTTCCTACATATCATTATGCCATATGAAATACGGTAACGTATCATATATACCATGTCATTCACTTATAGTAAGCCCATGAAGAACATGTCACGCCCCAGGGCGGCCGTCCCCGTGACGCGGCAAGTGTATATATGATATCAGTAAACAGGAATCAATAACATACTCACACAACAACTAAAATGACAACACAGATAAAGCAGGGCTGACATAATATATACACCAAGTGCGGAAGCTAAAAAGACTGAGTCTGTAATCAAAATATACTACAGACTCGATACATAATCATATATCCTGTGGGAGCCAACATGTCCATACATACACAAATAAAATCCATACATAATCCCAACTAGGTGCCCAAGCACAGAATATATACATACAACAAGAGAAGGGTGCTGATGGCCTCAAACTCGAGGGACGTGGCGCTACTCCTCTACTGGTGTAGTCGCTCGAGAAGCTCCTCCCTCAGAGATCACTGAAAAAGACAATATGCGAGGGGTGAGCCACATGCTCAGTGAATAGCACAACCCATGCATACAATTCATATTAACCACATTTAAATCAAGCCAATAGCCCCAAAGCGGCATAAACAACACAAATCCGGGGGTTCGTCCATCGCCGAACCGCCATACCCTCACCCTCACCCTCACCCTCAATAGGTGACCTAGGATGTTGGGACTTAATGGGTGGATAATCATCCATGCACAATCCTGTGGGTCGTCGCATCGCCGGCCCACCATACCCTCACCCTCACCTCTCAACAGGTGACCTAGGCTCTTGGGACTGACTAGGCTGTTGGTCACCCTTGGTCCACCGATAGTCTCTCCCCACTCCGTAGGTCGTTTGGCCACTTCCACGTTCGGCGCAGTCCTTCTACCAAATCAGGAGGCGCCTACTGATGGAAGCCCCTGCACGGGACAACCTTTCTAACGCCAGGGTAGTCTCTACACAGATCCAACGGAGGGAACAGAACAGCCTATCCATCGCATATGATCCACTCGGATCCACTGACAGCACATCTCTACAACTCTAATGCCCTGAATTCCTCAGAATTCCACCAGCGCGCATAACCAGGATGCGGGAAATAAATAAGACACAAAAGGGGAAAAGAGACCTTGGGAGGGTAACCTGAGGTCCCGATGTAGGACATCCGACAACCAAACAAGGAACACGGAGTACCCTAACCCGGGTCTCAATGTTAACCTCGCAAGGCCCCCTTATATTCCCAAGGCATGCTAATCTATATCGCAGTTTGCATTTAAATAAATAAATCAAACTAATAGGACGCATGCTCAGGTCAGGGCTTTCCTAGCATGATAACGGGGTGACATGATACACGGCTCATGCACAAAACCTAAGGGTGCAAGTCCCTAACATACAAGTCTAGGGTGGCATGCATTCTACACACACACATCATGCTTACATGGATTTCAAAACAACAGTTAATACTAACTATGTGCCCCAGGGGAGGACGGTACACGCTCCAAGGCATGTAGCGCCTCCCAAACTGGGTTGGGTTGTCCCACTCACCGGAAATCGGGTCGACGCGCGACCGTCGGTTGAGATCTGCAAGACAAGGTATTAACTGGTGAGTATAAATCCACAGATACCCCAAAATACACAACATACACAAATAAATACCCAAAATCCCAAATCAAACACCCAACACTCGGGCAAACGTGCACACGACTCGCACGCACGCCAGCCCGAGCACTCCGGCAACCACCCGCACGGCCACCCGACCGCCCGGGGCACCGCCGCGCCTCGGCCCACGCACCCCGCGCGCACCTCCGCCACCTCGCCGCGCCCCTCGCGCATCACAGCCGCCTTGCTACACCCCGCGCGCCCCACGGCCGCCTCGCCGCGCCCCGCGCGCTCCACAGCCGCCTCGCCGCGCCCCGCGCGCACCCCGCGCGCACCCTGCACGACCTCCCTGCACACACCGCCCACTCGGCCATCACCCCCAGCACACCCATCACGCACTCCGCGCGCATCGCCCGCTCGCACACTCTCCCCGCACCAGCCACTCGACCAGCTCCTCCCGGGTGCACCCGCGCGCAGCACGCCCAGCGTCCGCACGCCCAGCACACCCACGCACAGGTGCTCGACCAGCTCCTCGCACCAGCACCCGCGCGACCAGCTCCTCGCACACAGACCCGCGCGACCAGCACTCACGCGCACAGCACCGAGCACACCCAGGACAACCAGCACGCACGCCCGCGCGCACGCCCGCGCGCACGTCCGCGCGCGCTCAGCCTGCGCGCTGCCTGAGCTGCTGCAACTACTGCCTGCTGCCCGGAACAGACCCCCACTGCCCGAGCACCTCCAAGACCATCCAATGGCCCCCCGACGGCCTCCGACCTCCCCCAACCACCCCCAACGGCCTCCCACAGCCGCCGACCACCTCCTAAACCCAAAAACCCCCTCCTATCAAGCATCTAAGCATGAAAAAGAGGGAAAGAAAGCTTACCAAGGGTGAGGAAGGGGTGACCAGGTGCTCTCCGCGCACCGAAACCTTTCTCAACGGTCCTCCTACGCCCCGATCTATCTCGGCCTTCGAAACGGCCCAAAACAGAGGAGAAAGAGGGGAGGACGGGGAGGCTAGGATCGTCGGAATCGGGTTTTGAAGGTACCGGGGTGTAGATCGGAACCCGATCTACACTTCTTAGGTTTTAGGTTTTTGGTTTTGAGGGGTCTAAGGCCTTCAAAAGGGAGAAAAAGAGAGAGAGAGGAGAGAGGGAAAGTTGGTAGGGATGATGAATAGTGCCTCACACATTTTAGATCACACATATTTATATTAAGCGACTTAAAAACCCAGATACGCCCCGGAACTGTGAAATTTCGGAAACGTTGCCGGAATTCGATGAAATTTTCATGAGTGGCTTAAAATGGTACCAGGACACATAATATACTCGGGACGATAGCTAACAGTCCAAAATTATGCGGTTCCGATCGAAAAATGCAAAAATTTTAAAAACTGCTAAAATGCTCCAATGGTTACCAACAGGCCAAAAAGTGACACATATATAACAGAACATTCATGTGAACTGCTCCGCTAAATCAAATATTACATAGCAATATCACACAATGGAACATGATGAAAATATCAATTTAACCCAGTCAATTTTCATATAAATATATTATTCGAACATAGAAAATCCTCAGGTTCTCACCAATTTTCGATCTACCCACAGAAATCATTTGTTATATGATTCTATTTTTTTTTCTTTGAATGACTGGGTTTCGGCTGAATGTGGTGATAGTTCTTTTGCATCACCAAAAATCCTTTTAATAGAATTTAAATGGATGCTGGCCATGAGCCTCTTTACTAATGAATACTATAAACAGTGGTGCGTAGAATACATTCAAAATGTTCAAAGAATCTACCAACAACCAATATATGGAAACCATAATCAAATCTACAAAACCTTAACCAGAACCCAAATCATCTGAACTTTAACAACATAAATAGACCCAAAATAAATCGACCCATCACTGAAACAAGGGGAAAGACAGAGATCAAGTACCACAATATAAACAATACACCAAAAAAAAAAAAAACTCATTAATCATATGGATCTCCAAAATAAGCATGAGGGTCTCAAATCGAACAACAAGTTAAGCATAAGATCATAGCACAAACCATTGGATGCGGTCACAGCAGAATTATTTACCTCGGATTGGTTCTGTAATGAGGTGGATGCAGTCGTCTAAATGCTTCGCCGCCTTTTCCAACTGTCGCACAATCCAACTTCGTCGCAAGTATAATCGTCATAGAATCGGATGCCTGCATTCATGGGACGGACATGGTGAAGAAGAGATCAAATCGTAGTCTTTCCTAGGGTTTTGGTTTTTTCAGAAGAGACGAAGTGGGGAAGAAGAAGTCGATGAGTAAGAAAACCAAAAAAATGGGTGGGTGTTTAATTGGATGGGACTTTGGTTGTACACATGGAAGCAGATAACAATTTTCAATGGGGATTTTAGAAGGTCAGGATTAACTCGCTTTGTAACACCCCGGGCTTACACAGCAAGAAAATGTCTGTTTTGCTTCTAAATGGGCTCACGGGTTTAAAATGCATCTTGGTGTGTAAGAGCTGTGCTCACATATAAGCACAGACTATCTTCTCCCATTAGGCGATGTGGGACTAAACACCAAATCCTCACCCTCACCCAATCCATGGGCCTCTTGGGACTGTTGGGCCTCTCCCTCAACGGGCCGGGCATCACAATCATCCCCCCTAATGGGCCACACGTCCTCGTGTGGGACCACACCCATCATCGCGAAATAGGCAGGCTCTGATACCAATTGTAACGCCCCATGCTTACACAGCAAGAAATTGTTTGCTTTGCTTCTAAATTGGCTCACGGGTTTACAACGCGTCTTGGTGTGTAAGAGTTGTGCTCACATATAAGCACATATTATCTCCTCCCATTAGGCGATGTGGGACTAAACACCAAACCCTCACCCTCACCCAATCCATGGGCCTCTTGGGACTGTTGGGCCTCCCCCTCAACGAGCCGGGCGTCACACGCTTTTATTTGGTATTTTGGACGATCCTGATGCATTCTGGGTGGATTGGTCTACTGATCATATGGTCGTTAATAAATAGGGGTGTATCATTGGGATTTGTTAAAGTAAGTGAGAGAAATTTTTTGTAATTATGGTGGGGGGTATTTTTATTCTCAGGAATAGATAAGCCCTGATAAGTTATTCTCACCTTTTATTATAATTGTTATCAGGCCTTATTCTAGTTTATCTTGGCATAGCTATCGGAGTTTATCCACATCAAACAAACAATGAATAAGTGTTATTCTGCTGTTATTCTCCTCTATTCAATGTTTATGTCAGTTGACAAACGGGGGCAAAGAGAATACAAGCACATGAGAAAAACATATTTATGTGGTTCGGCATAAGCCTACATCCCCTTGGCTGAGAAAATCAAGAAAATCCACTAATAATTGATAATTATAGACACATTATGACTTACAAACCTCCCATAGACTTTTCTCCCTCTTAACTATTCCACTCTACCTCCCTTTAGATTTCTATACACTTAAATTCAAAACCTAAGCCAATTTACAAAGTCTCATTAC
Source organism: Acorus gramineus (assembly GCA_030737835.1). Lineage (NCBI taxonomy): Eukaryota > Viridiplantae > Streptophyta > Magnoliopsida > Acorales > Acoraceae > Acorus > Acorus gramineus. The sequence continues at coordinate 650,608 of JAUJYN010000039.1, read as the reverse complement.
AAATAATGTATTTATAGAGATAACTTTTTTTTTAAAAATCCCTATAATCTCTCAACAAATCATATTTGAAAGAAGATCATATTTGAAAAATATAGACTCTATCCAATTGATTATATAAGATTAAATCTTAATTAATTTAGTTAATTAGGTGCCCACCCTAAATAACTTCATTATAGCCATCCAAATTGGTACACCCAATCTGAGACATATTCCCAATAGTTGATTAATGAAATTGAACTTCTTGTCAGAAACAAATCATGTCTATTAAAGCTAGTGGTTTTGTCTTGCTAATTTTGCAAGTTGCAAATAAATTCTAAAATGGAAAAGATATCAAAAAATGAATTCTCAACTTGTGCCTTTAATATATCAAAAAAGTTATGAAAGTTTAATATTCAACAAAAAAAATTTTTGGCGTATGTTATCTAACTTCTTCTCGTGTAATTATGTAATTAATAAATATTTGTTTAACCTTCAATAATTATTATGATAATTATGATGATTCTTTCCATGTTGTTTTGCGAGTAATGAGAATAAAAGCTGATAATTGGGGAACTACCTTTAATATATTCTGTTGCTGTTATGGTAGACCCTTGATTTAAAATTGATGTGTTAAGAGGGATGGTTAGCTGTTATATATAACTACCTTTCAAGCACATATAATTTACAATGTTATCTTGACCAACTAGTCATTAATACAAATGATGGCAATGAATTTAATATTTTATCATGGTGGAAAGCATAAGAATCAATGTATCATGTGCTTTCCATCATGTCAAATGATATACTAATAGTCCTAGGTTTTACTATTGCATCAGAAGTTGCGTTTAGTGTAGATGGTTATGTTATCTCAAAGAAGAGAAGTAATTTGAGTGAGGACACTATTAAAATATTAATTTGTTTGAAAGACTGAGGCTTAACAGATACAAGAATGCAAGAAGCTGAATCAGATCTCAACTTGCAGATGAATTAGTAAGCATGTGTTTATCGAGACCTCATGGATGAGTGACAGCTCTCCCGAAGAAAACATTATCTGATTTTAATTTTATGTAATTTTTATTTGAGTTAAGGTTAAATCATGAAAAAAATTGACATATATGTAGGTGCTAACCTATTTGGGATGTATATATAAGAGTGATGTTACACACAGTTTTTATTCTAGCCCCACTTCCAGTCCTATATATGTCAATAAAAAATTATGACAGCATGTACTCACTTTAGCAAGATATATATGCTTTGATAAATTTTTTTTTACATTTTCTAAAAATGCATCCATGCAATTTATTAGAGTATATGTTTTATTTTTTTATAAAAACATGTACCTCGTTAGATAAGGTATATTATTTTTAAAAATTCAAAACTTGTAGATTGGATTTAGGGCTTGAAAATGAACTCGATGTAACATTATCCTATATATAATATAGTGATGCAGTTTGTCATCTAATTAAATCATTTTACGTTTTCATTTTGAAAAATCCAATAAATGTAAATAAATATTTTTTTACTCTAAATGTAAATTTTTTGCAATAAATATGACACATTCAATAAATTTCAATATTTCAACCATATACTTATATACCTTTTGGTATGTTTTAAATTACAAGATTTTTAGTTTTAAATCTTTGTAAATATACCTATTTAGGGATCGATCCCTTCTTTCTTCATATTTCTTTTGTAGTCTCCAAATTCAACCGCCTAGTTCATTTTTAGCCCCTCCGCCAAATGTCCATGCATACACCGTTAGATTGTGAAATGTGATTTTTATTTTAAAGTCCCTGTAAACTATATTATTCAGTGATCACTCCCTCCTTTCTTCATATTTCATTTTAACTCCCCAATTTCAAATGCTTTTTTCGTATTAGTCCCTGGACAAAATGTCTATATAATTTTGTACATATTATGATATTTGAAACTTGTATACATTGGTGAAATATCTAAATGGATAAGTATTTTGATATTGATTTTCCGGTTCAGCATATCTTCAATTTTCATCATTTGATAATTCAAATCAATTATGGTGTGTAGTGGCACAGCCAAGATTTTATAACAATGGAAGAAAATAAGATACCTTCATGAATGAGATTTTAAATATATATAAATAAATAAAAATTAAAATAATAGTAGCTCAAATGTAAAATAAATAAATATATAATAAATATGTTAGATTCCTCTAAAATCACTAATGCAAAATAAATTTTTCATTGACTACATACAAATTTTTCAATAGCACCTAAATTTTTAAATTTGAATTTCTAAACACACTCAAATATCTAATTTAATATTTCAGAATTTTTAACAAAAAAAATCATTTAAATTAAAATTCAATAATGAAAAAATCATCAAAATTTGCTTAAGTAATCATGTTTTTCTGCTTATGTAATTAATCATTATTAATAACTAAGACTATAAGATATTGCAATATTGGATTGGGTGGGCATATACAGTGGTGAATAACACTGAAATTGCCAATGAACATCTAACAATGCAAATATAGTTTTGATTTAGATATTTCATCAAACATTTTATATACAAGTTTCAAATATCAAACTACTTACAAAATTATATAGACATTTTGTCTAGGAACTACTTGGAAAAAAAGGTTTGAAGTTGGGGACTTAAAATGACATATGAAGAAGGGAGTGGTTGATCACTAAATAACATAGTTTATAGATACTTAAAAATAAAATCACATTTCACAAACTAACGTGTATGGACGGACGTTTGGAGGAACGACTAAAAACCAAATAGGCGGTTGAATTTGGAGACTTAAAATGAAATATAAAAAAGGGAGTGAATAATCACTAAATAACATAGTTTATAGGGACTTAAAGATAAAATCACATTTCACAAACTAACATGTATGGACGGACGTTTGGAGGGACTAAAAACCAAATAGACGGTTGAATTTGGAGACTTAAAAGAAATATGAAGAAGAGAGTGATCGATCCCTAAATAGACATGTTTACAGGGACTTAAAACTAAAAAATCTTTAAATCATTAATGTACAATTCAAAAAAATTGAAAAAGAAATGAAAAAAATTATAGGCGGCACAAATTGCATATTATCATAAAGACCTATTCCCGGAATTACCCATCCGCCAAGAGAATTTATAAACAAAAAAAAATCCCTGGTCTTATCCTCTATACTGAGATATACCATGAGACCGACGAGTTGATTCGAGATTTCGCTATCAAGCTCTTGGCCTAAAAAAAGTAATCTTTCTCGATGAAGTCGGTTGATTAAGACAAAATTGTATTCCCTAAGAACCGTACATGCACCTTTGTATGCATACGGTTCAAAAAATTGATTCTAGCCTTAATTGTTTTTATTATTTTTTTAAAATGAAACTTGAGCTTTGGCTCCCTTCTCTATAAAAATCTATAAAAAAGTCATTTAACCTTTTGAATTAACCTTTTGTTGATGGTATTGTTATAGGCCTCAAAGCCCATGCCCAGTCCGGCCACCTATTTAGGCCTGGGCCTATAATTAGGGCCCAAGCCTGTAAATAATTCCTAGGCTGGTCCAGGCCCATTGGCAAGAAAGGCCTGCGGGCTAGGTTTAGGTCCATTTTGATGGGTCAGGCCAGCTCGGATCGATCCTTTGTCGTGATTGTGTGTATCACATTTGGGATGACAATGGAGAAGATGTGTATATTTCACATATCAATGATTGACCAAAATTAGTATTATTAACTAATAACCAAGTCACATACACTATTATAATGCAATACTTCATGCGCCACACTATGGTAAGGCCACGTGGTGAGAATTTGGAGGTATCCACATATTTCAAAATCTGTATGATTTGATTCGAATGTGCATTCGAGCAATTAAATTCATTATGAGCTACCATGCGAAGAGTCATATGTGTATTTTGAAGAACAGTGGTGTTGACTGGGTTACTGGTTTTGACCATTTGTTGGTGCCATATGCAAGCTTGATATCCCCATATGCCTCACCCTTCATGAGGGACACTTCTTTTCGGAGTCCTATACGCATCCTTTTTTGGATTCTTCCTTTGATGAGAAAGAAGTGAATTCCTATAAGATGGCCAACTATATCATCGCCATGGCAAATTGGCCGGAGGTATGCCCTCATGGAGTGAATTTCTGGAACAATATGCCACATGTCACTCTCCTAAAAAGGAGTCCCTTTTCAATAGTCTACAGGTTAAGTACCAACTTTTATACTCTACAATTAGTATTTGGATAATGTTAAGGTATAATTTGATAACTTGTCTAGAAGTACTTCTATAAGAAGTTCCTTTTTGAAGAAGTTACTTCTAAAGAAGAAACTTCTTGTATTTGGAGCAGAAGATGTTTGGGAACACATATTGATGAATGTTTTCAAAAAGTATTTTTGTAATAGTAATAAGATGAATTGTCTAAAATACCCTTGACCCTATTTTATACAATTATTGTAATAGGTCATTATAAATAAATAAATAAATATAATCAATTATATAGTCCAATGACCAAAACACACATATAACTATAATAATATTTGCTTACAACACATTAATAAGAAAAATTATATAAAAAAATATTATTAAAATAATAATAATCTTATTAAATAAAAACATTGTTCTTAAGATTCATTCCTAAAAATTAACACAATGGCTAAAATAACTCTCAAATAAATATCATTAGCTTGGTGAGTTTGTTATAATATTATGAGATTGGTGAGTTTGTTATAATATTATGTAATATCCCAACATGCCCATGCATTAATAAGTACGTCAACAGTCAATAATAAACGAGAGCAGTATCTCAACTACTTTGTGATATTTTAAAAAATATTAATATGCATTATATATATATATATATATATATATATATATATTTTATAAATTTTTTTTATATATAGTTTTTTATATATAGTTGCTTGATCAAATTCACATAGTAAATTTTTTTTAATAATTTATAATGAAAGAGATGAGAGAAAATAATAACTAAAAATGGTTTATTGGGAATTTATAATATTTCATAAGGGTATTTTTTGTCAAAAATTTAAATTTTTTTTTTAACTTCTATTGAAGTGAAAAAAAAATTTCCATAGAATTATGAGTTATTTTCTCCTTCTATAGAAGGAGAAGTGTTAGTTATTGGGTTCCCAAAGTACTTCTGAGGTGTTGCCAACGCTACCTAAGTTACCACCTTTTTTATAGCTTCAATTCCAGTTTACACGTGTTTTATTTTAAAAATAGTATACTTATCTAATGATGTATATGCTTTTCAAAAATTGAAGCATATATTCTAATGAGTTGTATGATGCATTTGTAAAAAATGTGAAAAATTTCTATTGAAGCATATGTCTCATTAATGTGAGTATATGTTTCGATGATTTTATTGAGACATAAGGGATTAGAATTGAGGCTAGAAAAAAACTGTGTCCAAAATACAATTTCATATGGATCGTTAGAAATCTAGTGAAGCATATTAATTATTAGACAAGGTATATGCATTGTTAAATTTTTTTTACATTTAAAAAAATTGGGTTCATCCAATTTGAAATAGAGTGATATACACTTTTCATTAAAGCATATATATTAAATAATTTTAATACCTGCTTTGTACGTTAAATATTATTTATTTGTTTATAAACCTTAAAATAATTTTAATTCCATTTGTGAATTTAAAAGTATGCATAAGCATGAATGCCTGATAACTGATAGAAGCCTTTAACTAGAAATCGAATTCTATCATTTCTAGTCTACTCATTAAACTTCATTAGAATTTAGTTATCCTTAAAAAATTGGTTAAATTCAATCACTGTGAAATCTAATATAAAATAAGTTCTTTGTTTCAAGGTATGGGTCTCACATTTTAATATCATTTGTCTCAATTCAATGGGTAAAATATTATCCTACCCCCATGAGTTCTTGTAAAATAAAATAGCAATAATTTAAATTAAAATAGGTAAATGTAACTAACTACTAAATTTCTTAAAATTCTTCTGTCTAGCCCTTGTTTTGAAAAGTTGATTTCTTCCACTTGTTCATGGAAAAATATTAGGCACAAGGGCTCTTATACATTGTTTATGAGGACAGTCTCACAGACAGTCCATATATCTTGATAGTCATTTTTATCGAGGTATATGCTTTCTACCATGATGTATATACATCATTATCAATTTTTCATGTTGTCCATCCAATGAGTCCATGTGATAGTTGCGGAAAACCTCCTCAAATAGATCTAGGTTTGAGAGTTTGAGAAAGAAGACGAACAAATAAAACAAACAATCATACAAAAGACAAAGAATTTACGTGGTTCGGCGAATTGCCTACATCCACGGGCGGCGATGATGATTTTTTATTGAAAAGAATTATCTATATGCTTCACATCTATTTTGTTTTCCTCAAGAATATATATAGAGGAAACAAACAGCTTAAAGAGGAAACCAACAAATTTAGAAATAAACAGATTTAGCAATCTCAAGAATCTTAGAGATAGATTTCGCAATCTCCAGAATCTTAGAAATATATTTTATAATCTCTAAATATATTTCGTAATTTTTAAATATATTTTGCAATATCTAAATATATATTTCCACAATGACTTCAACTTTACGCCATAGAAACTACAAATCTCCACCTGGCTTAAGTTCCGAAGTCATACTGCTTCCTCTTTCACATCATCTCCTCATCACTGCATCACCACCGTCGCCGCTTGCTCATCTACGTAGAACATTGATCAAGTTCAAGAAATGCTCGAACTTGACCCCTAGAATCGCCTTAGTCATCATATCAGGTGGATTGTCCTTTGTAGTGACCTTTTTCAAGGAAATGACTCTATATTTGATAATTCCATGTACAAAGTGATACCATATGTCAATGTGCTTAGTGCGGGCATGGTGTATCGGGTTTTTCGCTAAATGAATAGCACTTGACTGTCATAGTAGACGTCAACACTCTCTTAAGATACCCAAATCACCAACTAGGCCTTGTAACCACAAAGCCTCCTTCATTGCCTCTGTCAGAGCCATATACACTGCCTCCGTGGTAGAAAGCACAATTGTAGGTTGCAACATAGATCTCCAACTCATTGGTCCTCCCAATAGTGTAAACACATAACCTGTCATAGACTGTCGCTTGTCCAAGTCACCTACATAGTCCGAATCCACATATCCACTGATTTAAAATCCACTAGGCCTCCGGAACTCCAGTCCTATATCCAAGGTACGCCAAATATACTTCATGATCCATTTCACTGCTTGCCAATGCTCCTTTTCAGGATTCGCCAAGTACTTGCTCACCACATTGATTGCCTGTGAAATATTGGACTGAGTGCATACCATTGCATATATATCAGGCTACCAACAACACTCGCAAAAGGAACATGAGTCTATCAACAACATATAAGAGCAAATAAATGAATGAATCAACCTCGAGTCTCTTGAAGAAGACGCACCTGTCGTTCCCGCTCCTCGTGTATCTTTGGTTCATCATAAACGTGTCAAACCTCTCGTACCACTGCCTTGGCGGTTGTTTTAGTCCATACAATGACTTCTTCATATTGCACACTAGGTTCTCCTTTCCAGCAACTATAAACCCCTTGGGCTGACTCATGAAGATCTTCTCATCCAAATCACCGTGCATAAACGTTCTTTCGACATCAAGTTGCTCCAGCTCCAAGTCAAACTGTACCACAATACTCAATAAAACATGGATGGAGTATGTTTAACAATAAGTGAAAATACCTCATTGTAGTATATCCCTTCCTTTTGAGCGTAGCCCTTGACTACCAACCGCACCTTGTTTCTTGTGCCGCTACACTCTAGAGAGCCTTCGTTCTTTCGCTTCCCCTTGGGTAGTTTTGCAATTACCCAAGTTTGATTTTTGTGAAGAGACTTCATCTCCTCCTCCATGGCTATCTTCCATTTCCTGCAAAAGGAATCTTTCGTTGCTTCTCTGAATGAAGATGGTTCATGTCACCGATGGTTAATGCGTACACCACCATGTCCTCGAACCCATATCTAACCAGTCCCCAGTGTGTCCTTCTGGATCTACCTTCCACTAAGGACTACTGCTGTGGCTGTTGCTGTTCCTGAACCTCTTCATCAACCTTCGCTGACGGGTCTGTTGGAAGTGAGTTTTCCTTGTGAATGTCGGAATTCGAGTGTGAGCGCAGCGAACATATTTATTTTTCTTTCTTTCGAAGTTTTTAACTCAACCTCAATAGCATCATCCATCATCCTTCCTAGAGAATCACTCTACTTATTAGAAGTTTTTTAAGTAGACTTGTCGAATGTAACAACTTTGCTGATCAAGAATTTGCGTTCCTCAGGACACCAGAGCTGATATCCCTTAACACCCTCTGCATAGCCCAAAAAGATTATTTTATTTGCCCTTGGATCAATCTTACTTTCTCTACCGCTTTTTAATTGGAGTCGTACACTCTATAGCTGTCAATGGAGATCTATTCACAAGATAGGATGCCGTGTTGACCGCTTCAGCCCAAAGCTCTCTACCCAAACTTGCATTGGATAACATGCATCTTGCTCTTTCAAGTAGGGTCTTGTTCATCTGCTCTGCCACTCCATTCAATTGGGGTGTGTTCTTCACCATGAAATGCCTGGCGATACCATTAATCTTACAAAACTCCAAGAAAGGTCGATAGGTGGATTCTCCACCATTATTGGTCCTCAACCGCCTACCTTTCCTTTCTGTTTGATTTTCCAACAACGCCTTCCACTTCTTGAAGATCTCAAACATGTCATCCTTACTCTTCATCATATAAATCCATACATAACGAGAATAATCATCAATAAAAGTGACAAACTACCTTACTCCGCCTTTCTATGAAACCTTTGATGGACCCAATACATCTGAATGGATAAATCTAGAGTGCCCTTGGCCGTGTGAATTGATGTGCTGAATTTGACTCTACATTACTTGTCGAAGACGCAATTTCATAGAAGTCAATTTTCCCAGCCTTCTCACACCCTTCAACAAGCCTTGCTTGCTTAGCTTCAACATTTCTCTCTCGCTCATATGCCCAAGACGCATATGCCACAATTGTGTAAGTGAGAGGTCACTGTCGCTTGATATAAGCACTGCAGCTCTACTAGTCACAGTAATTCTCGAGAGAATATATACTTTGATAGCCCAATTGGTTTTCATCATGACAAAGGCACCATGAACCACCTTTAGGACTCCATCATAGGCTGAGAATTTATACCCATTAGAGTCTAAGGTGTCAAGGAAAACAAGGTTTTTCTTCAGTTCTAGAACATGTTGCACCTCCATCAATGTTCTCAGGACCCCATCATGTATCTTCACCTTGATTGGACCCCTACCGACTATCTTACAGGCCATGTTGCTGCCCATCAAAACAGAACCACCATCGACCTCCTGATAAGAGATGAACCAATATCGATTGGAACACATGTGGTAGGAGCACCCCTAGTCTAGGATCCATGCATCTTTAGAGTATGAAGAACAATTGACAAGAGGTTCTTCGCATCATCAGAACCAGATTCAGCTATGCTAGCCTCCTCAATCGCCTTTCTCTTGTTGTCCTGATTGAATTCAGGACAATTATTTCTCATGTGCCCTTTCTTCTGACACTTATAACATCTGATCTTCCATTTCTTAGATTTGGATTTGGATTTATTCCTTATAGATTCCCTCTCCGTTCTTCCTCTCAAACAGACCATCCACCTATGAGTCACTATCAAAACCCTTCTTCCTTATCTCATGCAATAGAAGCACTGCTGTGATGATCTCCAGTTCAATATTGTCCTTCCCATAGAGCAATATCATCACGAGATGCTCAAGGGAATTAGAAAGAGAACATAAGAGCATTAGAGCTTGATCTTCATCAGTCATCTTTTCATCCACATTCTCTATTTCAGAAACTAGTCTACTGAATAAATTAAGATGTTTGGCAATAGAAGCACCTTCCTTCATCCACAGTTTATAGAGTTGTCTCTTCAAGTACAGACGACCAGTCAGAGACTTCGTCATGTAAAAATTCTCTAGCTTCAACCAGAGCGCCGCAGTAGACTTCTCCGTCGATATATTGTGTAAGATATCATTTGCCAGACACAAACGAATGATATTGCACGCTTGAAAGTCAAAGTCATTCAAATCATCATCCTTTATCGAACTCAACTCTTTCTCCTTCCTGTCTAACGCCTTGTGAAGACTTTGTTGGATCAAGACACCCTTAACTTGGACTTGCCAAAGCCCAAAGTTAATCTTTTCATAGAACTTCTCAACATCGAACCTCGCTTTCGAAACCCTGGCCATCTTTGAATTTCTCTTGAATGAGTGAAACCCTAGAATTTAGAAAAAAATTCTAGGTCCACTCAAAGAAAAAAAAACTAGATCTAAGCAATACAACCTCAGATCTAACCAAAGAACATCCAGATCTCACAAAGGGGAAACCCTAGGAATTCAGAAAACCCTAGGCTCTGATACCAATTTGTTGTAGAAAACCTCCCGAAATGGATCTAGGTTTGAGGGTTGAGAGAGAAGACGAACAAATCAAACAAGCAATCATACAAAACATAAGGAATTTATGTGGTTTGGCAAATTGCCTACATCTGAGGGCGGTGACGATGATTTTTATTGAGAAGAATTGTCTATATGACTCACATCTATTTTGTTTTCTTCAAGAACATATATAGAGGAAACAAGCAGCTTAAAGAGGAAACAAATAAATTTAGAAATAAATAGATTTAGCAATATCAAAAATCTTAGAGACTGATTTCATAATCTCCACAATCTTAGAAATATATTTTGCAATCTTTAAATATATTTTTACCATGACTTCAACTTTGGGCCATAGAAACTATAGTTATATACGTTTTTCATAAAGGAAAATAATATATCCACTCCCTCATGCAACTCCATTCATATTCCACAGCGGTTTTCTTTTATTATATTATACACTCTCCTATTGAAGTACATACTGTTATATGAAATAAAGTGTGTATTTTTTCACTAATATATACAGGTACAATAGTGTACCTAATATATATACACTCTTCTATATACACTTGCCAATAATGTATTATACACTCTCCTATTATGCTAATATATACAGGTACAATAATATATTTTTTTCTCTTAGAAAAATATTTTTTTTCTACTCCATACACTATGATAGAACTCTATACACTATGATAGTTTAATATATACTGCATTATTATGATGTATAAGGTTACAGATGGAGCTGCAAAATGGACTGAATGTATCAACACTTTTTCAAAAAATCATAAACCTCATTAGAGGTCATTTAACTGTCCCTCATAATTTACTAATATTATTCTAAGCACAATCATGAGTGTATCCCTGTGTGCAACCCAATATAATTTAATTTTCTTTTAAGATATATATTTCAGAAACAAGATATATATCTTCATAAAAATGAATTATATAGTAAAATGACTTTTATGAATCACTTAAAAAATAAAAAAATTGTATACTGCATTTAACTGAACATATTAGACTGTAAAAAAATAATAGTGGTGCCTATGTATATAAAGTTATATACATTGCCCATTACTTTAATTTGTCGCCTTCTGTGCAAAAAAAACTTGTGTTTATTAAAATATATTTCCTCGGTTGGAACACTCACATGCTTTAGCTCATTGGATTGGCAACTATACGATATATTCTAATTAAAATTTTATACAGTATATATAAAATGCATATGGTGCATCTGTTTCGACCTCATTGTGTTTACAAGACTCAACAAGACATTTTTTTAAAAATGAACAATCACTGACTCTGTTTGATTACTACAAAATCCCAAGTCCAATGCACAGACACCTAATTCATGCCAGATCTAATTTAAAACTGGTTTAAAATGAACCCCATGATCTTGAGGACAATATTTTAAGCATCTTGATTGACTATCTAAGAAAATAAAAGATGCAATTCAAATATTTTGTTGTATGGGAAGGTAGGCAAACAAAATCACTTATTTTATTTTATTTTATTTTTGTTTTTGGGTAAGATCCAAGAAATTTACATTATATTGATGAAAATTTTAATGCCACTACGAGTCATCCTTTGACAAAATCAGGACTAAAGCATGGTTGCGTTAGTGGAGCCAAAGCTTGATGGTAGTTGCTTTTTTCTTTAAAAAAATTTTAGACTCGTTCTTTTTTGTCTAAAAATGGGCGTTACTATACTCAGTCAGTGAAATATATATATCGTTTAACATGATGTATTTAGTCATTTTTTGCAATTGAGACTTTAGATTTAAAACTAACATGATGTTAAGTCCTATATAAATTAGTCAAACATGCCTTATGTAAAAAAATTATACATGCACATTTATGTTTATATTATTTATATTAAAGATTAAACTTTCCTTTGTCAAGTAACACCCCTGATAGGTTCATCAGATTAATTTGACTCTGGCAAATTCACTTTACACTCATTGTCTCATTGTCACCATAATATCAGTAACTATTGCGAATGCACGTGTGTATGTTCTTAACATACCAATACTTGATCAAAACATCATGTTCATAATTGGGTCTTAGACTCATAGCTTAGTGATTGACAAATGAATTTGCAATCAAAAGATCATGTGATAGAGTCCCCTCTCATTTACTTAAAAAATGACATCCTTTTCATAAACAAGTGTGACATTTTTCTGCCGATCACAATAAAAATAGTGGAATAATAAGGAAACAAGTAACATCTCAAATTGGATGAATGTTGTACCATATGAAAAGGGGCTACAATGAGTAAATAGTTTTAGCATAATCTATAATACAGTTAATGAATAGTGTTGTGCTTAAAGTCATGATATGAATTAACGAAATCACAGAGCGAGCACAAAAAGCAATCAATAACTATATAATAAACAAGTTATAACTGTTGCAAAACATGTGACAACCACTGAGAGACACTTAATCCACAAAGTTAAGAATCAGAATCAGTGAACCAGTACTACTGAATGTATATACATTTCTTTGTTTATACACCAATGGGAAACCCCAAGAAAACCATCCCCATCTGTGTTTGACTACCAAAGACATTGGTGCATGTGACATGGGATTGGTCCCCAAGAAGGCCATGTGTTAAAGCACATGGCTGGGTCCAAACATCCCTGGCCCCTAAATGGAAACATTGGCTCCACTTCTTTTGTAATACTCAATTCTGACATGGTTTCCCATGCTTAAATATATATAGATTTATTAAAGGGAGACTTTTCAATATTTTTAGGACCACTACTGTTACTCTCCTTGGACTAGAAACCGTGACATAGCAACCTCATCTTCCTTTTTATGATTCATGTCTGCCACTCTCCAATCAAAACTTTGATTTAACTCTCTCTCTCAAACTCGATCCCGTCCATCAAAGTCCAACAATACCACCTTCTTTTTTCATAAAAAAAAAAAAAAAAACACATACAGTTTTTTTGTGGCATGAAAACTAAGTACATTTCAAAATTTTTAAATTTTACAAGTCATTTGAATATTTACTTTTGTAAAGAAAACATGTTATGAATTTTCTTTTCTTAAACTATATAACTTTCTGTGTGTGTGTGTGTGTCTACTGATGTACATGTTTTCACAAAAAAAATGTACATAGTATATTTTCGAATAGATTGAATGTAGTCAATTTTATTGTATTTATCATAATAAAGAATATACTAACATAATAGTAAGTGATGGAGCATATAATAACAAAAGAATATATATTGTCTTAGATGATTGATAGTGTTAAGTGACATGGCGTCTTCAAAGACGATCTAAACACAAAAAAAAAAAAACAATTATTCATTATAAAAAATCAAATGTCGTTTTGCCCTTGATTTCCTTTTGTTTCCCCTTATCACCGATTCAGAATTGTAATCACTCTTTAGTAATGAAAGGGTTGATAGTAATTTCTATCATTTTCAATAAAAAGTAAAAAATAAAATAAAATGTCAACAACATTTACAAAAAAATGATTATTTTTTTTTTTGTGTCAAAATCAGTTTCAGCTGCTACCTTGCAGCTTAAATATCTCAAGAATATACAATCCTCGTCCATTTATGTGTCAATTTATGACTTTGTGTAAACCCCATATTCTATGATCATTTCCTGATTATTGTATATTCTATTATTATGCTCTGCATGTAAAACTGGTAATATAACTACATTCAGGGAAGAATTATCAAACTTGGTCATGGTCATGAGATAATTTAGAGTCTGAAAGCGGCTAAGTTCGCACCTCAAATCTGCCGTCGAAAACTTTACGAACCGAAAAGTTCCAGAAATAAGGGGAAAAGAAATAAGGGGGCGAGAGTCATTGTCAGATGCAGAGCCTGAGAGACCCCGATCTCTGGTGGGCACCAACCCGTGGCAGCGAGCGAAGAACCTAAGGTATACTGGGGATCCCGGCTTAATTCATTGACTTCCAGGGAAGAAGAAAGAAGACCGGTGCCTCAAGAATAGATTTATTAGGGCCTTTCACACCAAGATTTCAACTCTTGTACCAACCTTTCAAAAATGCCTTGAATTGAGTTGTACAACAAAGTATGCACCAAAGTTACCATAACGCCACAAATCCTCACCTCACGGATCGCCGGGAAAACGGAAACTTTTAAATTGAAATCTTGTCTTATGGTTTGAAATGAAGTTTCCGTTTCTGGAGTCGTCTTATAGAAGCGAATGATCTTTATTCCCCGAGAAAAGCAAAATGATTGAGAACCTTTATTTTGAGGAATAATCTTATTCGACAGCGTATTCTTTGGAATATCGAGTATTGAAGGCGAGCCTTAGTGAAGATGCCGAAAATCACAGTGTTTAAGTTCTAGATGTCCGGAAAAAAAAGTGTTCTCGGGGTAAATCCGTCTCTTTCTTTTGTTGATTGAGTGGAGGGAGGAGGTGATGAGTCAGTTCATCTTTGAAGATCGCCTTTAGTAGTTCGCCTTTCTCTTTGTATAGGGTGGAAAATCATTCAAGTGATTTGACTTAGGCGACCGTTAGGGAAGAAGGAATGAGAAAAAGCAACTTCTAAGATTCACTGATCAGAAAGAGGCGAATTGATCTTGTAGGATTCCCAAGAAATTCGTCGATTTCTTCCGGAAGCCGATGAATAATCATCTGCTTCTCATGTTCGGGGAATAGCGGGAAATTAGAGTTCTTGCATTTAAAGAGTCCGATCTCCTAGGTAAATGAAGTTGATGATAAAAAAGACATAAAAATATGCAACGGCAAGTTTCTTTATCTTCTCTGAACTTGGTACCCAGTTTTTTATGGTACCCTTCTTCAGATACAGGTTGCGGTGTTCGAACTCGAGTTTTTAGTCTCCATACCGGCTAGGTTAGGCTGGTGGTGGGCTAGTCAGCAAGGGCTATGTCTGGATCTCAGCCAAACGTGTTTCAACAAGTCCTATTGCTTCTCAAGTAGCAGCTTTAGTAGCTGAAGTTTCGCCGTTAGCCCCTTTATATTTCTTCTTCTTTTCTTTGATTCGATTATCGCTCTCTTAAAGAAAGATAAGGAATGACTATGCATCCGCTGTTTTAGGGCGCGTTGGCTTGGAGAATAGTACTGGCGTACTAATATATAATCTAATAGCACAAACCCCTAGTATTTGTTCATATCTTGCAGGTATAACTGCATCTATCCTTTTCAATAAACATTGCTATTATTCTTTTGCAATGTCACTTTCAACAGCTAGCATTTGGTTGTCCTGGTACCAGATGCATGTTACTTTATAATCACATTGGAGCAATGCATCAGTTTATTTCAATTTATCTTTTAAAAAAATAGCTAATTTCACTTTACTAAAATAGGGCATGCATGATGAACAAATATAAAGATCATGCTGATTTTTTTCCCATTAAGTTCAATCAGATCATATGCTTCATCCCCTATAGAAAAAGCTGAACCTATTTTTATATGCAAATTAAACCAGCCAATTAGTTTTAAATTAACATGAGATGACTCAAGAATCCAATTTTATACGATTTGAATGACTATTGTTTCCTCTTATTGCTAGTCACATGAATTGACTGACAAGTTTTGGTGTTGGTTATATATGCTTAAATTTTAGAGAGGATTGTTTTAATTTTCTTTTTCTTTTGCATTTCCTATTATCGAGTGAAGTTTTTCTAGTTCCTATATAATTCGTCAATTCATCTGTCCTATTTTAATATTTGAAAATGCATATTATGAAGTATATATCGTTGTCCTAGCATGTATTAGATTGCTTCAAAATATTATCATTCAATTCGCCAAAATAACATATGTATTCCTTCTTCTCTAATCAATTGTTCTTGTGAATTTAAATTCAAAATCAATTTTCAAAATGTCCATTTTTTGTTAATTTGAGAAGATATGATCACATTTGCTGATAGTAGGGGTGGTGGTAAACGAGCCGAACGAGTCGAGCTTTGACATGTTCAAGCTCGACTCGTTTTAAACGAGTCGAGCCGAGCTCACGAGCCTCAACTAGTCTAGCATTTTTCTTCATTTTAGTGTTTTTAGGGGTTAAAAATAAAATTTTAGCCTGAATGAGCAAAGTTCATGAACCTAAACGAGCATAATTCTGTATTGATTTAATATTTTGATTTTATAAAGGAGTTGAGTCAACCTTCAACAAGTTTTTTTATAACACAAACGAGTCGAGTTTGAACACAAAATAAAACTCGATTCAGGTCCCGAGCCTAACCGAACTTTAAAAATTGTTCAAGCTCGCTCATTTGTCTAATTGAACAAGCCTGAATGAGCTCGAACCAAGCCAAGCCTGAGTCGAGCCCGAACGGCTTGGTTCGTTTACCAGCCCTACTAATAGATCATTATAGAAGAGTGAGTTAGTTTGCTATATGTAAAAGTTGGTACATAAATAAATTAGAGAAATTTTTTCATATTAGTATGTATTAATGATATTTCCATTAGTATATGGATGGGATACATATCTATCAAATAATTAGCAGTCATTCAAAGAATAGAAATATATGGATGGAAATCTTTTCAATATATTTTGATACACTTGTGTCATCCATCTATATATGTGTTGATGATAATCATACCAATACATACACATATAATTTTTTGTACATTTGATGACTGAATACTTTTTTATGATAGACAATATATGTTCAAATGAAGATCCTTATTTGTACTATATCTAGACAAGATCTATAAAATTTGTAAGGTTGGTTAGAAAAGAATTTTCCACTAGGCAGAGAGAGAGAGAGAGAGAGGGAGAGAGAAGGAAGGGTGAAGTAAGTCAACTTACATTAGTGGTACAGTTCGGTCGGTTGGTATTTATTGCAAATTCAAATACAACCAAATTATAGTAATATCTAATTTGATTGAAAATTAAATTCAATCAAATTTGAACTAAATTATTAAACCACAAACTGAACTGAAATTGTTTGATTAACTTAAACATAAATGTTTGATGCTATAGATTAGTGGATGTATTTTTATGGATATTAGTAGTATAATGGACAAGTGTACCTTTTGATATAAAAAGAATTGTTTGGAAGAATATTGATAATTAAATAATCACGGGTTTTAAATTCAATTCAATTCAATTCGATTAATTTTATTTTTTTAAAAGTGAAATTAAATTTAAAGCAAATTAAATTGGTTTAATTTTTTTTCAACCCATGCCTGAACCAAATAAAAAAAAACCTATTCACCTAAACCCGAAGGAATCGGTTTTGATCGATCCGGATTACAAAAGTTGCACCCTTCCCTTGCATCCTCCCAGTCACGAGGATCAAATTTACATATTTTTTAACCTGCAACTATCATAACAAAATTTGTGTATGACAAATATTTGTTAAGTATCATGTTTGATACAGTATGTATACATTTTGTAAATCATACATGATAATGGGAAAGTACGGAGATAATTAAACTATCTTTTATATAATTTAAACATTAATATGTATTAATGAATTTCCGTGCATTATGTTTGGTAAGATAGAAGATTTCTAATCGGAGTATTTAACGAATATTAAAAAAAATACAGAGTATTTTACTGCTATGCCAGTAACAAGAGAAGCATAAGCGATTATGATAAAAAACAAACTTGTATATGCAAAAGCAAAGATGGGTTACGAGGATGGGAGGTAGACAGTGCCCATGACGTCTTCCAATTCTGGCTAGATTTTGGCATTAGAATGCTCTCTCCTCTTGTTTTGATTTATGCATCGCCCTCTCTTTATATATGTGAAATTGTTCAGCAATTTAATTGGCCACGAACTACAATCTCTAGAAATATTTTAATTAAGCAGAAAGCTCAAAAGTGTTGTCAAACGTATTATAAAAAGCTGACTTAATTAAAATGTTACTTTCAGCTTTTAATGCAAAAATATTGATTTTTAAAAAGCGAAAAAAATCCGTTTTTCAGGAATTAAGTTTATTTAAGCCACTTTATTCAAAATCTTATTTTTCATACGTGTTTTCAAACGGATAAACATGTCTTTGATTTTAAACTTACGTGGTCTACACAATCATAATATTATATAAGAAATACACCGCTCGATTGGTTATTGATTATGCTCTTAAGCCTTCAAAGATGGAATAAGTTTCTCTCTTTATCTTAATCACTTTTCGTATGTGCTTGTTAATTATTATGATATATAATTGATGAAATATGTGCTCAAAGTGAAGAGAGAACCCATCGACATCCTCGTCTTAAATGCAGTTTTAAATTCAAAATCATTACATGTGGGATCTTTTACTTGGGCCACTTAAGATTTATTATAATAAGAATTTGAGTAATTGAACATCGAAGTCCTTCAACGATCCCTTGGTATTCAATGAGAATTGATTGATGGAGGTGCGATTCAATAAATTCTCTCGGTATTCAGGAAATCCTCCATCTTCAAAGCTAAATCATCCCACACGAGTGCAGTTATTTGCAGAATCAAGTCTACCATTTCATTGAGCTTCAGAACTACTCATCTTCAAGCCCTTTGTAAAACCCAGAATTTCAAGCCATTGACGAAAGGAAAAAAAAAGATATCTTGTGTGCGGCACCGTTCGTAGCTTTCATGAGTTTTTTTTTTTATAAAAAACATACACTCTCACATTAAAATATACACTGCTATATATAATGAAGTGTACACTAAGATGCATTATTGTATTTTTTCATTGCAAAAATAACAAAAGATTTAATTTTTATGTACTACGGTAATGTAGTATACTACCTTACCGTAGTGTATAAGCATTTGGGGGGGGGGGGGGGTTGTAAAATGGACTGAGTTTATAAGTGGTTTTCAGGAAACGCATTGACACAACTGTAATGTGGTCCCCTCCCAAACCTGGATGGCTCAAGACCAATTCGGATGGCTCACTCTCAGATAGACAGAGGTGGTTTTGGTGCACTGATTGAATAAGTTTTCTACACTAAAGTTTCTATATAAATCTCTGAGAACTTAGATCATTTTAATTACTAGCTTACATTTAGCATTGGATGCACCAAATGCCCTTATTTAATTTATATATACAGACACACAACCTACTGAGCAGATGGCCCAGGTTGGTCCTCAAAGGAAGGATAACTAGCTTGATTATTCAAGATTGTTGCCCCCACTTGGTAATTGTAATAAAAATAAATAACCTCGCAGAATATGGTTCATCAGTTATAACAATATTATTTACCCACCCAGGATATATAACCTGAAGTAATTACCCAGAGGGGATGCTTGAATAAATTTATCCAGTTTTTGAGCCATATATTGGGAAAAAAAAAGTGTGTCACGCGAAGAATTTTTAATCAATCATTAATAATAGGATTATAAAATGTGAGGAAATAATTTCTTGAATCACTACATAGGGATGTTTCTTCTATTTACCAGTACCTTTTAACTATCTATAAAGAGGATAAATTTTAGTTGTAAGAGCACCTGTAGGCAAACAGTGGGCGTTTTATCCAGTCATCTAATAAGTAAATGAATCCTTAGTAGTTGTTATCAACATTCAGACAACCATGTCAGAAAACAACCCAACCTTCTTTTTTTTTTTTTGTCAAGGATGTCTGAAATGTTCCTAAAAGAGACCATGTTAGGGACCATTTCAATAATCAGGATGTGAAGTATAAATAACTTTTTTTAAAAGGAATAGAAAGTGAGTGCAACTAGTAAATGGGAGAGTTGAGAATACAACATTCAATTTGCTTCGCAACCATTTCTTGTTATGTTGGTAGTAAGAGAATATTTAACTGGGTAAAACACTTACTAAGTGCTAAGATACCCCTCAAAGAATCATTGATACCTTGGAAAAAAAGAAATGCACTTATATGGTGAAAATTCTCATCTAGGAATTTGTTAAGGCAGGACTAAATTGGGGAGGCGATCACCATTAGCATCCTATGATGGATTTTTAGTTTGGAAAATGTTATAGACGAGCATTCTTGTAGTCATTTTTAATATCCCCAATTTGTTTTGAATTTTTATGAAGGTGTATACATTCAACTAATGAAGAATGCATGCTTTCACAAAAACAATAAATAGAATGTAGACCATTTTTAAATTTTTTGGAATCTAATATATGTTTATATATTTACCTAACCCAGTATATAATAAGTTAAGAGAAGGTGGGGACTGCAAATATGAAGAACGTATAAACACCATTAATTTTAACATAGATTCTAAAAGGGATTCTTCCAGGATTGGGAAATAAAGGGATGAATATGAAAAGCAATGGGGTTCATTAATAAAAAAGTAGTTTATTTTGTAGGACACCCTAAAATTATCATGGCAGTTTTGTTTTAAGGTCAAAAAAGCTTATCCAAATACCGAGGGCAGAGGATAGCTGTTGGTATTCCACTAACAAATATACTAAATTTAACAAAACAACACTAGTTAAAAAAAAAATTCAAAACTAACAAAAACAATTTGTTAAGAATAGCTAGCTGCATAACATGGCTATATAGGCTAGATAATCATTCCTCTCCATCCAATTCCTTGGGCCAAGGGGATATATGCAAAAAAACCACATTAAAAAAATTGGAAATTTTCCCTTACAAATTTTGTATGTGCAAAGCCATTGGCTACCACACTATATAACACCTCCTAAACTTGCCCCAGTTCTTCCATCAGCCACAAACCACAGAAAGAGAAAGGGAGAGATGGCTCAGATGGGTCTGTTCTGGTGCCCAAAGCAAGCCTCTTCTGTTGCCAATTCTGGCGGCTCGGGCACCATCACGGCTCATAAGGGTTGTTCCGTGTGCGTTTTGAGGAGATTTGTGAGAAGGCTGAAGAAACAGGGGAAGCTGTTGCGGTCCGCGACACGGCCTGCCAATTTCCACTGTCAGTATGACCCATTGAGCTACTCAAAAAACTTCGATAGGGGATCATCGGAGAATGCATTCGACGATGAATCCGCCCGCTTTTATGCCTTCTCCTCTAGGTTTGTCGCGGTGGTGCCTGCGAACGCCCCCACAGCCTCTCATTAGATACAGTAAAAGGTTTTTTTTTTTGTTTTGAAGAATGGTGCTTCTCAGAATTTGATCTTTTGACATCTTTCACAGATGTGGGAGGTACTTACTGACTTAACCAAAGCTCGGTTCACCAGTAGAAGGTGTTTGTGAATACTTGTTTTTGGATCCTTGAGTTCTAATTCAAGAGAGCAGAAATGTTGTGTCCTGGAGATCTAATTAATTTAGAGCAGATTTTTGTAGTTTCTGTTTTATTATTCCTTTTTTTTTTTTTTTGGCAATCATGGGAGCTCTTTGAATTAATTGGGACAGCGTTCTATTAGGATATGAGGAGCAGAATTTATGGGAAATTAATTATTTTTATTTTTGTAAATGGAGATCTGCCTTGGGTGTTGTTAATCTGTGAGATCTCTTATTCTGTTTTGATTTTGTTTGTAGAACACAATGAGTGAAGGAGGGGAAGAGAATAATTGCAATTTTAGTTTCTATTGTTTGATTGAACAGACGAAGCTTGAAGAACAATTCAGCTTAATTCATGATGAATAATGAGTACAATTATTCCAAAAGGCGTGGTATTGGCGTGTTCGATCCATGACTTCCATCCCACTTTTTTTATTCCAACTTCAAAATAAAAATAATAATTTTAAAAAAAATGAAAAAACTAAAAAGGATTACGGATCTATTCCATCTCCATGTTTGATTTTAATTAAAAAGAAGCCTATTAGAACTTAACAAGAGCTAACATGTGGTTGTCTGTGGACATTGAAGCAAAATTTAAACATTGGAAATAGAATCTAAAAGGGGGGATTTGATATATAAGGTTTTTTGAGGTTAATTTATGCAAAAAGCCTTTCATTTATTATTTCCCATGCATTACACATATATTGACCCATCCATGCCTTTTTTTTAATTTTGGGGGGGGGGGGGGGCTCAATTCAAAATACAAACTTATATACCTCGTTACAGACTCAATGAAACATATACCTCATTAGATGATGTATATACCTCACTAAATTTTTTTTACACTTATTAGAAATAGGTTCATTCAACTCAAAATCGAGTGAGATGCACTTTTCATTAAATCATATACCTCATTAGATGATGTTTACTATTTTTTAAAAAATTAAAACATTTGAGGTTTGAGTTTTGGTTGGTGAATGTGACTGAGTGTATCGTTTTTGTAATGTGTTCAAGGCCAATTAACCAACGTATATGGTTTGACCGACCCTTGATCCGATTGTCTAGCCCATCGGCCCATATGCATCCAACGACCAGATAATACCAAGTTTAAAAAGGGATCAGATCGAGGAAATATAAGATTTGTGGGAATCAAAATGTAGATCTCGGGATCTCTACCCATCCAGCGGATCAAAGGAGAGATCCGTCATTGATCCAAGGGGACGGACGATCTACATTATAAATCGGGAACCACATCTCCCTATTGAGGTAATGAGAAACTTCTTTTTTTTTCACAAAATCTTAGTTGCATATTCGGATGACTTGGGCATCGATGTTCAAGGTCTCAACAAGCCGGTGGTCATCATCATCTAATCAGACGAAAGTTGAGCGAACAGATCTTCCAACCTAGATCTAGTTTAGTGATTTTGTCCCCTCCAATAACCATGCAATGAATAGGCAGAGAATCATGTTTTTTTTAATTCTTGTACAAACATCTTTTAAGGGGTATTACTGGAAATAGTGATTCACTAGGTTGTTTTGATAAGATGAGATCTTTTCTGGGGTATACGCAAGAAATAGTAATTGAAATGAGTGAGTTTAAAATTAAAAAATGTTACGTGCAGCAGTTCTGTTTGCATTCCGGTTAGCATACATACATTTGAGTTTTTGAACTGTATTCTTATAATAAAATATATTAATATTTTATAGAAATAAAGTAAATGTTCATATAAAATAAATTCATATATTTGATTTACATTTTCTGTAATAGTGTATATAGAGATAGTAGAATACATCATATGACAACCAATTTTATATAATGTATTAGACGTGACAAATGAAAATAAGGCTACAAAAAATAGACTAGTGTATTAGTGCTCATTGAGATTTAGAGTCATATATCTTTTGAAAGAAAAATTGTGAAAATCTTTTTTTTTTTTGAAAGCTTCAGTTTTTTTGGTTTTTTTTATAATAATAATTAATGAGATTTTTAAATTTTTTT
Source organism: Acorus gramineus (assembly GCA_030737835.1). Classification (NCBI taxonomy): domain Eukaryota; kingdom Viridiplantae; phylum Streptophyta; class Magnoliopsida; order Acorales; family Acoraceae; genus Acorus; species Acorus gramineus. The sequence goes on along the minus strand of JAUJYN010000039.1, from coordinate 627,077 downwards.
TTAGATTTTCCATAAATTATTATTATTATACAATTGTTTTAATTTCAAATTAATTTAGCAGATATTTATAATTATTCTTTTCATCTTACCCATTCTCTTGACATTCTATGCCCCCCTTACTCCGTCCTGTTTGCAAAGTATAAATTATATAGATAAAAGGAATGAGAGAGATGGATTTATCCATCAAGGACAAAATGGTTTGCATTTAGCATAGCTAGAACTAGCAAACAAGAACACTGAAATCACATTCATTGCGTTGAATTAAAATTTTTGACGTGGAAAACATTCTTCATGGATATCTGTGAGGGTCATTTTTCAAACCTAATGGCATTAGAGGTGGAGTCAGAAATTAAAATAAAGGGGGCCTAGAGGGCTAGGAGAATGAGTGAGATGAAAAGAATAATTAAAGATATGTGACAAATTAAAAGGAAATTAAAACAATTGTATAGTAATTATAACAATAATGATTCACAGGCCCCATTTTGTACATCCCATATAAGCCCCGTAAGGTGACATAAATGTTAATATATATTTTACCATTTCTGCCTTTTTTGATAATTACTCTCTATAATCAATGAGTTGGTTATAATTGTTGCTGATGTGGCATAATTTTTTAAATTTTTTTGCAGGATCAAATCCCATTATTTTTGTCAATTAATATTATTCTCTCTTTTGCTTTATAATATGAAAAAAAAAAATATATGAGATAGTAGTTATTAAGTAGCATGTTACACTTGGGGATCATCCGGATGGTCTAATGCGTCGTCCGAACTTTGTCTTTGTGTTTTGCTGTTTTTGCTTGAACTGTACATAGTGCGCGTAAGCTTAGAAAAAACATTGCAAAGCCGATGGTTAAGGTTCTTTCTTTCTATTATTTTTGTTTGTCCGTTTGCAGCTTCTTTTTCTTCTCCACATAAAACAAAATTTATATTTGGGTCACATTCCTTATTTTGTATTTGTTACAATTTTTTATTATCGAAATTGGTGTTAGATGTTAGATCCATTTTTGAATTCATTCAATTTGCATTATTCCAAAGATTTATTACTTGTTTGTCGTACAAAGAAAACTTTTGACTGAACGGTGGAAATTGATTTAGCCATAGAACAAGCTACTGTCACTGCAAATATTCCTTTTTTCTACCAAAATTTTTTACGAATACGTTTTTTGATATAACATTATGTTTCTTTGGAACCGCCATTAAAAAAAGAAGCAATCTTTGGTTCAGCCTTTATTACAATTTTTTTTTGGATGTGGCTTTTGATCTTAAATTATTTTACATTGGCTTGGGTTGTATAACATTCAAAAGTTAGTTACATTTCAAACTATTAATTTAGACTTATATACATTATTTTTCAAAAGTTAGTGACATATTGATCTAATATAAACATGTATTATAATTGGAAGTCAATTACATTTGTAAATGTAACTGATTTTTAATGCAATTTATTGTTGAAATTAAATTACATTTTATAAATATAATTGAATTTTATTCTGAACTCTTGTTTTGTACCGTAATTTGTGTTTTATTTCTACATTCATCATAAAAAAACTTTGCATCAATCCCAAATACTTTGTCTGATGATTGTAATAAATAATCATCAAATTAACAACGTTTAAAAAACAATAAAAACGTTGATTATTCATTGTCGCCATCATTTTCTGGTTGAATGAGAGATCGCAAACAAAAATTCTATCTTTTTAAGTGTTTTTGAATGAATGGGTTTTTTTGAATGATTTCGTTTTTTTCAGTTTTTTTTTATGAAACCTTAGAGGATTTGAATTTAGGTCTTGTTTTTAATGGTTTCTTTTTTTTTTTAATTGGTTTTGAAAAAACTGGATTTCCCAAAATGGAATAGGTTGATTTGTTTTTCAGAAAAAGTGGGGATGAGTTTAATGAGGAAGGAAAATATGGGATTTAAATTAAGGTAATATTATGTTTTGCATTTTAACCTTTTTTTAAAAGTCAAACAAGCAACCAATGAGGGAATGACACCTCTTGGGACTTGTCAATAGGGCCTAAATAGTGGGGCATGTGTAGTAGGACTCTAATAATAATTTATAGAAGATCTAAGAAAAAATTTTAAAATCTTATTATTATCATAAAAAAAAAAGTTTAAGGAGATACATACGCAACATGGTGAAAATAGCTTCAAGATGCTCTCTTTTGACCATCATGTCATCGATGTAGACTTCCACCGTCTTATCGAGCTGGTGATGAAAGATATTAGTCACCAGCCTGTGACAAGTTGCTCCCACGTTTTTTAGCCCAAATGGAATTATTTGTAATAGTATATGCTCGTGTGGGTTATGAAAGTTGTCTTCTCCTGATCAGGCTCGTACAGCGGGATCTGATGATATCCCGAATATGCATCCATGAAACTCATGAGCTCATTACCTGAAAATTAATCCACCAGCTGATCGATCTTCAAGAGGGGGAAGCTATCTCTAGGGCAAGCGTTGTTCAGGTCGGTGAAGTCCACGCATACTCGAAAATTTTTGTTCTTCTTGGGGACTACCACCGTGTTAGTCAGCCAATCGGGGTGATGCATCTCACGGATGAAACTGGCCACGAGCAGCCTGTTCACCTCATCTCGCATGGCCTCTGCATGAATTGAAGCCATCCGGTATTGCTTCTGATATATGGGGTGGCTGGTAGCTGAGATGAACAAATGGTGGTTGGCCACATCAGGGACGATTCCTAGCTTGTCCTGTGGCCTCCAAGCAAACACATCTTTATATCTACTGAGGAAACTAAGGAGTGACTCCCTTTCTTCAAAAGTCAAGCAAGCTTCTAATAAGAAATTTTTTTTTCGGTCATGGATTAGGACCTGCTCAAGGTCTTCGAGTACCCTATACTCTAGAGTGGGTCGGTTCTCATCGGCTTTGACCTGATCCTCGAGTAGTTACTAACTTTTGGGGTGGATTTCCCCTTCTTTGGGCAACTCCTCAGAAGGGGTAGCTTTGCCTACTAAATCTGCCATGTTATAGTGCCTCGCAATGACCTGATCATCCTTGATATTCATTATCCCTTCCGCAATGGAGAAGAAGGGATTGCCTTCATTGCTGCAAGCCAGATACTCTCGTTGATAGCGTTGTAGGGAGGCGGAAGATCCATGATTGTAAATTATGTCATGGCGGTCTGATTACCAGCACAAACTAGCAACATGATGCGATCAGTAGGGACTACTCTGGTGCCATTGAACGCGACCAATGGGTCCTTGGTAGGGGACAGATCAGCCGCCTTTAAACCCATTCGTAGGAAGAGCTACGTGAAGAGAATATTGGCCGCGCTCCCAATGTCGAATAAGATCCTCTTCACGTCGAAGTTACGCAAGGTGATAACCAGCGCATCCGAATGAGGTGCCTGGACTCCTTCTAGATCTTCGTCAGAGAAGGAGATGGTCCCCTTGTCATGCTCCTCGCCTTCTTGGTAACCAGTTTGGTCTCTTGGTCGATTTGCATCATCTCGAAGGAGATGTTCATATTCTTCAACGCTCTTTGGACAATTTTTGGATCAGTGAAGTAAGATTAACCTCCAAAAATGACGTCGATGACCCCTGCCGAAGTGTTGGGGTTGACGTTCGTCATATGCTGCTCCTTTGTGGCTGGAGCCTTCTCGAGAGTGATGTACTCCTTCAACTGTCCTTTTCAGACGTCTTCCTTCAGGAAACTCTGAAAAGTGCATCATTTGTTAGTGGTGTGCCCGACACTTTTGTGATAGTCGCAACAGAGACTTTGATCTCACTTCGACTCGTCTCCACGCATGGCCTTGGGTCACCTGAAAAATTGTTGCCCCTAAATCTTGAGCAACAATTGGAATGGTGGGACCTTGAAATAAGTCCACCTCCCCTCGCTCACCTCATTGGTGGAGGCACTCGACTTCTTATCTTTCTCACCGTGTCGATCCTTGGGCTGGGCATCGGACATGCGCTTTGTTGGTGCAGTGGTTCGGCTGGTATTGGTGAAGTTCTGGCCGTGGCCACTGTCTGCTTGAGGATCTTAAACTTCTCTTCCACCTTTGCGTACTTCTCAGCACGCCCCATGAGGTCCCAGAGGTCAGAGGGAGTTTATTTGATGAGCGACTCCTTAAGACCCTTGCCGGCAGGAAGAACATTTCAGAAGGCCATGATCGTAGTGTCTTCGTTGCAATCTTCCACCTCGAACTTAAGGAGGCAAAAAAGATTGACAAATTGTCGGATCGTCTCGCCTTGTTGCATCTAGATTTTTATCAAATCTTCCTGGTCCTTCTTCCGCTTCCTACTACATATGAAGTGCTTTGCAAACATAGCAATGAGCTCTTCATATGTGCGGATCGTGGCAGGTAGGAATAGATAAAACTAGGTGAGTGTCGCTCCCTCTAGGCTGGAGGGGAAGAGACGGCACATTAGTCCGTCATTTTGCTCGTACAATGCCATTGAGTGTCTGAACGGCAAGATATGGTCGTACGGGTCAGAGGTGCAGTTATAAAGCTTGAATTTTGGTTGAACCGACTTCTTGGAAGTCGTTCCCTGAATACGGCGCTATAGAACTGAGAAGCGAATCCACGCAAGGCGTGTTCCACCATCCCCCGATCCTATGCATGCCGTACCTCGGACGTTGGAGAATGATGAAGTAAGTCCTCAGCCTCCTCAGCTTGTCGGGTAAGTTGTTTGCAAGGTTGCGGGTCTTCTTGGGGTCCGTGCGAGGCTTCACGCCCAATGGACCGTTCTTGGAGAGGTTGTGGGTCATCCTGGTGCTTGTGTGAGGCCTCGTGTTGGACGGATCGTTCCCAGCGGAGGGAACGTCTGCGGGTTATGCTCGGTTTGTTATCGCAACGAAACTTGGGGTGATCTAGAACGATGGTGAGAGCGATGCCCTCTTCTATTAGAGGAAGACGTACTCTCCTCTAAGCTAAGCATCTAGACTTGCGCAATCGGTGGTCAGGCTGTAGGGGAACTTGAGCATGAATGTTTCCATCAACTTGCTATTGTTGGTGCTGCTGCATGGTTGTGAAGAATTGTTGTATTGATCCTTCAAAAAGCTATTGCATTGATCCTTCCAACCATGCAAAGATATTTTCTTTAGACGTTTGCACTATCTGCCTGAAATCCTGGACTTGACTAGCCAGGATTGCAGGTGAACCACCCTGAGCAACTCCCGGGAGGACTTCCCCGCCTCCCGGTAGGATAGGCTGGCGGTCCTCGGAGACGCGGTTGCTGGAGTTATTTAGACATGGGATCACAAATTTTTGTTCGTGTTTCCCATAGACAGTGCCAAACTAAAGAGGTTCTTCAATCAAAATAATCGAATGGAGCCTCCTTCTCGAATCTGGACCCAGGTGAATATGGATCCTACACTCAAAAAGGAATCAAGGGGATACCAGTGTGGTGCCAGCCAAGGGGACTCCAAAGAGATTAGTAAGTAAGGGAATTCAAAGGATAATCTCACCTTTTAGGTATCTCTGTAATAGAAAGAACTCATACCTCCATTTGATGTACCTTTTTCCTTTTTATAGGTTTCGTTTGGCCATATAGCTGTTGTAACAGTCTCCCCTTTAGTGGTTGTTAGTGGGCGAGTTTTGTGGTGATTGCCTTATTTTATTGTAGTTGAATCTGCCCTTAATTACCCAAGTTTTGTAGATAATGGGCCTTAATGACCAACCTGACGGTTATTGATGTTATGGACGTTTGACCTTTTCCGAGGTTTTGTTCGCGGTCTTCATCTAGTCGAGACGTGAAGTCTTTTTTGATACTCGATTTGGCATTCGCCCGCGAGTTGTAAGACTCTCTGACCATACCTGATTTACCTCGTGGGGAGATCAGTCTGGTCAGGTCTCACCTGGTCGATCAGGAGTGTGTGCATGATTGATTTTTTGATATCTAGTTTGGGTAATCAGATGTCGAGTACAGCGTCCCATACTCGTCTAAACCCCGACAAGTGTCGTCCTCTAATAAGGTACAGATTTTTGCCTCCGCAATTACTATTACTATATGCATATTACTTATATGTAAAATTAGCATTTATAAACATAAATAGATTATATCAAGGATGAACAAAAGGTAAAATTAGTTTATACAACAAATGTAACTTAATTATTAAGTTTTCAAAGAAAAAAAAAAGATACATTAAGTTTATTAGTATTTCAATACACTACATCATAGTATGTTTACCCATAAAATCTTAACCCAGTGTCAAATAATATGGCTAGTTGACAATGTATTAAGGTTTTGAGAATAAGTTATCTTAATATTAGAGAAAAAAGTTCATCAATTTTGTCATTATTCACATTGTCAAAATTATAACAAAAAGTGAGGATAAATATTATTTTATCTTTTTGGTGGAATAAAAAATCATCATTTTCATTTTAAAATCGGAACAACTGTACGCACTTTATCTCGATTATTTTTTATACCAAACGAGATAAGTTGTCCTTCCCCCATTTATTTTCACAATTATCTCTTATCCCACTACTTATCCCATTCTCAATGGAAATGTCTCGTGCCCATTTTTTGTTCAATCTGATGTTTCAAAAGATACCCATCGTTATGATCGAGTTGGAGTGGTTTGAAAAAAAATAAAAGTCGACCTATTGAAAGTTGAAACCCATGTATTCTAGACACAAAGAAAGAGAGAGAGCTTTGAGTAGTCCACAAGCAAAAAGGAAAGGCAACACTACATAACTTCCAACTTTTATATTTCTGAAGAACCAAGCAAGCACATATGCCAATCCCAACACAGAAGAAAAGCAAGTTCAAAGCGCAGCAAACCCTCTCCGACTCACCTTCACTTTGTACTGTACAGCCATCAAACGCATTAAACAAACACACCCCCCCCCCCCCCTCCCCCCCCCAAAAAAATAAAGGCAAGACATGCAGTGGCAAAAGAATCAGCTTTGTCGTTCGGCGGATCCACTTTAGTATCACTTTCGTCTCATCAGACTAACACTTGGCCTATATCAATCACTGACTAAAACCAGTTCTAAATGAACTTCACTGCCCGCTCAAAAAATCACCAATGAAGCACAACATTCTTCTGTTCCTCTTTTTATTTCTCACTCTCACAGCTGGTATGTCTCTTCCATATTTTCAAATCACATCCTACACATTACTTGCACGTACATGTTTCACTACTTGAATATTTGTACAATGTTTCTGATCGCGCATTTAGCTAGAGGAGAATGTGTTTATCATTGCGATGTGAGGATATGGGTTGTTGGGGCAGGGAAATGGCAGAAACATTTTCTATCGGTTCTCATTAGCTCTTCCCTCCTTTCCCGCACGTTTTTTCTTGTTATATATGTTTGGTTTAACTTTTTTTTTTTTTTCTCTATTCCTCTCATTCCCAATTTGAACATGTTCTTTTGAAATTTTAGAAATGAAGATGTCCACATTTGCCTCAAAAAAAACTTGTACAATGTTTCGGGGGGAGTTGGGTTGCTCTGCTCCGCTCCTTCATTTTTTGTTTTTATGTGTTTTTTTTTCTATACTCCTCTCATCCCCTTTCAGACATTGTCTATTTTATACTGATTATTGAAATAGAAATACTTACAATTCTTCTTTAAAAAAAATTATAAAATGTATGCAGAGGCGAAGAATCCAAGATTGACGAAACATTCATCGAAGAATCTGAGACGTAATTATGAGGTGGAATCATCATCTTCCAATCCTTATGTACCCACTCCGTTCTCCCTCCCGCCCTTTGGAGATGTAATGGGCGCCCTCCCTCCCTCTTCGCTCCCTGAAAACAACCCCCCTTTTTGCATAAACCCACCACCCTTCACTTCCCTCCCACCCAATACATATGTTCCAATTCCCCCTGTATTCAATTCTCAACCTCCCCCAATTCCCCCCAAATCCGCACCCCTTCCTCCTATTCTCAACCCAAACCCCCCTGAGTCCCCCCCGGTCCCATATTACAAGCCGAGCCCACTTGCCCCTCCTTCATATACACCGAGTCCACCAACATATGTGTCTGCCCCGCCACCGCCACCATGGGTTGTGTATGTTCCTAGCCCGCCTATATTCAATGTTGGTCCACCACCAGCACCAGGGGTGGTCTATGTTCCTAGCCCGCCTACATTCAGTGTTGGTCCACCACCAGCACCAGGGGGGGTCTATGTTCCTAGCCCGCCTACATTCAATTATGGTCCACCGGTGTTCCAGCCACCGGTGGTTTACCCACCGCCTTCAGTGCCGCCTTCGCCGATTAGCTCGGGAGGGTCATCGGGGTTGTGGTGCGTGGCGAAGCCATCGGTGCCAGACCCAATCATAATGGAAGCGATGAACTATGCGTGCGGGTCTGGGGCAGACTGCCAGTCCATACAGCAGGATGGGGCATGCTTCGAGCCTAATACGGTAATCGCACACGCTTCGTACGCTTTCAACAGCTACTGGCAGCGAACGAAGGTGGGTGGGGGAACTTGTGACTTTGGAGGGACTGCAATGTTGGTCACCAAGGACCCAAGTAAGTTTATCTACTGAAATTTTTTAGGATTAGTCATTTTTATAGTCCAAAACGCAAATCAAACATGTTTTTATTTATTTTTTAAATATTAAGCATCGATGTATATGTTTTAATAAAAAGTGATTACTCTATTTTTAATTAAATGAATTCATTTTTAGTAAGTGTAAGAAGAAAAAAAAAATTTCAAACTATGTATATATGATTGTAAAAATGGTTAAGTGTAACAATGCTCTTTATTTATTTATTTTTTGCTGGTCTATTAGTTTTGACGATGGGAAGTATATACTCACGCTTTATAACATGTGCAATACATACCAATCCAGATATTACATGTGCAAAAGACATTGAAGCCCATTAGAAGTATATTCTCATTTGTTGATCACTGAACTAATATCAGTTATTACATGTGCTAAAGACATTGATGCCCACGCTTTAGAGCCATCAATATATGTGGATTCTTTTCGGTTTCTGACTTTAAAATACATACAAATCCAGATATAATTTATATGAATTGTGTACAAAATCACAAATAATTTTTAGAGAAAAATCGATATAGCTCTCTAAAAACTTACGAAAATTAGAAAAAATTCCTGTAAAATTGATAAATTCCTTCATATCCTTATCTTATTAAACAATATTTATTTTAGTTTTTATCAAACTTGAAACTAACTAGATTGTGGTTAATTCTAACCATGCATGATAAATTACTGTTATACCATTTAAAAATTTACTTTATTTCTTAGAAAAATTGATATAATTCCCTGAAAACTTATTAAAATCTATAAAAGTCCCCATAAATTTCAAATATCGTCTTAATTCCCTAAATCTTCTTAAAATTACAAAAAGTCTATGTGATTAACTAAAAATATATGCTGGTTTATTTAAATTTTGTTAAATAAATTATAGTTTTCTAATCAAGGTCTTATGCTTTTTGTTGCTAGTATTTTAAGTTGAAAATGTATTATGGAATTTTGATTTGGTTTTTTATTTGTTTTCCTTGATTTTATAATGGAGTTGATGAAACTGTAATTTTTTTTGTTCAGTCTCTATGATGAGATTGAGGAGGTGAAAATTTTGAAAAAGAACTCGACTTTGTAGATCAAATGAGGTTCAACGGCTATTTTTTTTTACAGTTAATGGTGATATTGCATGAGATGGGGATGTTAAAAAAAGGGGGGAATTATTTAAACTCATCTCATATATGACAAAAGCTAACACAAATCATATATGGCAAAACCACAAATCCAAGATTCATAAAATATCCAGTCGAACCTAAAATCAATTCAGGGTAATGGAAAATATCATAACACTCAAATTAATAAGCCTAAAAATGGGATTAGATATGCCCTTATTCTTAATTTCTCCCTTTATATATGTGTAGGATATAGGGGAAGATTAGAACAGTAAAATTTAACTTTTTTAAAATTTTATTTTGAACTCTCAAATTGCTAACAATTATATTTTTATGACAGGCAATGATGGTTGCCATTTCATTATAGTCTGATACATGGAGTTTATATAGGACATATATAGAAGACTTTTGGATTCCCTCGGGGGGCCTTCTTTTTGTCTCCAGAGCTTCGGATTGGCTACAAAATGAAATTTTCTTATATGTATATTTTGTTCTCATTAATTTCTTTTCCTTTTGTACTAAATAACTCTATCAATAATGCAAAGAGTTATAGAAGAATTCAAATCTGTTGTGGTTGGTTAAACATGCTCATGTAATTTAAAAGGTATTTACTAAATATATTTGCTTCATTATTATTACAAGGATTTTTTAAAGATAAATATGGACTCGAACTCATGATCACTTACAGTGTGTTTGTAGATGATGGAAAGTGAAGAAAATTGAGCGAAAGATAAAATTCTTCTATTTGATCATTTAAAAATCTCAGTGTTTGTGTGAAACAAGAAAAATAAAAAAATCTTAATCTTGCAAAGGGGCATAGTTGACCTTTGCATGCTGCGGGGAAATTCATTTGCTTAGTGATTCAATCCTCCCAAATGATCACATGTTAGGACAATGCTAGAATGGGCCACTAAATAGGATCAACATCTCTAGAAAATATATTTATGCCGAGGATATCATAAAAATTTTTTATGTTAGGGGCATTGTTATACTCAATTTTTTTACAATCCAAAATACATTATGAAGGTGGTGTTTTCCCTCAATAAATATAGTCGGGTCGGAGGTACGCCTCTAGATGAAGATCCGGGTCATTGTGCCCGAGATCCTACACCAAGAGAGCATGGGACATCGGTATGGTGCCGGCCAAAGGGACTCCGATGCTCAAGTCAGTAGAGTGAATGAATGAAGAAGATGAAAATGAAGAAGATGACTCTAAAACCAGAAGACTAGGGTGTTTTTCGAGTGCTTCCTTGTGAATGTCTCATTTCTCTCCTTCTCTTGCTCTTTTAGCCGAGTGGGTGGCCACGTCATTTTCTCGCCCAAACGTCCCTCTGTTTTCGCCGGAATCTTCTGACATGGAAGATTCCATGAGGTACATGATTGGGGGTTTATTATGATGTCGTGGCTACATGCGCAGCCTCATTGACCCTAACTAGGAGTGCGATGAGCACTGGCAAACAGCTTGTCGAGATTAGGGCACGTCTTTGCTAATTCGGTGGAGTAGAGCAGCCCTGGCCATACATTATAGTGTCAGTGGTCCCCCTCCTCCTACGATTAAGACTAGATCGAACCCAGGTCAGGATGGTTAGACCGGGGGATGTTCCAATAGTCACTACAAGAAATATGGGTTATGGTGTGGTTTTTTTTTGCTGTAGTTTTGTGAACCGCAAGTATATACATGATATAACTGCGATTTAAAGAAAACCGTAGCATTATTTTGAATGCTCCCCAAATATTTTTTTTTATAAGCGAAAACCGTAATTATACAAAAAAAATTAATTGGGTGCGAAATCTATGGGTTATGGTGGATATATATGGCTGCGATTTTCTAGAAACCATAGTAATGTAATTAATTTAATGTTGCCTTTTCTGGAAACCATAACAAGTAAATTAATTAATGCTAGCAATTTTTTAAAAATTGCTGCAATCAAGAACCATTTATGATTGTGAATCCTCCTTCTCCATTGCAATTTTTTCATATCCTTCAATCTCTGAAAAAATATCTTCCCATTGGAAAAATTACTCATCTCCATAAAGCTCCATAGGTCCTCTTTGAACTCCATCAACCAAGTTGTTCCCATCATCTTCCACATAACTCCATGAAGAACAATGAAACCAGCTCGGATCATATTCCCATTGAATCCATAGAATTAGTAAGGATCCCTCTATTTTTTCCTTGTGCGATATTTTTTTATATATTTTTAGGGTTTGGATTACCAAGTTCTTTTCTTATTTTTTTGAGATTCTACAGTATGGATCAGCAATTATATTTTTGATCTTATGATTTGTTGAAGTTTATTTATATGATTACGTGAAAAATATGATTTTTGAAATATAATCATTTTTGTTTTTTTTTGTAGTTTTTCAAAATACACCTGGATAAGGATCAAAACCCTAAGCTTGGATACCATATCAACAATATGAGAGGATCGATTGCATGGAGCAGCGGAATACACAACAGATTTATGTAACAAATGCAAGAAAAAGCTGTAGGATCAAAAGGAGGAAAAATGCAGTAAAAGATGCAAGAGATGGAAGAACAATAATCAATTTTTCAGAATTTATAATTTTCTTTGTTTTACATAGTGATCTTTACTTTTGTTTTGTAATTTCATTTTTTTTGTAAATTCAGATGTATTTGTTATGCCTGTGTCATTTGGAGCCTTATTTTTTGATCGGAGCCGCTAAAAATTTTGGCTTTTAGCTACCTTTGGGAGTTGGAGTGCTCTGATTGCATAATTGTTCTGCTGGTACTGACATTGTCCTACCTGTAAATTTTTGTTGCATTCTGACGTCTTTTTAGGAGTTATGCAATTTCAATTGGTATTCGGATTTAATTTTGTTAATATCCAAAATAAAGAGGTTTAAATCTGATTTTGTCATGGGATATTAAGTTTTGAGTTAGATTTCATACAAAACTAGAATTAGATCAATTAGATTCATGTAGCAAAAGTTATGGGTATTTGTCCAATTATACCCCGGGGATGAGAAAATCTTGGCAGCAGCCCTGTTTGATGTTTAGCTCATATTTTGGAATAGCTGGAGGGGTTATTTGATCTTGGCATAAACATGAAAGTTGTAGATAATCTTCTTGGCTTTCGAATGGATTTTGAATTGTGCAATTCAGAGCTATATGGTGGAAGTTATGGCTGTTCTAGTGAAGCCTGTCCAGAATTTCTTGTCAGGGACGATTTGGTCCTTTCAACCCCCTTTATTTTCATTAAAAGCCCCCTATTGTTATTGAATCTCTCTCTCTCTCTCAAGCAAAAGAAAGCCATCCGAGGCTTCTTTTTCTCTTCTCTCCCTCTCATGTGTGTGTGTTAGAAGAGAAATAGAAGGAGAAGGTGATGGAGAAGAAGAAGCACTTGAAGGAAGAGCAAGGTTTGTGTGTGCATATGTTGTGTTGTTGCCTCTTCTTTCTCCTCCTCCTCTAGCTCCCTCATGTATCCCCTGTTTCCCCTCCCCTCTGGTTCAGCAAGAAGAAGAGAGGCTAAGATTGAGGTGGTGGTAGTGGTGGTGGTGGTCGAGGTGGTCGTGGGCACGCGTGTGAGCTCCCACATCTCCCCTTCCCTCCCCCCTCTCTTGGTAAGCTTTCCCCTCTTCTTTCTACTGGTTTTTCAGCACATGTGGGTATGTGTGGGTACTGTTGGGAGAGTGATGTTAGGTGTAATTGCTGCTGCACATGAGGTGTTTGTGTTTATGCATGAATGGGGTGGCTTTGTGTTGTAAGTAAGGCAGATTTTCTGTCTCCTTAAGATCCTTGTGAATCGGGTACCTAGAGGCATATTTTGAGGCTTGTGTCCCATGTAATATGATTATCTATGTGTCTAGATGTTATATATGAAATTTGGTGTCATTATGATACCTATGTTGTGAGTTAGAACCTGTTTTTGCATGGATTGTCCAGATTCATGAGGGAACTGACATGCTTCTGGAAATATTTTATTTCGGGCTTGTAGAGGCAAAATTAGGTTATAATGTCTTCATGGATTATGATCCCAGCATGTCAGAGAATGTGTATGATTTATTTCATAATTTTTGGATGTGTATTTGGTGCTGTGGAGATCAAATAGTAGGGCTGGTTGCAGCAGGTTTACCAATTTTGCTTGATTGTGTGTCAAGGAGTTGTTATGCATGTTGTGGAAACTATCAAGAGTTAGGTAGTCTTTGTTTGAAGTACTCACCCCCTTTTGATGCCCTTGCCTTGCAGATCTCGTCGGTTGGATGCGCGACGACCCGGGTATCGGTGAGTGGTTCGATCCAACCCTTCGGGAAGCGTTGGATGCACATAGTCGTGCGTCGCGCATCCGTTGGGCACCCTGACTATACTACTTATTTAGATAAGTAGTGTGGTCATGTCTGACCCATAATATGCTAGCTATTTGCATGCTAGGTTATTATAGCTCGTATATTGCGTAGAACCCTCTTATTCTACCTTATACTGGCCTATGTATAGTATTTATGTGTGAATGATCATGGTTGCATGTATCTTGTGTGTTTATATGGGTGTATAGAATATGGCATGACTTAGGTAATCCTTCTAGTAATACTACCCTATTATTAGTAATATCCAGCATGATTAAGCCTGGGTTAATAGCGGGCACGTGCCTAATATTCCCTTGCGATAAGGCTTGAGGGTGTGGTGTAGTTGTTGCGCCCATGCTAATGGGGCAAAGCTATGACCAACTTCTAGAGATGATGAGCTCTCTCTCGCCCTCTCTCTTTGTGCGAACTGAGTAAGTAGATGTGGTTCCTACTTGACTCAGGTTTGTTTAGGAATATTGGCATGCACCTGTTAATGCGCGAGATCGCGCTTGACCCTTCCCTTTTAAGTTGGTGATATTCAATGCATGTTAGGGTATGCTTGTATGACTAATGGCCTTGTATGCATGTTTAATTAGGCCATACCATGTATGCATGATATGTTGTTTATGCTTTTATCCATGTTAGGGAGTACCCCCCATGATTAATTATTATGTTATCGTGCATGTGGTTTATGTACATAACTACGGTAGAATTCTTCTATTATGTTATGCGCATGTTAGACTAATTGTGCCTACCCGTGCTAGGCGTGGGTATGACCCTTAGTCGGGTTGTACCTTATTAGTTAGAGCGCAAGCGATGTAATCGCCCTTGCATCCGTGTGATGCACTCATATGGAATTCAGGAGAATTCATTACTGTATCGGTTTTGTTAAACCGATGGCCATGGCATTAAGTTAGGCCTACCCGTGCCAGGCGCGTGTATGAACCGCCTGTTGGGTTATATGCCTTTTGGCTTATTTCTGCGCGAGAGCAGAGGTAACTCCTCGCATCCGAGCGACGCATCTGTGTGGGAGTTCAAGAGTATTCGATATCATCGGTATGTGATTATCGAGAGTAGTTGACTTTTCCATTGGGTTTGCTTTGCGAACATGGAGTATTTCCTCCCAATATCGTCCGTGTTGAAGCGGCCCGGGTTGTAGCTGTCCTGATAGAGGGCCCCCACCTGTAGGTACTATCGATGCATGCGGCAAGATGTACTGATCATGGGAGTATACCAGGTAGAGGCTACCCGGGAGAGGGCTAACGAATGATATTGCGAGCGTGGAATCATTCTCCTCTTCGTCGGATCCGTGTCAATGCTGCCCGGGTTGTAGCTATCCTGGTAGAGGGCCCCACCTGTAGGTACTATCGATGCATGCGGTAAGATGTATTGATCATGGGAGTATTCTAGGGAGAGGCTACCCGGGAGAGGGTTACTGGATGACAAAGGGTGTAGAACAAGCGGATTTATCCCAAAAGTCTCTAGGGTCACCCCTCCGGGGGCTAGGGTGAGGATGAGTTGAAGTCACGTCGTCACGTGACTCTTATACCCGTCGAGTATACTCTGGGTATGTTACGCCTAACGCTTGAGGTATCGTAGTGTATCTCTACCTCATAGCGGAAAGACTTGTTGTACTATGTTGTGTAATGCTTAAGGTATCGTAGTGTATCTCTACCTCGTAGTTGTTAGACTAGTTGTATCTTGTTATCCAATAAACACCATGGTTAATAGTTGTTCCTCCCTGAGTGTCCTAACAGCCTCCCTCTCGGAGTGAGGGAAAGGGTGAGGTTGGTCGCGCCGTCGCGTGACCTTGTTATCCTTTGGGTTTCTACCCATGTTTTTCCTCGAAAGGAATTTGCCTTAGTATTGAATTGTTGTAATGGTGTTTGGTTTCCAGCCACTCACTGAGCTTGTAGCTCACCCCTCGCGTACTGTTTCTTTTTCAGGGGCAGTGTTGGGCGTGGAGCTGGAGCTTCCACGTGGCATGGTCTTGCATGCGTAAGAGTGTCCCGTCTGGTGATATGCAAGTGCAAGGATGTCAGCAGTCCTAGTGTCATTTATGTATTTGAAATCGTGCGTGTTGCACTGGTTGTACTTTATTTGGACTAGACTTGGCTCTCACAAGATAGTGATTGTGTATTCGAGTCTGTAATAATGTTTTTGGTTTACAGACTTATTGATATTTTTATGCTTCTGCATTTTAGTTGAACTATCAGTTATCATTGTTTTGCCAACTTTGTGTGTTATTTATTGGAGTCATTGTTGACCTCTTGTAATTGATAGTTGATACTTTATATATTGCCATGTCTTGGGGACGGCCGCCCTGGGGCGTGACAAAAGTTGGTATCAGAGCCTAAGTCTAGTTGTATAGATGAGTCGTAGGATTGTAATCCGAGTACTCTGGTTAAGTTTATCTTAGGTTGCTGACATGCCTCCTCGCATCCGTGGACGTGAACGTGGCCACCCCTGGACCCCCCTTAAGTTGTTGACTGGATCGACTGAATAGGGTCAGTTGTTGGGTCCCTTGTTGTGGGATTAAGGCTTGGGAAGGAGATTCCAGCCCAATAGTATGGTAGTGATGAATTGGTTGCAATTTCTAAGGTATGGATCGTGTCTCGATAATGGAGCTTCGTTCCCATGCATCGGTATTGATGGTAACCATGGAGTTCGCGTACGGTACCAGCTTCCAGTTGAGAATGTGGCATTTTTATCATCAATGGGCGATGTCTTCTTCCATTTTCCTGCTCAAGATTAAGGGACCTTGCGGGGACATCGTTGAGACCCGGGTTAGGGTTCTTCTTGTTCCTTGTTTGATTGTCGGGATATCCTATATTGGGACCTCATGGTGCCCTCCCAAGGAGTTCTTTTCTCCAGTCAGGGAATATCTTTGAAACATCTGTTTGATGATTGCCTTTCCCTCTCGCTTGGAAGGTGTTGTAGCAAGTGGTGATGCGTACGATCGGGATTGGGTGCGTCCTATTGCAGCTTGGTGGGCGATCACTTATGGACTGGGTTCCATAGTGACATCTGGAGTCGCTTCGATATATCATCGTGCATTGTAGCTTCCCGGTAGAGGCCAGAGCCCTGTGAGGCCACGCCGGGAGAACACTACCGGATGATGTTGAGAACGTGGACTCCCCGTGATGAATCTGCCCATTGAGTGCAAGATGCTGGAGTTTCAATGGTTATTGTTGGGTGACCTATCTGTGGCGGCATGTGAAGCACGGTCTCGATATTGTCACGTTTTGCCCCCACATTGGTCGTAAATGGAGAGACGCGGTGCAAGCGTTCATGATGGGACTCAACCGCCGTTTCGAGGAGATCATGTCGCATAGGCATTGTCGAGGTTCGACGACCTCCTGTTGCGCATCTTTTGGATTAAGTGCGGTTGGGCGGCATACCCAGTGTGGCAGGGTCATCATGAGCACCAATCGAGGAGCTTCGGGATGCTCGAGGAGCAGAATTTGGACTTAATCGTCTGAGGAATTGTTCTGATCTCCCCATTGAGGTTGAAGATCAGCTAGCCCCTTGCCATGAATTTATGATCTGTTTCACCCCCTCTGGGAGTGAATGTCTGCTTTTAGATCAATTTTCTCACAGGGTACTTCAAATTGGAGATCTGGGAGTTGGGCATCCTGTAAATGGCTTTTCGTGACCGTTTCAGGCACTACGAGTTTTAAGTAATGCTGTCAAGGTTGATGAATGCGCCGGATGCCTTCGGGGATCTCAAAAGATTAATTTGAGCCTCCGTGGACTATTTTAAGGTAGTCTTCGTCGAGGTTGCTGGTGGCGCGAAGTAAAGCCGATATGCGTAACTTTGTTTTCCCTTGTTAGCACGTCCTCAGGCAAAGTTTGGGTATCATAATCGCATTGGAATGCGTCAATCCATCCAGATTCCTTAGTGGACGTGGTTGTGGGTTATCATGGATTGTTGTGGGCTCGCTAAAGTCACGTTTGGGTCACGACACCGTCTAGGTGATCATTGACCGACTGACTAAGTCCGTGCTTCCCTCCCTATCCGACTGAGTCTCGGACGCCTTGACGCGGGTATTCGCCTTCATGATTGTTCGTCTTCATAGCGCTCCAATCAGTGCTATTTCGGGTTGAGACGCGAGGGTTACTTCGGGGTGTTGGCGTAGCCTTCAGCAGACTTTAGCGCGAACTTCCATTTTAAAGTATAGCGTTTCACCGCCAATGGATGTCCAAGCAAAGAGGATGATTCAAACCTTAGAGGACATGCTAAGTGCCTGCATGCTCGATGATAAGGGCAGTTGGGTGGGGCACCACCAATTTGGTGGGGTTTGCCTGCAAGACGACTGCCATTCAAGCATCTAGATGGAACTGAAAAAGGGACTCTACGAGCGCAATTTTATACCTCCCTTGTGTTGGGACAGTTGAAGAGCACCAGTTGGAGGGGCAACAAGTTAATTATTTGACCTTGCGGTGGCCAGGTTGGTTCGTGTGTACATCAGCACCTCCCAGAACTGACAGAAGGGCTAAGCAGGTCATCGTCGTCAAGAACTGTCACACCCCAGGGCGGCCGTCCCTGGGATGCGGCAAGTGTATATATGATATCAACAGTCTATACAGGAGGTCAATAACATACTCTAAACAATAGCTAAAATGACAACACAGACAAAAGCAAGGCTGACATGATATATACACAAATAGCGGAAGCTAAAAGACTGAGTCTGTAATTCAAAAACATATTACAGACTCGATACATAATCAACTGTCCTGTGAGAGCCAATATATACAATGACATCCAATATAATACAAACAGGTGCCCAAGCACGGAAATATAATACATACAATCAAAAAGGGATGCTGATGGCCTCTAACACTCGCGGGACGTGGCGCTGCTCCGCTACTGATGAAGTCCCTCGGGGAGCTCCTCCTTCAGGTCCGACTCAGTGATAACTGGAGAAAAATTATGCGAGGGGTGAGCCACACGCTCAGTGAATAGCACAACCCATGCATCACAATTCATATTAACCACAAATAATTATTCAAGCCTCAAAGTGGCAGGAACTACACAATCCAGTGGGTCGCAACATCGCCGACCCACCACACCCTCACCCTCACCCTCCAATAGGTGACATGGCTATTGGGACTGACTAGGCTGTTAATCACCCTTGGTCCACCGAGAGTCTCTCCTCCACTCCGTAGCCCGCCTGGTCTACTCCCACAATTCAGCACAGTCCAAAACCAAATCAGGAGGTGCCTACTGATGGGAGCCCTCTGTCAGGACGGCCTTTCTAACGCTGGGGCAGTCTCTATACGGATTCAACGAAGGGAACAGAAACAGCCTACCCACACGTATACGATCCAATTGGATCCGTCGGCAACATCTTCCTAACAATTTAAATGTCATGAATTCTCACGAATTCCTCCAGGGCGCATAACTACGATGCGGGGAAGCCTGTATTATAACCTCATGGTTATAATAGTTACTAAGCATGCTCATTACTAAATAACTCACATTTGATTTAAATAAATTAAACTAAATGGGAACATGCACAGGTCAAGGCTTCCTAGCATGAAAATATGGTATCAGGATGCATGGCTCTTACACATATCCTAAGGGTGCAAGTCCCTAACATATAAGGTCTAGGGTGGCATGCATACTACATAACAATCATGCCTGCATAGATTACATATTATACAAGTTAATATTAAACCATGGTGCCCCAGGGGAGGACGATACACGCCTAAGAGCATATACGCCTCCCAACTGGGTTGGATTGTCCCACTCACCAATACCCGGGTCGTCGCGTGACCGTCCGTCAAGATCTGCAAGACAGGGTATTCAACACGGTGAGTAAAATACACAAATACATAAAAAAATACACTAAAAATACCCAACACTCGGACAAGCGTACATACGGCCCGTACGCACGCGAGTCCGAGCACCCCGACTCACCCGAACCCCCGGGCAGCCATACGCATGGCCACCCGCCTCGGGCGCACAGCCGCGCCCCAACCCGCGCGCCCAGACGCACTGCCGAGCCCCCTGCCCGCACGCCCGGACACGCGCGCGTCCCCTGCCAGCTCGCCCGACAGCGCGCCTGCCCTGCGCCTGCCAGCCTGCCCTGCCTGCCTGCCTGCCGGCCTGCGCGCGCAGGCCCGATGAGCCCGCACTGCCCGAGCCGCCTCTACCACCCTCAACCGCCCCCAACAGCCCCCTCCAACTCCCCAACACCCATGCACACCCAAAAACACCTCCTAACATGCATCTAAACAAGAATGGAAGGAAAGGAAGCTCACCCAAAGGAGAGGAAGGGAAGGGAAGGAGATCGGGTGCTCTTCGCGCACCGAAACACCACCTCCAAGGCCACCACCACCAAGCCCTCCTTCAGCCCTAAAAATGGCTGAAAACTGAGGAGAAAAGGGGCCATGAGAGTTGGTCACACAAGAGGGAACTCGAAAACGAAACCATGGAAGGATAGATCGAGTCCTTACCTATCTTTTCTCCTTCTAGGGCTTCTTCTTTTGAACACTCTAAGTAGGTCTAAATGGGGATTTAAAGAGAAGGGAGAGAGAGATTGAGAGGTGGAGAAGATGATGAATAGGTGGAGATCCTATTCTTGGTCGTGGGGTTCACTTAAAGCACACACACACCTCACACACTGACGCACTCACACTTACGGAAAAAAAGATTAGGTTAAGATAGGTTTAGGTGAGATTTGACCCTAGTCAACCCAACCACACTAAAAACCAAAATCATTTGACCAAGTCAAGGGTCAACTTTGACCAAGTCAAGTCTCCCAATGACTTTTCGATTGGTCAAAACCCGGATACGCTTCGGAACTGCGAAATTCTGAAATGTTACCGGAATTCGATGAAATTTTCGTGAGTGGCTTGAAATGGTACCAGGACACATAATATACAGTTAGATTTTCAATCGGAGTCCTCAAAACTCAGGATGATAGCTAAAAGTTTAAAATTTTAGCGGTTCCGATCGAAAAACGAAAAAGTTGAAAAACTGCCAGAATGCTCCAATGGTTACCAGAAGGCTAAAAAGTGCGCGCGGGTGCTAGCGCGAGCGGGGTGCGCGCGGGAGCGTGCGCGAGCATGAAGCAGTTCGCCTGGGCATGCGCCTAGGCGCGGGGCTGGGGACCAGTGCGTGCGCGCACGTGCGTGCGCGTGCTGGGGCGTGCCTGCAGGGTGCTGCGCGGGGGCGCAGTGCGCGCGGGTACGCGCTGGGCTGGACTCGTGGTGCGCGCGGGCGTGCGCGAGCGACAGCGCGTCTGGGCGCTCGGGCAGACGCGCGATAGTGCGCCGAAGGTGCTGGGGGGCGTGCGTGCGTGCGCATTCGTGTGTGCGCTTGCGGGCGGCCATGCGTGTGGCTGCTCGAGGGTTCGGGTAGGTGTCGAGGCACTCAGACTCGCATGCGTACGTGCGTGCTCGCATGCATGCGAGTCCGTATGCATGCTTATCCGAGTATTGGGTATTTCTAGTAAATTTCTATGTCTAAATTGTGTTGTTACTCACCAAAATGGATGCCCCTACCTTGCAGATCTCGTCGGAAGGGATGCGTGAGGTCCCGGGTCGTATGGTGAGTGATTCGATTCCAATCCCCCCCCCCTCTCTCTAGGGATGCGCTCGACCCGCGTAGACGCGCGTTGCGCATCGATGGGGCCCCCTAGCTATAATATGTAGATACTATGTAATGCATGATTAATATGATGTAACCATGCCACATTAGACCTTGTATGCTAGGGATATGCATCCATATACCATGTATAGAGGCCCATACATGCCTAGACACCATGTCCCTTGATTGGAAAGCCCCGATCTATGCATGTTTCCCATTTAGTTTAATTTAATCAAATCAAATGAGATTTTATTGGTATAAGCATGTCTTAGAGAATATTATAACCTTGTTGTTATAATATATGTTTCCCCGCATCTTAGTTATGCGCCCTGGAGGAATTCTTGAGAATTCATGACATTAGTAGTGTTAGAAATCGTTGTCGACGGATCCAAGAGGATCGTATGCGCGTGAGTAGGTGTCTTCTCCTTTTGGTTGGATCTGAGTAGAGACTCCCCTACGTTGGAAAGCTGACCTGACAGAGGGCTCCCATCTGTAGGTACCTCCGATGCATCGGACAGTGCTGATCGTGGGAGTATACCAGGTAGAGGCTACGGAGTGTGGGAGAGGCTACCGGGTGGACCAGGGGTGGAGAGCAGTCTAGTCTGCCCCAAGAGGCCCATGTCACCCCTAAAGGATGAGCGTGGGGTGGGTCGGCGATGTTACGACCCACTAACTTGTGTAGTTACTCCCATATCGGGACTATCACTACTTTAAGGTTATTATCAGTGTGTTGCATAGATTGTTGTTATGCCTGTGTTTTGATATCTCGATAAGTGAGTATCGAGAGTAGTTGTTTTTCATTGGGTTCGCTTTGCGAACATGGGATCGTTCTCCCCTTCGTTGGATCCGATGTAGGAACTTCTCGGGTTTAGTTGTCCTGACAGAGGGCTCCCATCCGTAGGTACCACCGATGCATTCGGAAGAGTACTGATCGTGGGAGTATACCAGGTAGAGGCTACCCGAGGAAAGGGCTACCGGCGGACCAAGGGTGTAGAGCGGTGAGTTGAGGAGATCGGGTTGTAGATACTATCCGGGAGAGGGTTAACGAATGATGTTGTGGGCATGGGAATCGTTCTCCCTTTTGGTTGGATCCGAGTAGGGACTCCCCGGCGTTGGAAAGCTGTCCTGACAGAGGGCTCCCATCTGTAGGTACCTCCGATGCGTCGGACAGTGCTGAACGTGGGAGTATACCAGGTAGAGGCTACGGAGTGTGGGAGAGGCTACCGGGTGGACCAGGGGTGTAGAGCAGTCTAAATCTCTTCCATAAGTCCCAAGAGTCTCCCTCCAGGTGTCACGCCCCAGGGCGGCCGTCGCCGAGACATGGCAATAATAAATATCAGCTATCAATACCTGAGGTCAATAAGGACACCAACAACAATACACAAGGCGGCAAAGCAAGATAATGATAACTGACTGAAA
Source organism: Acorus gramineus (assembly GCA_030737835.1). Lineage (NCBI taxonomy): Eukaryota > Viridiplantae > Streptophyta > Magnoliopsida > Acorales > Acoraceae > Acorus > Acorus gramineus. The sequence goes on along the minus strand of JAUJYN010000039.1, from coordinate 604,181 downwards.
AGCAGAAGCATAATATATAACAATGTCTGTAAATCAAAAACATTATTACAGACCCGAATACACAATCAATGTCCTGTGAAAGCCAAGTCTAGACCAAAGAAAATACAACCTGTGCCACATGCACGATTTACAAGGCATAAATGACTCTAGGAATGCTGACAGCCTCGCACACGCCACCCGCCGGGCAAAACGCTCCACTCCCATAAGACCACGCCACAGGAAGCTCCAGCTCCACGCCCAACACTGCCCCTGAAAAGAAATAGTATGCGAGGGGTGAGCTACAAGCTCAGTGAGTGGCTGGAAACCAATCACCATTCTACAGTTCAACACATAATCAATTTCCTTTCAAGGAAAACATGGGTAGAAACCCATGGATAACTGGGTCACGCGGCGGCGCGACTAACCTCACCCCCACCCTCACTCCCGGAGGGAGACTCTTGGGACTTATGGGGAGAGACCATACCGTCGGTCGAAGAGACCCGGATTTACTGGTCTAGAGACCATACCGTCGGTCGAAGAGACCCGGATTTACTGGTCTACTCAACACTATGGATCATCTACATCTAGACAATCGCCCAACGATGTCCTTCAACATCGATCACGAGACCGGACCCAACAACTATGGGAACGGTCGAACAACGAATGGGTCACGAGGCGACGTGTCTTCGCCTCATCCACACCTCACTCCTGAAAGGAGACATCTTGGGACTTTGGGAAGAGACTTAGACTGCTCTACACCCCTGGTCCACCTGGTAGCCTCTCCCACCCTCGTGGCCTCCGCCTAGTCCTCTGACAGGTATAGCCAACGCCAGGGAGTTCCTACATCGGATCCAACGAAGGGGAGAACGATTCCACGCTCGCGATATCATTCGTTAACCCTCTCCCGGGTAGTATCTACAACCCGATCTCCTCAACTCACCGCTCTACACCCTTGGTCCGCCAGTAGCCCTTTCCCACCCTCGTGGCCTCCACCTAGTCCACTCCCACCATCCGTACTGTCTGACACATCGGAGGTACCTACGGACGGGAGCCCTCTGTCAGGTACAGCCAACGCCGGGGAGTTCCTACATCGGATCCAACAAAGGGGAGAACGATCCCATGTTCGCAAAGCGAAACCCAATGGAAAACAACCACTCTCGATACTCGCTTATCGAGATATCACACACATGCATAACAACAACCAACACACTCATATTAACCTTAAAGTAGTCATAGTCCCTAAACGGGAGTAACTACACAAGCTAGTGGGTCGTAACATCGCCGACCCACCCCACCCTCACCCTCACCCTTTAGGGGGTGACATGGGCCTTTTGGGACTGACTAGACTGCTATTCACCCTTGGTCCACCGGGAGCACGACCCCGCTCCGTAGCTTACCTGGTATACTCCCACGATCAGCACTGTCCGAACACATCGGAGGTACCTACAGATGGGAGCCCTCTGTCAGGATAGCCTGTCTAATGCCGGGGAGTCCCTACACGGATCCGACGAAGGGAAGAGAACAGCCTACTCACACGCATGCGATCCTCTTGGATCCGTCGACAACGCTTCCTAACATTTCTAATGTCATGAATTCTCAAGAATTCCTCCAGGGCGCATAACTAAGATGCGGGGAACCTATATTATAACCACAAGGTTGTAATATTCTCTAAGGCATGCGTACAACAATATAATCACATAATCCCATCTTGATTTAAATAAATTAAACTAAATGGGAACATGCATAGGTCAAGGCTTTCCTAGCATGAAACATGGTGACTAAACATGCATAGGCCGCTATACATGATATAAGGGTGCATATCCCTAGCATACAAAGTCTAAGGTGGCATGGATATATCATATTAATCATGCATGCATAGCTTCTACATATATAGCTAGGGGGCCCCATTGATGCGCGACGCGCGTCTATGCGGGTCGAGCGCATCCCTAGAGAGGGGGGGGGGATTGGAATCAAACCACTCACCTTACGACCCGGGACCTCGCGCATCCCATCCGACGAGATCTGCAAGGTAGGGGCATCCAACTGGTGAGAAACAACACAATTTACACATAGAAATCATTAGAAAAACCCAATACTCGGAGAGGTATGCATACGGGCTCGCACGCATGCGAGCACGCACGTACGCACGCGAGTCCGAGTGCCCCGACACCTACCCGAACCCTCGGGCAGCCACACGCACGCACGCACCCCAGCACCATCGGCGCACTGCCGCGCGCCTGCCCGCGCGCCTAGACGCCCTGCCCCACGCGCACTGCGCGTCCAGCCCACGCCCCTCGCGCAGCACCCCGCGCACGCCCCAGCACGCCCACGCGCATGCACGCGCGCGCGCACTAGTCCCCAGCCCCGCGCCCAGGTGCATGCCCAGGCTCACTGCCCCCGCGCGCGCACGCTCGCGCGCACCCCCGCTCGCGCCAGCACCCGCGCGCCCACTCCGCGCGCGCCCGCCAGCGCCTGCCAGCACCCGCCTGCGCAGAGAGCTCCCAATGCGCGCCCACTCCTCCCTAACCCCTTTTTAACCCTCCCCAACCTCTCACACACACCCTAAACCATATGCAAAGCATGCAAGACTTCCCCAACCATCCCAACAGCCCTTATAAATCAAAAAGAAGGGGAAAAGGACTTACCAAAAGAGGGAAACGGAAAGGGGGAGGTGCGGGGCTCTCGACGCGCCCTCGGCCACCTCAACCACCACCACCACCACCACCACCTCTTCAGCCTCCTCAGCCCTCTATGGCTGCAAATCAGGGGGGAAAAGATCAGATATGAGAGCTTGAGAGGGAGGATCAAGAACACCACACATGCACAACCTTCTCTTCTTCCTTCACCTCCTCCTTCCCGTCTCTTTGGGGAGTTTTCACAAACACATGGTAGGTTGAGAGAGAGGAAGTGAGAGCCCAAGAAAAATGGGCGTGGAAGTGAGAGGAGAGAGAGAGAGAGAGAGAGAGAGAGAGAGAGAAGATATTTTGCACACAAATATCTTAAGAGGGGTGGAAATGACCTAGTCGTCCTTTGACTAGAAATTCTGCGCATGCTTCACTGGAACAGCCATAACTTCCTCAATATAGCTCCGAATTGCACAATTCTAAGTCCGTTGGAAAGCCAAGAGGATTATCTACAACTTTTATGTTTATGCCAAGATCAAATAATCCCTCTAGATAGTCCAAAATTAGAGCTAAACATAGAGCAGGGCTGCTGCCAGAATTTCCATCCCCGGGGTATACTTGGAAAAATACCCATAACTTTTACTACAAGAATCCAGTTGATCTAATTCCACTTCTGTACGAAAGCTAACTCAAAACTGGACATCTCATAGTAAACTCATATTTGAACCTCTTCATCTTGGATTTTAACAAAATCAAATCCAAATACCAAATTGAAAATACATAACTTCTAGGAAAAATTTTGTACCCAAATTTTCAATCAGAGTGCTCCAAATGACACAGGCACAACACCAGGAGTGAGGGTAAGGGCGAGGTGAAGATTATCGCCGCGTGACCCATTCGTTGTTCGACCGCTCCCATAGTTGGTGGGTCCGGTCTTGTATCGATGTTTAAAGGCATCGTTTGAGAAATTATCTAGATGTAGATGATCCAGTAGTGTTGAGTAGACCAGTAAATCCGGGTCTCTTCGACCGACGGTATGGTCTCTAGACCAGTAAATCCGGGTCTCTTCGACCAACGGTATGGTCTCTCCCCAAAAGTCCCAAAAGACTCCCTCCGGGAGTGAGGGTGGGGGTGAGGTTGGTCGTGTCGCCGCGTGACCCAGTTATCCATGGGTTTCCACCCATGTTTTCCTTGAAAGGAAATTGATTATGTATTGAACTGTAGTATGGTGGTTGGTTTCCAGCCACTCACTGAGCTTGTAGCTCACCCCTCGCATACTGTTTCTTTTCAGGGGCAGTGTTGGGCGTGGAGTTGGAGCTTTCCTGTGACGTGGTCTTATGGGCGTGGAGCGTTCTTCCAGCGGGTGGCGAGTGCGAGGCTGTCAGCATTCCTAGAGTCATTTTATGCTTTGTAAATCGTGCATGTGGCACAGGTTGTATTTTCTTTGGTCTAGACTTGGCTTTCACAGGACAGTGATTGTGTATTCGAGTCTGTAATAATGTTTTTGATTTACAGACATTGTTTATATATTATGCTTCCGCTTTTCAGTCAGTTATCATTATCTTGCTTTGCCGCCTT